>OZ012736.1:445501260-446101260 GCA_963859935.3 Lathyrus sativus | reverse complement strand
TGTGACTTTTGAAAGTGTCAAGTTTATAACTGTTTTTGGTAGTTTTGAAGTTAGTTTATGGTTGAATTTGGTTGCTTGAGAGGCGTGCTTACAAACTTCAAACATGTTAGTTTTTTACTGAATTGTTAGGGTGGCTGGATTTGACTTAGGAGTCGTATTACTGATTCTCGTGTTTCTAATGCTAAATCGTTTTTAGATTAATATGTTGGAAAGTTTAGTTTAATTGGATTTGGCATTTCTTAGTAGTTAATTTCAGTCTAGGTTGTTAAACTCAGCCGGAACGGCTGATATACTGGCGCGGAACGGTGGTGACTCGGCTTGGAACGGTCAAGACTGGTGTGTCTGGTTTTTCCCTTTTTTTTTTGTGCTTCAAGAGGGGAAAAGCCCAAAAACAAACAACCACACAAACAACCTATGCCACGGATATCACCTAGTAACAAGCTATACATAAAATCGGGACGACAAGGCTAGAAAACAGTAGTAAGTGCAAAACAATAGTAGCTACACATGATATCAGTAGTAACAACCTATTGGCTTCATGATGAATTTTCGCTACTTTAATCTCCGAGATTCCTTCCACAGCAGTCTTGATTTTGCGAATTAAACTCACGCCCTTCCGCTAATTAATGTTTTCCCGATTTGCATTTACCACTTATTGACTATCAACTTGCAACTCCATTCTATCACAAGATACATTCTTTGGCTTGAGCAAGTCGTAATCCTTCCAGTACACCCCATAATTCTGCAGAGAACACATTGCAATTCCCTACACTCGGAGAAACCACACGATCGGCCACCATTACTATTCTTAGCTAGACCTCCGCAGCCAGCTACATTATTTTTTGTTACTGCTCCATCAGAGTTGATACAAATCCAGTCCTTCTCCAGTTTCTTCCACTCCATATCATTTGCTTCTCTACCTTTATGGATCATGTTTTTCTGAATACTCATGATATGATGGTAGCTTATAATTTTATCTTGAATATCTTCAATCATATTAAAAGCAACTATGAAGTCTGTGACATATCCTTTGATTTCTCCAATGCCATAATTGATGACAAAAAATAACGTCCGTTCCATTCCATTCCGTTTTTTTGGGATGGCCACACCGCGCCATTTTCCGAGTTTAACAATATAGATTTCAATGTAGTCAAACCCGGTGTTGTTAAATAACCGGACGCTATAACATAGCGGGATTTGGGGCAAGCACTATAAAATGGGATACTCTCAAACTAAGATATGCCAGTTTTTACCTTCATCCATCCATTCATCTACTTTTGGAAAGTTAAAAATGATTAACCAAATTAAACGTCTTTAATCCCCTTTCATTGTTCATCATCGTTGAACATTGCACAAAATGTTGTATGTGAAAAGAAATGCATATGTGAAAAATTTTCATATGTCTAATTAAAATACTAATGTCTTAGTTCTAATTCTTAAAGCCTAATTTTTGTTCTAGTTTGTTTAGGTAAATATTAGAACAAGTGTCAATATTATTGTAAATGTATGTGAGGGGTGTCCAAGGTGTGTTGAAGCTTAAGTTGTTTTTTGTTGGTAAAACTTATGAGTTGTCTGACACCAATGTGAGTTTTGTAGTGTGTCGAGCACTGATGCAATGTTGGACACCAGACACCCCTAGATTTAGGGGTTTCGTACTTCAAAGTATATGAGGATCAAATAGATCTTAGGAGTGTCTGCTTCATTTTATTGATATTTGTATTGCAAAACTCATTGTTGGGTTGAAAGTTAATATCGTTTAGATCTTCTGTATAAATTTTTACATAAATCTACAATCATTTGATATGTCAATGAGGTATGCCAAGATTAATGTCTTATGTGTTTTTATTAAACAATGTTAATCTTACTATATAATAGAAGATTTGATCCCTCTATGTATAGCAGACTTATTTGGTAATTGAGTTTTTCCCTAGTCGTGTGTTTCTTTTTCTTTTTATTAAATTAAATGACTTTGATGTTGATATTATGATATAATTTAGAATGATGACTTATGTTCTGTTTGTTGTCTATGTGACAGAATTGAAGAGATCTCTGTACTGCTTATTCTCTCAATATGGAAGAATTTTGGACATCATTGCTCTAAAGACACCCAAGCTTCGAGGACAAGCATGGATTTGTTTTAGTGAAGTAACTGCTGCAAGTAATGCAGTGCGACAGATGCAGAACTTCCCATTTTATGAAAAACCCATGGTATTTAAGTTATACATCCTGTATTTGTTAATTTCTGTACAGTTATGTTCATAATCCGTTGCATTTTATGTCTTTCTTGGGAACCTTATATTGTTGCCTGCTCTGGTTATCTTACTGTTTAATTTTGAATCTTGTAATTTCTCTTAATTGTCTATTGTCCTTCATGGAGTTATGTCTAATCATGCCCAAATATAGCTGATTGCAAGAATTTTTGGTTAAATATAATGGTTTAATTTTCTCTGGTCTAAACATCTATTGTCCTGTATGGGGTTCATGTTCATTATCTTGTAAGAATTCTTAACTAATTATTATGCATTAGCTTTCTTTGATGTTGGCAGTATGTTCATGATCAAGATTGAAAATGAAAAATGTGGATGATATACCCCATATTCTTTATTTCTCCTTTCTTGTTAAGAAAGTTACTTGGTATTTTGATTTATCTTTTTTCTACCAATGAAATACTTCTAAAAGCTTTTTATGTAAATAACTTGATGCAGAGAATTCAATATGCAAAAACAAAGTCAGATTGTATTGCTAAAGAAGAGGGAAGTTTTGTTCCAAGGGAAAAGAAAAAGAAACAAGAGGAGAAAGGTGAATGGTCATTTATTTTTTTGCAGGCCACAGGCTTGCTCATTTTTTTTTAATTGCGTTTTGAATCTACCATTATCACATGCCCCTGCAAAGTTGTGATGTCAGTTTGCAATGACTGAATGATCATATTTAATGTAAGATTTTTAGCATTCAAATACTTGTCATGAGCCCCTCCTCGATTAGGAGAGTGCTGTTGGAGGTGGGAGAAGAGAATGATTATGAGTGACGTTTACATTATTTTAGGGATATTATAAGAAGAGGGAAAGGATTTGTAATAATTTTCAGAGTCCTCCGAAACACTACAAAGTAGTTCCTCGTTTCTCAGTTTTATTCCTAAGAAGTAAAATAAACCCCAACGGAAAGTGGGGAGTTATCCTCCTTTCCCCACCTTTTCTAACTCCTAAACAAAGTCTTAGGGTCTGATTGGGAGTTTGGAGGGGAAGGAGAGCTTTTGGAGGAAGGGAATGAGAGAGAAATCTTCCACCTTATTTGAGACATTGAATGATAAGAGAATACTTATCATTAGTATAGTTTTAATTTTAAGAGTATTATAACACGGAAAGATTTGAAGAATTTATCTAAACCCTCTAGAATTCTCTTCCAACACGGTTTTTGTAGTTCCCGTATATTAGGGGTTCTTTTACTTTAAAGAATATTAAACTCCCCCCATTCAAGTTGGGGAACTATCCTTCTTACATTTCCCTTTCTTCTTCCTTTTTCCCTAGGCTCTCCCCTCCCATCCCAAGACCCTTAGGGTGCATTTTAGACAGAGTTTCAACATAAGCAGAATAGTACAGAAAATACATGGGCCTAAAAACAATTTTTGTCTCAAATGTTGGTGGTTAATACACAGAAGCTAATCATGTAAAATCTACTGCAGTACCTTTTGCACCATAGAATATTTATTTTGTGCTAAATATGTGTGTACTTAATTTTATTGTAATACTTATACATTAAAACACACACGTAAATGATATACATGTCCATGGTTGTCAGACATGCGAGTCAACTGTAGACTCAGACGAATTAACAAGTCTAGGAGGCCAAAACGAGTACTCGTACTCAAACTCATTTTTGCAGCCGACTCAGACTCGGATAGACTCTTCATTTTATTGCTTCTATGCGTTACTTTTCCTGTGTCATCTGTCTTTGTTTCATTCTTGTTGTGTTGTTTGTTTCGAGTGAGTGCTATTGTTTGTTATCTCTATTCTTCAAAAATAGCATTATTTACTGTTTTTTGTTGCTATATTTTTTGAAGCAGTGTATCCCTTTGTTAACTTATAGCTTGTTCCTTTTGTGTGTGTCTCAATGTCCCTTTGTTTGGTTACAGTTTGAAATTGTAATTTTTATGCTAATCGGTCTTTTATTTGTCTCATTTTTTGTCATTTTGAGGTTTTTTAGCCTTTAATTTTATTTTTCATAAACTCTTACAAGTCAAATCTATAGACCGACCCTTCACAAGTTTACATAGACCTGTGATTCATACAACGTTGCATGTGTCCATGTGAGTGAGTTGAGTATATGAGAGAGGGGAGGGAGGAGGGACAAGTTGTTTCTTTGTGTGGGTTAGTTTTGTTAAATGCAACTGAACAAGCTAGTTTGAGCCATCTTATGATTAGGTCTGGTCTTATAGGGCCACAAAATGGTTTTCAAACTGGTTCATCATACAAAAAAGACTATTTCTGTTCAGATCGATTGATATGTGCAATGCCTGATTCAGTCTGGTTGGTTTTTCTGGTGAATTGAAGCGTGACTAAGCTATTATTACTCAATTTTACTGGCCTAAGATAACGGGATTGAAATATTATGATATAATGTTACTGTCTAGCTATTAAGTATACATGAACTATTAGTTCCTTTCTGACTTTGTTGCTTATGAATTAATGTTAGTTCCTTTATCGAATTGGCAGTCATTTCTCACTACTTTTATTTGGCTGACTCTTTTTTTACTGTACAGCTGAGAAAAAGAGGTTCCCTGAGGAATCAAAACAATCTTCCGTGCCAAATGGAACACATGGTGCAAGTAATGGTGGCCCAACAGTAAGTTCATTTAATCCACTTAGATTATAATGCCTGATTTTCTCTCGGGTAAAAGCTTTGTGAGCTTTTGATATTTCAAAGCACGACCAACACCAGTCACTTGAGTGACTCTTAAGAACACACAATCTCCCTCTTGGAACTCAATTGATTTTCTCCTCTTATCATAATAAAGAATGACAATTGTTGTCAATAATTGTTCAATTTCATGCACTTATGTTGATATTACATGCAACTTACAAACGATATGCACTCTTCATATCTGCAGGCCTCATTCCGTCCAGGGTCTAACTCCCAAGAAGCAGCTGCTCCTAACAATATTTTGTTCATAGAGAACTTGCCTTACGAAACTACCGGTAGAATGCTTGAAATGCTCTTCGAACAATACCCCGGATTTAAGGAAGTGCGCTTGATTGATGCAAAGCCAGGTATCGCATTCGTAGATTTTGAAGACGACATACAATCATCTATGGCAATGCAGGCTCTTCAAGGCTTCAAAATCACACCTCAAAATCCCATGGTTATAAACTTTGCTAAGAAGTAACTAGTTGATTTTCTGCAATCAGTATTTGAAGTAAATTTTGCGCACTGTATTGGTGTAGGTCTGTTAAAAACCAATTGCAGAAGTTGTAAGTTTACAGGAAGTTAGATACAACAAGTAGACAGAAAGTGAGAAATTTTCTACAGTTGTGGGAAGATTGAGATAGTGATTGGTATAATTATGTCTATTTGTTGTATGTGATTTATTTTTTATTTTCTCTGTAAAACATGTTCTCCATGAGCTGTTTCATTTTATCGGCCCAGAAAATTTTCCGGTTTTTACGTTCTCTTTTATTATCATTATTATCTCACCGTTCTAAACATTGCTCTCCCATTTTATCATAACTATCATTATTTTAATTTTTTTAAAATAACATGTGTTTTTAAATAAAATACCAAATAAACTGTATTTTCAAATTATTTATAGAAATAACCATGTTTTAGAAGGAGACAAAGAGGATATGTCAAATGAAATGGCGTATACGTCAAATGAAATGGCGCATGTTCCTATTTTTAAATTCATGCGCTGTTTGAATTGACCTGGGCATGTGAGACAAACCATATGAAATGACGTCTCCACTGTCTCTCATAACTCATGTGCCAATTTATATGGGTCATTTTTTTAAAATCATGTTTGTATGCACCATTTTAAATGGCTACTACACTGTACCGCATTTCCTTTAAATATTGCACCACCTTCTCTTTATTTCTCGCAATTTTCTCCTTCCATTTCTAATAATCTTCCATTTTTCTTTTAAAATGACTTCCTCTTCCTCTTTATAAAGTTTTTTATATCCATGAGAGAAATGTCGATTTAATTTTTTCGCCAGTCAAACCTTTGATAAAGATCTGTCTCTGAAATACACTGACGTTCAAACATCTTAATAGGAGTTTGAACTGTTGGTTAGATGGAGACATTTCATAGGGTGAAAAGATCAGAAGAATTGAAAGACTTGTTACCACGTTCAACTAAAATGGAGAAGTTCGTTTCTGGAAGAATGTTACAACTGACAGAGATGTTCAGATGTTGATGTATAGTTCTTAGGAAATTGTCCTGTAATCGCATAGTTATGTTGTTTAGTCGTTGTATTTGTTTGTTTTGTTGTTTAATTGTTTAAATTATTGTTATTTGTTTTTAAATTATTGTTATTGAATGTTATGATATTTATGAAATGAAAGTTGTTGTGCTTGGTCCAACATTGGGACATTTTGTACGATTGTGTCTGGACTGACGACATGAACTACATAATCTCACCATTTTGTTCACCGTATCCATTTCCGTTCGAATACGCGTGCTATTAGGCTGACCCTTTTTCTTTCTTCGCATAATTTTATTGTACCAGACTATTTCCCCTTCATATGTAGGCTAATAGTCCTCACTGCATATTAACTGAGAGCTGAGTTTGCGATGATCCTGCATTGGATTGGTGATTATACAAGTGTGCTCTGGACCCATATACCCTATCTTCTAAGAATCAATTCTCTTCCGGTAAGATGCTGTTAATCGGAACGGGAAGAACTCATTACGACATTAAATCTAATGCAGAGTCACGTTCGTTCGATCAACCCTATATTCAGCTGATAATTTCATGTGATACTATTTTATAGCTCAGACACAGTCTTCTTTTATTTGAAACTTGTCTCCCTCTTTTAATACTCCTTCTGTTTGCATATATGGATTGTAAAAAATATCTGAAGATGGTTCATCTGCACCCAAGTTCAAGTTTGTCATGTGTTGAGGTGGACAATAAACATGACTGACCGATAATGGGTCTTCCTCGTGGTCGATAGTGGAATCGTTTACCATTTCATCAATCAAGACCTCAGCTTCTTCTTCTTCGTCAACGACATCGACTTCAGCTTGTTTTTCGTCAAATTCGCAAAAAACTTGAGAAGGATCAAGTTGAGACATTTGATGTTGTTGCAGTATAATATAAAACTAAATATCATTGAAACTAGAATATACATGACTGAGAAATATTTTATAGCATCTTCATCATCTCGAACCTTTAACTGGAAAAGTTTGACTTGGTTGTCGTCAAAAAACATTGGATTCTTGTAGATGATTTGGCCCACTGGACCACACTGCAATTTCTTTTCTAATCTCTCTTTCAAATGGGAAAAATTTGATCTTCTATTAATTAAAAATCGAGTAACATCTGTATTACAAAAATTGAAACCGATTATGATACAATCAAATATCTCACCATTGATATGTGCATTGATCATGTATTGTGGTGTTTGAGCCATACGTGCCATATTTTTGTGTACCAATATTTGAAAGAATTATGGTGTAATATTTTAGTGTACTGGTGTTTGATAGAATTGTGGTGCAATATTTCATGCGTATTAATATAATTCTGGTTTCATGCAATAGAATTATATATATATATTATTGTTTAGACTATACATGCACTAGTTTTGTCTCAATTATACATGCATGCTTGTTCAGACTATACATGCATTATTCTTGTCTCAACTATATCTTCTTAAATTTTTATGCCTACTAATACCTTATTTTTGTCTTCTTAATGCATGCTTTCCTACTAAAACCCTATTCTTGTCTTCATTTGGCATGCATTCCATAAATCATTCACTTTATGGCTTGTCTTCAATTTTGTTTTTTAGTGGCATGTCTTACAAGATTCTCTTACAAGATGCCTTATACCACATGATTCTCTTATCTTCTGCATGCATGTAAGATGCCTTACACGATTCTCTTACCACATGATTCTCTTATCTTCTGCATGCATGTAAGATGCCTCACACGATTCTCTTCCTCCATTAAAGAAGGTGTCATACCAAATGGCGACACATTTTGAAGCAACACATATGCGCCATATGAAATGCGTGTGCTTTATTATTCATACATATGCACCATTTCATATGGAAAATGCATTCACATTGCCATGCAAAATACGATTCACGTGAACAAGCTCTATTCATTCTATAAATAGCCAAGTCTTTCACACAACTTTCATCAACATATGCGCCATCTCTGAACACTCAATCTCTCAACTTTCATCAAAAAATGTCTCTCCTTACTATGGGTGGTGAACACAGAGGAACAATTGGCAATATTGCAACGTTTGTAAGTTTTTAAGTTTACTAGTTTTGCTTACTTATTTACTTAAAGATATAGTTTCTTTAAGAGTAAGGTTTATTATTCTTGCTAACTTAATTTCTTTATATTTTTTGTCAGAATGTAAAGAGATTTTGATGTCGTGTGCATGACTATATACCACACGACCCAATCATAATACCTACGATCAAGCGGTTTTGGTCATGTACTAAACATAGTCTCGTACTCGATTGATAGTAAATGTATTCTCACTTTACTAGAACGATGAAGACCCGAGACCCACATATTTCACCTTCCATTCGGTGAGTGCACCATCGCACTAGAAGATGTGTATATGTTGTTGGACCTACGCATCGATGATAAGGCTGTTAATGGTAAAGTTAACCTGGATAAGAAAATATGCGAAGATTTGTTGGATGCCCCTCTTTGTGAAGACACAAATCCGACACAATCTACAGGTCGACCCAGGGGTCAAGGTATTAATTTAAAATACCTTAGAGAACATTATTCCAGTTTAACATTAGACGACAAATCCATCGAATATAAAAATATAATTAAAATTCGGTGTTATATTATGATTTTATTTGGTCATTTTTTATTTCCTGAAAGTACTGAAAATACGGTAAATATTATGTATTTGCCGTTGTTACGGAACATTAATAAAGTAGACACATATAGTTAGGGTTTAGCTATTTTGGCCCATCTATATAGTTTCTTGTGTAAAAATGAAAAAAAAAAATACTTGTACGTTTTATGCTTGCGCCTTTCTACTACAAGCATGTGGTTGGTTAAGAATGCTGACACTCGCACTGGTCAACCTAAATCCATTCACATTTTCCTAAGCAAATAAGTAAGTTTATTTTAAATTTTCAAATGTCTACTGTAATAAAAAGTTTATTTGTAACTAATTACTTTTCTCACTTTTTGTTTTAGGTGGTCAGTTCTGGAGATGAATTACAACCGATGTCCCAGAAACGCAATAATCGTGCACCGCAATCTTTTAGATCACATTGGACCGAACAATGTAATTTATTCTAAACTACTATAAATTTGGCCATAAAATTAACATACTGCAATTCTTCTCATTATGTATTTTTATTATGCAGTTTGTCTAGAGGCCGTATCTAGGTCTCGACCGTCAGCCTAACCCCGATGATCTTGCAGTTTGGACAGAAAAAACACCAATCATTTGCTTCACTATAGTGGAGATGCACCAAAGTGATCGAGTGAAACTACAATTCGACATGCAACAAGATATTCCAGTCCCTCCGACGTGTTTTGGCGACTGACATCAATTGAGAGTAGATGCATAATGGAGTTGTGAAGATTGGAGAGACTTTGCTAAAGAGATGTGTCGACATTGGAAGAATCGACGTCGCCATGTCTTAAAGGAGCCTGTCGTAGAAGGGGCTAGACCAATTCATCACTATATAATTTGGTTTAGGTCAGTTACAACGCAACAATTTGTGTCTGAGGTGACATATTTGATCGACCTGCGCCAACGTGCTTCGTCATCATACACCCAACAACAAAAACCCGCCCAACAACCAACCCCACACTACACCCAACATCAATATCTACCCACCCAATTCCAACTACCCACCTCACACCATCGATATGCCATGTACACCGAACCATCAAACATCCAAACCTGTAACCCATTCATGCCACCCATCCAAACACAACAACAAGAGCCTGACCCTTACCGCCAATATCCACACACCGACACCACATCTTCCTATAGCCCAAATGACTAATTCGACTCCACCCCAGACCACCATAGCCCCCCATAAATGAACACACATACATTCCACCACCAAAACACCCAACCACTATTTGACTTCTTTATCCCACAACAACAATTGCATTGTTTCCAAAATGATTCAATGTACCAATTCGTCCAACCATACCATCCTCACCTAACCCAACCACTACGATCCATCTTCGAAAACATGGGCACTGAACTAAATTACGGAAGCACCGTTGGCAACAACCCCCGGCTATTGGGGACAAATGATTGAAAGTATGTCAAATACGACATGTCCCTCGCACCAAATATCTTTTCCGCATACCAATATGCAAAGACCACAAACACCTCCACAAAATCGTAGTAGACCTCGGAAGCCGACTAATGCACCGGAATGTGAAACTGAAGGACGTTTCGATAGGACAGAACATTGATTTTTTAATCAATTATAATGTATATAAATAATAGTTTTATTTTTTTTTCTATTTCCTATCATATTTTTAATTAAGTTTTTTTTATAAATAATATAAGAAGGATGCATCATTTCAAATGGCACATGCACTTCATATACACATGTATGTGCCATTTGAAATAACTTCACATACATGCATAGTAAACATACTCCAAATTAAATGATGCAAATGTTTTTTTGATTTCCTGAAACATAATCATTTTGATAAATAACTTGAAAATATTGTTAATTTGATATTTAAATTAAAAAAATAGGTTATTTAAAAAAGAATTCCATTAAGTTGCCTCAAGTTAACTTCCTTTTAAGTCTTAAATTGGAGTATAGCTTTTGATTGGATTGACAAACTTACTATATTTGTATTAATTTTTGTATATTGTCATTAAATATTATATTTTTATTAAATTAGCCTGGTTGATAAGTTGAAAATAGTGTAAAGAAAGATATAATTAAAAAAATAACAATTATTTTTATATTAAAAAATAAGAAGAACCTTTATTTTTAATTTTAATTTTTTACTAAATTGACGGTCCTTTTAAAATGGAGTTAGTATATTTACTCTAAAACAGGCTTTTTGAAAGCATGCTTTTGATAGATACGGTAAAATCCTTAGATTCATCATCTCTTTGAATTTGATATTCAGTTTTGCTGGCAATTCACATCTCATACTATTTTACTATCTCATAATAATAAAATGACGAGATACATTGATTTTAATTATAAAATTAATATCTTTTATTAAAATATTTTTACTTATTATGGTTAGTAGAGTAGTTAAAAAGTGTGATAATAAATAAATAAGAATATAATAATAAAAAAAATAATAAATATTGTATTAGAATTTTAAAGAAACATTTATTTTGAGACAGAAAAAGTATAAATATGACACTTTTTAAAAAATAGAGAGTAGTATTTAGGCTTAATTGTAATTTTGATCCTTCTATTTTTATTATTTTGAGATTGATCTCCATATCTTAAAATTCAAAATTTTGGTCTTTCTATTTTTATTTTTATATTTATTTTTGATCTTTTCATTTTAAAATCTGGAATTTTGATCTCTTTATTTATTTTTTTTAAATTTTGATCTCCTATTTTAAATTGTGTTTTGGATTTTAATCACTTTTTTAATTTTTAATTTTAAAATAAAAAAATTAAAAGTAAAAAAATATGAAAATAAAAGGACAAAAATTTTAGATTTTAAAATAGAAGGATCAAACGTAAAGAAAAATAAAAAATAGGAGGACCAAGATTCTAAATTTTAAAATAGAAGAAAAAATAAAAAAATAAAGATAGACATCAAAATTATAATTAAACCTTATATTTATTAATTTATCTCTTTGAGTTGATCACCTTTGTAAATTTGCATAGAGTGCTGAAAAGAAAGTCTTGGAAAAATAATTCAATAAAATCTGAAGCTTTAATGACAAAGTGGATTTGCAAGGACTTCAACAGATAAAATCAAAATCTAAATTGATCCAAATAAAAATCAGAAATTCATTCAAAAAATTAAAAATTATTAAATATATTTGAAAGTCATTTTATACAATCGTTTGGTTTAGATTGGATTTCAAATTGATTTTTCAAAATCGACCTAAATCAAAGCGAATCGTATGTATATATTTCTATACTTATTTATTTTTATTAGTATGATATTTTGTGTTAATTTATTGTTAGACGATATTCATTTTTTAAATACTATTTATTAGTTTGATTTAATTTATTTATTTTTATTATTTTATTTGTTTCAATCATAAGCGATCATTATTATTTTATAATATTAATTTTTAAATATAGTATAGATTATATATTATATCAAACTTATTATCTATTAGTATTTTCATAATTTTAATAAAAAGTATAATATGTAATTTGGATATTCACAAAAATGATCAAAATCAAACATTAGAAATTAGAGCGCATCCGATTAGATTTTTTAAATCAATCATTCAAAATCGAATCGGACTGCGAGTAGATTTATTTTTTAAATCGAATGACATTTTTCTTCAAAGCTGGTCCAAACTGCTCCGCAAACACCTCTATTTCATACCTTACTCATCCACTCAGTTGAAAATTTTGAAATACCTTACAAATTCAGATTTTGGAATTTAGACACACCAAAAAACACATCACATATAAGTAAAAAAGTACGGATTTTGAAATTCGAATGCACTTCAATACACCACGACAAACCCAACCTCATAATCAATGTCAAATCATAGTAAAAGAAATGTCTGGATTTCAAATTCCAGATTAAACTTACGAATTTTAAAATCCGGACACTTTCATTTAGGTACTTATGCTTTGTCTTTCCCTTTCATTTGAAATAAAATAAAATCAATGTAGCAAAAGCAAAGATCTTCATCAACTTCTACTCCTCTCAAAAACACAAACATCTCTCACATTTAGTAAGTTTCTCATATTCTTTTTTAATTATAAATTTGTGATGTATGCAATTCCTTAATATGTTATAATTATGTTACATTAGGATATATTCAATAGAAATATATTGTTTGTTTGTTCTTAATATGATATTGTGTGAATTTGAGACATTTACGCATTCTTCTTTGGTGCATTTTAGTTTGGATTTTGAAACTCAAAGGCTTTGTATGAATAACAAAATTTAAAATTTTCTGCTTTTTATTTTGTTTTTTAATTCTATTTATTGATACATTGTTTTCACATCTTTGATTTTGATTTGCCTTTTCTTGTTTGATGGAAGAAAAAGAAAATGACTGACGAACAACAGAGATATAGACATGGTTGAGTGTCCCAACATGTTTTACTGCACATGGAGGAAGTTAGACTATCGCGACCCACAACTGGATAATCTTCGTGTACTTCTGAAGGTCTGTCTTCCCGGGGTCATGTATCTTCAACTCATGATGAAACACCTATTTCTCTTGTTCATGCTGATGTATGCAATTCCTTAATATATTATAATTATGCTACATTAGGATATATTCGATAGAAATATATAATTTGTTTGTTCTTAATATAATTTTGTGTGAATTTGAGGCATTTATGCATTCTTCTTTGGTGCATTTTAGTTTGGATTTTGAAACTCAGAGCCTTTGTACGAATAACAAAATTCAAAATTTTATGCTTTTCATTTTGTTTTTTAATTCTATTTATTGATACATTGTTTTCACATCTTTGACTTTGATTTTCCTTTTCTTGTTTGATGGTAGAAAAAGAAAATGACAGACGAACAACAGAGACATAGACATGGTTGAATGACCCCACATGTTTTAATGCACATGGAGAAAGTTAGACTATCGCGATCCACAACTGGATAATCTTCGTGTACTACTGAAGGTCTGTCTTCCCAAGGCCATGTATCTTCAAATCATGATGAAACACCTATTTCTCATGTTCATGATGATGTACATGTGCATGATCCACATCCTGCAGTCAGATCTGATATTGTCGCGACTGCTAGTTTTTTCGGGAGGCTCCGAAGACAATTCACTACTTCCTCTTTATGAACATCATGCTACAGTTCATATGTAGGAAGGTGTGGTATCATCAATGCTTTATTAATCTTTTAAACACTTATTTTATACTAATTGAACTGTCTGACATTGATATATTTATTTTTGCGGTACCTTGACATGTTGAAATGTAAAAACCACAAAAGGAAGATATCAAAGATGTTACAGCCTGATGAACCATTGTTTTAGAAAGTCTTGGAGTTAACAGGGTTGAAGGACTTTAGTAGGATTGGATATGGTTATATTGACCATGGTCTAATGTCTATATTTTATTGAGAGAGATAACACTCAAAGAAGTCTTCATTTCATCTTTTAATCGATGAGATGACTATCAACCTTGATGATATATAATACCTCATACATATTTTTATCAAATGAAGATTATTGGAATACTCTAAACTTACTAGACCTGAGGCCTTCAAACTGATGGTGACACAATTATGGATTGATCTAGATAAAGCCAAGGGGGAGATTGAAGATACCATGGGATGTCATGCTATAATTTCATTCTTATCAAAAAACTATATTAACAACTTGAATGTGGTCATGGATCTTGTGGAGTATGTGCATCGAGGACGTAGTTCCTAATCATTGGTTAACAATGGCATTTTTATGGACAAAATTGTCACATAGGTCGACGTTGTCTACATTAAATACTTCATGGACATGGACATGATTCGCGAGTATAACTAATGGGCATCTTATTTGATTTTCCTTTAATCCAAGTTAGCTTAAGGTAGCTTATGAAAAACGTGACAAATAACAGGAAACAACTGTCTATTTCAAGTAATTTATTTACACCTTTATTGTTATTAATACCATAATACTTCTGCTACACACTCAATGATAATTCATCTGAACTATTGTCAAACATGAATCCTCCGGGATTTTTCAAGTATCGCTGACTAGGAGTATGTTGATGACTACTTCAAGGGCTTGCCACACGAGTGCTCGATTATCCCCCTCAAAGCTGATCTGGTTACTGAGTTGTACATGCTTGCTCTTGACTGCATATTGGAAGATGATATATGTTTAACACCGTATGATAAGCACTGTGAGACACAGATGTTGGAGGTGATATCCAAGTACTCTAGATGACTAGCTGTGAGTATCGACTTATGTATCCATATCTATCTGAGTAAGTACTATGATAGTTTGAAAATTTGCAAGGAATAACCAGAGTAGTAAACATTACCCATCTATTTGTGAAGAAGAGTTCTTCTTGTCCTTGGTTATGGTTTTGATGAAGACAAACACATCAACAAAAAGAAGTCAAAGCTTAAATACTAGAGAAATCAAGTTTCTATTCATCATTTAAGGTATATGAAACTTCCATATCATATACATTCTTTTAGTGCTCAAAGTCTTTTAATCATGCATTGAAAAAGATATTTCATATTTGAACCATGGTAAATGATTTTCAAAGTTCATCTACTATCTTGGTTGAATATATAAATGTTGCATAAGATTGGTTCAAATTCATAGGAAAATTTTCAAGTTTTAAAGGATGACAATCGGTTGCACTATGGCAACAATCGATTGTATAAAATATGGTTTAGCCACTGCTAGTTTGAAAAAAAACATTTTTAAAGTAGTGCAATATTGTTGTATCTATGTAATCGATTTTTGTATCTACGCAATCGATTGCATTAAGAAATTTTTTCATTTATAAAGCAGTGTAATCGATCGCATCAGGAATTTTTTTCCAGATTTTCACGTGTTATTGTTTCATGCAATGGATTGTCGTTTTTGTGCAATCGATTGCACATGAGTCAAATTTGAAAAATGATGAATCGTAAACACCTTTTCACAAAACCATTTCATGGCAACATTTTATTTTAAATACATTCATTTTCAACCAATTTTTTTACCAACCATTGCCATGATTTTTGAAGAGTTATTTTCACTCTATAAATTGATGTTCAATTTTCATTTTACTACAATCTCTTTCAAAATTTCCACAAGATCTCTCTGCATTATTTTCAACAAAACATTCATATTTCGATGCTTTTTGAGAAAAATTTCATATCATTCCAAAAGCATCATTGAGAAATTCGAGAGTATATATTATTGAATATTCATATTTGAAAGAGAAAAACACTTTATTCTTTTAAATAAGTCTTAACCATTCTACAAACTTTATTTATTTCTATCTATTGTAATTGTTACAAATTCCTAAGTATCAAGGATTGTTTGGTACTAGGAGGGATCAACAGTAAGGTGGATTATATCTTCTTGTAGATGCCTTTACTGATTGTCTAGGATTGTTAGAAATAAGTGTGTTGTAAATCACAAGAGGATTGTTCTTGGTGGTTGTGTTAGAGTCTTGTATAGGAAGATTATGATTGTCTTATCCATAAGATCTAACAATATTAAAATCTCTTACATGTGGTAAGGGGACTGGAGTACTCTTGGATTGTGAGGGGAATCAGGATAACTCTCAGTGTTCTTTACTTTTACGCACTTTACTGTTTTCATTGCCTAACCAAACCAAAAAAGAATGAACGTAGATTCATAAAAACCAGATAAAATTTTTAAGTTCTAATTCACTCCTTCTTAGGCACACTCCTAACTTACAATTGGTATCAGAGCAGGTTCAAGTAATCTTCTCTTATGATCCATAATAGCTTCTGCAAACCCTGCGTTCAGAGATGGTGGCTACAATAACAAGGCTCGATTGTTCTGTGGTGAATAATTTGATTTTTGGAAAATTCGTATGAAGGCTCATCTAGAAGCACAAGGAGAAGATATATGGGATGCTGTACAAAATGGTCTGTTTGTTCCTACTAGTGTTGTCAATACTGTTGGGACGCCAAATATTAAAAGTTTATGGAAAGAAAATGATAAGAAGAAGGTACTCTATGAAAAGAAAGCCATCAACATTCTTCAAAGTGTACTTAGCATGGATGAATTCTTTCGTGTCTCTCAATGTACAACGATAAAGAAAATATGGGATACATTGGTTGGAACTCATGAAGGAACCGCTGAAGTGAAGAGATCTAAATTGAATACTTTACGTCAAGAGTACGATTTATTCATAATGCAGCCTAAAGAATCAATCCTTGCTCTACAAAAGAGATTTGTTCACTTAACCAATCACCTGATTGCTCTCGGTAAGACTTTTACTAACGATGAAATAAATCTTAAAATGCTTAAGTATTTAAACAGGGAATGGAAACCAAAGGTGATCAAGATATCAGAAAAGAAGAGTCTTTCTATCATGACTTCCACTTCCTTGTTCGATAAACTTCAAGAGCATGAATTAGAACTTGAAAGATTGGAGAAGCATGAAATACAAGTAAAAGATTCAAAAGATGTTGTATTAAAGACAAGAGTCAAATTTCATGATAGAAATCAAGAAGAGGAATACACTGATGGCGATGATGATCTTATCAAAAAGTTTGAAAAATTCTTGAGAAAAGAAAGAAAAAAAGAGATCATTCAGAAAGAAGCACCAACAAGAAAAGTTACATGTTTTGAATGTGGAAAAAAGGGACATGTCAGTAGTGAATGTCCTACACTTGAAAAGAAAGATATAGTCAAAAGTAAGAATCAGAAAAGGAAAAAGAGAGCAGATGTAGCATGGGATGACAATGAAATAAGTTCATCTTTAGATGAAAATTATGTAAACAAGGCATTGATGGCATCACATCATTTAAGTGATAAAGAACATGAGGTTAGTGATTCAGAAACTGACAATATTCCATCTTATGATGAATTACAAAGTGCTTTTCATGAATTACATGATGTACTTTAAAAACTTTCACTACTAGAAAAAAGACATTTGGGAGAATGATTTTACATCGGGTATTCACTCGAAGCGATGTAAAATGTGAAATTATAAACACGGTGGCAGTATCGTAAATAATAAGAAAAATTTATTAGAGCTTTTACATCGGGCCAATTATTTCACCGATGTAAAAAAGTTAGGGTTGGTAGAAAATAAATTAAAAAAAATCTTTTAAATCGGTTATTATTTCCACCGATTTAAAAAATAAATTAAAAAAGTGCTTTTAAATCGGTTATTAAATGCACCGATTTAAAAAATATATTTAAAAAAGGGCTTTTAAATCGGTTACTATTTCCACCGATTTAAAAAATAAATTAAAAAAGTGCTTTTAAATCGGTTATCAAATGCACCGATTTAAAAAATATTTTTAAAAAAGTATTTTTAAAACGATTATTAAATGCACCGATTTAAAAAATAAATTAAAAAGAGTGCTTTTAAATCGGTTATTAAATGCACCGATTTAAAAAATATATTAAAAAAAGTGTTTTTAAAACGGTTATTAAATGCACCGATTTAAAAAATAAATTAAAAAGAGTGCTTTTAAATCGGTTATTAAACGCACCGGTTTAAAAAATATATTAAAAAAGTGTTTTTAAATCGGTTAATATTTCCCTCCGACCCACACACGACCCACGCCATCCTCCCTCAGCCCCACACACGACCATTCGCGCGCCGTCTTCCTTCCTCCTCCATCCGTGTTCGCGCCGTCTTCTTCCTCCTCCGTCCCTGCGCGCGCCGTCTTCTTCCTCCCTCCGCCCACGACCCACGACGAAACTCCCTCCTCCGCCATTCTCTCACCGATTCCGTCACCTCCTCCGTTTCGTTCTCTGTTTCGTTTGGCTGCTGTGCATAAACATTGTGCTGAGACTTGGTTCAAGATTAAGGGTAACAAGTAAGTGAGTTTTTTTATAGTGATTTATGGTTGTTTATTTTTTTGAGATTGATTCTTTTTTGTTGGTGAATTTGTGAGACTGATGAATGCTATGAATTTGTGAGGCTGATGAATGTTGGTGAATTTTTATATTTTTTTTATAGAAAATTCTATTTAAATGATTTTAACTTTTTTATTAGACTCATGCATAAAATAAATGTATGAGAGATAGATAAACTTTTCTCTTACAATTGAAATACTATAATCTATTCAGAAGAGAATGTTAGGACGTGGTGTTTTTTAGATGGAATATATGTTTTATTTTTTATTATGAAATTGTTTTTCTTCATGGTTGAGCATAACCGAAATCAACACATTACAATTTGCTTTCCATGAAAACTTGTCAAAGTCATGGACAGTTGAGTCAATGATAGATATTGCTAAAGGTATATATAATTAGGTGACATTTGGCAATACTTGACAATTCATTGATTTTGTTCATAGTCCTACACAATCACTACAACTATCATCCTAATTTAATTTTCATTTTTATTTATTTTTGGTCAAGAAATACTAAATTATTTATTAAATAAGATTATTATGAATTTAGATTTTATCTTTACTTATTTGAGAAGTCGTGATAGGATAATCTTTTTGATGAATGAATCGTAAATACTTCTATAAATAAATTTTCGGAACCTAATTCATCTAAATTGTTAATAACCAAACAAATATTTATTAAATAAAAAATTTCACAAGTTAGGAATCACTAACCTAAAAAAAAGAAAGAAAGCAAGATTCATTTACTAAATTTAAAGTTTGTTTTCTTTAGATATTGAATTTGTTTGTTATAAATTAAGGAAAAAATAAATTTATTTTTATCTTTTTAAAATGATTTTTATGAATTCTTTTTTAAAAATAGTAAAAAACATTTTAAATTTGTTTTCTATAAAATACGACAACAACTTTGCACATTGTCCAATATATTTTAAGTTATCAAATACTACATCACAACATAAGAAATTACAAATTAAAAAGAAATATTGAGAAAAAAAAGAAAGAAATCTCATTATCATCATAAAAATGAGTTATCACTTTCTCATAGATTTTCTTCTTCCTCAGAACAACATTCTTCTTCCTCCTAATCACTTTGTTGTTCTATGTAACTAATTAAATCACTAAATAAATCTGCACATAATAATAATAATAATAATAATAATAATAATAATAATAATAATAATAATAATAATAATAATGATTATATAATTGAAAAAAATGCAAAATACCATTTTTGGACGATGTATGAGAGATAGATAAACTTTTCTCTTACAATTGAAATACTATAATCTATTCAGAAGAGAATTTTGGTACATGGTGGTAAAAAAAATGTTAAGCTCATAAGGTTAACGCGTGTCTTGTTCTTTTTTATTTTCTTTACTTTAATTTTTTACTACTTATACTCTATTATTTTTGGTATGTCAAATTTATATAGAAAAAATATTAATAATAATTGATCTGACCTGATCAGGAGGGGATCACGGTCTGACCACACGCTGTTGGGCTGCTACCTGTTCACCGGTGATGAGGAGGAGAAGGGGGGTGTACCTGCAAGACACTCCGATGCCAAAGTAAGAAATTGGGCAGAGTGGGGGCAAAGTACAGAAAGGGCAAGATGTGAATTACCTGTCCCTCTTGAGGAAGAGGGTATTTATAGATAGACCCCAGCGCTGGGCCAACGGTCATTTGAGATGGGCTGGATGACCAGGCCCAACCCTAACGACTGCTAGGGCTTACGTGGCGTAATGAAGACCAGGACGTGGTCTTCGCCCTAGTCCAACTGCTCATAGATCTCCGGAAAGTGGGTTTGACCTGCTCTTTCGGAGGTGGGCAGTTGGTTGATGACGTGTCCCCGCGGAGGGGAGCACGTGGAGAACGTGCGCCGGGCACGTTGTTCTCCCCGTGGAAGGGAGCTCGGGAGGTACCCCGGAGCGCGTTGTTCTCCTTGCGGAGGGGAGGAACCAAGGCCGTGCTTTGGTGCGCCGGGGTCGGTTCTGTTCGGCTGGTAAGAGGGGACGACGAGATGCTGTTGGATGCGCTGCTTGTGTCCGGCGACATGCTCTGCTCGTCTTGCGGGACGCACGTGCCCGGTGTGCCCGATTCGCCTGTTGGGCCGTACGTGGTATTGGGCCTGCCGAGGTCGGGCCCATACCGGAACAGGAGCCCCCCAAGTCGAAGCTCTGGGGAGAGAGCGAGGACTTAAGGTCGCTGTGTCGGGGAGAGAGGTAACGAAGCGGGAGGTTCTTCGGGACTCGTGCACGGTGGGACGGGCACTCGTGCGGGGATCTCCGGTCGTCGGCGGAGCGGGGTGAAAGCAGGTGAAGGGGCGCGACCGTCAGGCTGCCGCCACGTGTCGTGCGTTAAGCGGTGGGCGGCTACCCTATGTCATTAATGAGCCTAGCGTCGCTTCGAATCCCGCACCAGGTTATAAATACGGGGGTCCCCGCTCATTTTATTACTTTTCACTCTGCTGTTGTACCTGCGAAGCTCTGCCATCTCTGCTCGTCCGCCGCTTGCCGCCGATCGCCGCTGCACCGTTTGATCCTTTCCTCCGTTCGCCGCCGTTACAAGTGAGTTCTCATTTCTCTTCCCTTTTATTTTCGTCGTTTAATTAGAACGTGTGGTCGGGGCATGATGAATGCCCCGAGGAGGGACGCAAGATCCGCCGTATCTGGCGAATTTTTCTGGTGAGTGTCCCGGGGAGAGTCGGCTGTTCCGATGAATGTCCCGAGGACGGGGGCTTTCTCCGATGAATGCCCCGGGGACGAGTGCCTTTTCCGGTGAATGCCCCGGGGAGGCGCGCTTTTTCTGGTGACCGTCCCGTGGAGGGATGACAGGTCGGCTTTAGACGCCCCGAGGAGGGTAGACGGGGAGCGCGTGTTTGCTCGCCGTTCTCCGGCCTTTGTCGCCCTTTCACTTGACCTGCGGTGGAAGGGTGGATTTGATCCTGGTTATCGAATTCACCGTTGTCCTCTGCTTTTCAGGTGTAGATATCGGCTCTGGTACCGGGGATAATGGTCGAAGATCACAAACCCGAGGTCCCAGACTTTGATGACGAGCGCATTGCCCCGCCCGAAGAATGGGCGGCTGAGGAGCTGCTTTCTACCCCGTCTTGTTTTGTGGCCGATGCGTCCGACGTGTACGCCACCGTCGAGGATACGCCTATAGGGGAGCCACAACATTGGCAGGTGTACCGACCAAAAGAGCATCATCGCATCTGCTCGCGATATGGGCGGCGGATGTTCCCGATGCACGAGTTCTACTTTAAAGAGGCTCGGCTCCGGTTACCGTTCTCCGCCTTTCATCTGGGGCTCTTTGATTGGTTGCGCCTGGCCCCGTCCCAACTGCACGCCTTGGCTTTCATCCGCGCTTTCGAGGTGGTGTGTTTCTACCTCGAGGTGGAGCCGACGGTACCGTTGTTCTTCCGTATCTTCCACTTACAGAGGCAGACGGTGAATGGCCGCCACGGATGGGTCTCATTTAAACAATCGACCAAGCTCTTCAAGGCGTATAGTGATTCTGTCAAGGATTTCAAAAGTCGGTTCTTCCTCGTTAAACCGATCACGCAGAGGGGCTCGGATACCCTCTTCGACGAGGGCGAGCGAATGGTGGATGGCCAGCGGTTCCTCGCGTGACTTCCTAAGATACATCTATTGTGGACCGCGGAGCATTTCAACCGAGGAACGGATCGGTATATCGTACGGGCGGGAACCCTCGAGGAGAAAGACATGGCCGCCTATTTGAAAATAGTCGCTTTTGTGCGGGCTCTTCCTCCGTCGAAGCTGGTGACGCCCGACGGTCGGTATATCCTCGACGCGCAGGGAAATGTGCGGACTAAGAAGCGACTGATTAATACCAAGACCCTGCTCGGTTGTGCGACCGGGGCGGCCGCTCTTGATTACCTAGGTAGGGATGTTTATTTTTCTCCCCGTGGTCGGGGTTCTGGCTGTCGCTAACTCCTTCTTTGTTTTTGCAGCGAACATGTCTTCTGTCGAGGAGCGGGTAAAGCAGTTGCGCGCTACCAGGAACGCCGCGGTCCCGAGGATGCGGGTGAGTCAGCTGGTCGGACAGGAGGTCGTGACGCCAGGGGGGCAGAGTTCGTCCTCTTCGCCTCAAGGGAGTCAGTCTCCTACGTCTCAAGGAGCATCGAAAAGGCAGAGGTCCGAGGAGCCCCGAGGTGTGGTAGATCTGACTGTCGGTTCGGCCGAGGAAGGTTATGTCGTCCCGCCCTGCCATCAGCATCCGGGCTATTTTTATGGTGCTCGTTCTCCTACCGTCTCCGCTGGGGAGGTGAAGGCTGTCCGTCAGGCCGATCGAGAGTCTCGTCGACGTGTCCTGGCGGAGGATTTGGCTGCAATGATGCGGACGTTCACGATGGCTCTTGTGCTGAATGAGGAGGGCTGTTCCGCTGCCGAGCTGTCTAAACTGCAGGGAGACCTTACCTTTATGCAGTCGCGGTTGGCCAAGCTTACAGAGGAATTGGAGAAGAGTCAGAAGGATGTTGCTGAGCAGCGAAAACGGGCAGAGGGCGCTGAGGGGAAGGTGACCTCGCTGGAGGAGAAGTTGGGGGAGGCGACGACCGAGGTGCAGGCGCTGAAGGTTCGTACGGAAGTCTTGGACAGCGCAGTTCGTCCGGGCGAGGACGAGACAGATGGAGATCGACGGTTAATCACTCGTGCTGACTTGATTGCCCGTATCCGGGTGCTGGAAGGTGACTGTTTGGAGGCCGTCGAGGTCGGATTCAAGAACGCTGTCGAGCAGATTCAGGTCGCCAACCCTGGCGTTGCGCTGGTCGTGGATGGGATCGGGCCGTATCACGAGATTGTTGACGGGAAGGTGGTCGATCCCTATCTTGTTGTTCCTGAGGAGGATCCCGCGGCTGCTGATCAGGCGGACGGGGTAGCATGAGTTGCCGGGCCTGCATGCTCGTTGTTTTTTTATGGCCTGCGTGTCGACATTTGTGACTTATCTTTCTTTGGGCCTGCGTGCTCTGTTTTTGTAACATTAACTACTGGGCTGGTGCCCGCCTTTTGCTTAATATATTTTTTGTGAATTTTCTAAGTGTGCGCTCGGTATTTGCATGATGTTTATGCTCGTTTTTCGTATTTATTTGTTTATTTGAATGCTTTTGACGTGCATGAATTTTCTAAGTGTGCGCTCGGTATGTTCGGGTGTTAGCTCGAAGAATTGTTACCGGTGGTGAAGGGAACCGGCCGGTTTGGCCGGCGACGTAGCCGGGCCGTTTCGGGGGTAGTTCTCCCCGGGGCGTGGACGTCCCATCGCGAGCTGGGTGTCCTGCCGTTTTTGGTACGGCGGCGGGGGATCTCGGTCGAGGTGTTCCTTGCCGAGCAAGGCCGTCTGCCCACGCACACGAGAGGCAGGGCTTGCTTTTCTTTGGTCGCTAGTGGACGCGGGGGTGTGCGGTGGTACCATGTCGCCCCCCAGTGGTCGGGACGATGGGTCGTCGCGGGCAATGTTCTAACTGTAGTACCGCTTAAGCTTCGCGGCGTTCCATGGTCGAGCTAGTTGTTCACCGTGCAGGTTTTCGAGGTAATAGGCCCCGTGCTCCGTTTTGTCCCGGACTCGGTAAGGGCCTTCCCAGTTCGCAGCCAGTTTGCCCTCGTGGGAGTCTTTCTGGTTTCTGCGTAGAACTAAATCGCCTGTGTGAAAGTCGCGTTTTAGGACTTTGTTGTTGTGGCGAAGTGTGACTTGTTGCTTCAGCCGGGCTTCGCGGAGGGCTGCCCCGGAGCGGATTTCTTCGACGAGGTCGAGCTTTTCTCGGAGTCCGCCGTCGTTGTCGTCGGTGCCCAGGGGAGCTTCCGTTCGTCGGGATGGTTCGCGAATTTCGACCGGTATCACGACCTCGGTTCCATACGTGAGGCGAAATGGGGATTCCCCCGTGGTTGAGTGGGGAGTGGTACGGTATGCCCAGAGGACGCTGTGGAGCTCTTCGACCCATGCTCGTTTGGCGTCGCCGAGTCGTCGTCTGAGTCCCCTGAGTATGACTCTCTTCGCCGATTCCGCCTGGCCGTTTGTCTGAGGGTGTTCGACCGAGGCGAAGTGGTGTTTGGTTCCGAGTTTGGTGACGAAGTCACAGAAGTTTTTGTCTGTGAATTGTGTATCGTTGTCGGTGACGATGGCGAGTGGGACCCCGAATCTGGCGAGGATGTTGCGTTTGTAGAATCGGAGTATGTTGTGGGCGGTGATTTTGGCCAGAGCTTCGGCCTCGATCCACTTGGTGAAGTAGTCAACTCCCACGATGAGGTACTTGTTCTGGTAGGAACCTAGGGGGAAGGGCCCGAGGATGTCCAGCCCCCACCAGGCGAATGGCCATGGAGATGAGAGGGACGTGAGGTCGGTCGGGGGGGGGGGGGGGGGGGGGGGCGAGGTGCATGTCCCCGTGTCGTTGACATTTATCACATCGTTTGACGTGTTCCTTCGCGTCGGATTGCATTGATGGCATATAATAGCCTGCGCGTAGGGCCTTTCGTGCTAGGGATCTTCCGCCGAGGTGCTGCGCGTTGATGCCTTCGTGGATTTCCTCTAGAACGGCTGCACTCTGGGACTTATCTATGCATTTGAGGAGTGGGATTGCGAAGCCTCGGCGGTACAGTCGTCCTTCGAGGAGAAGGTACGAGCAGGCGCGTCGTCTCGTTGCGCTGGCCTCTCCAGGGTTGGCCGGAAGGTGGCCGGTGCTGAGATAGGTGTGGAGCGGGGTCATCCAGCAGTCAGTATCCCCGACGACGTTGATGTCGAGGGGGGTGGTGGTCGCGCTGGTACTTGGTTGCGACAAGATCTCTTGAATGACCGACTTGTGGCTGCCTCGCTTTTTGGTGCTTGCTAGTTTGGAGAGGATGTCGGCGCGGGTGTTCTGCTCGCGAGGGACGTGCTGAATCTCTGCTGTGTCGAAACCTCGCAGTTTTTCAGTGATGAGCGCGAGGTATCCGGCGAGGGTGTCGTTTTTTGCTTGATATTCGCCTCGGACTTGTGAAGCGACTAGCTGGGAGTCCGTGTAGATTCGGATGTCCCTGGCTCCCAGGTCGGATGCCAGACGAAGGCCGGCCAGAAACGCTTCGTACTCGGCCTGGTTGTTGGTCGTCGGGAAGGCCAGTGTGAGGGAGACTTCGATGACCGTACCCTCGTCGTTGTCGAGGACGATGCCGGCGCCGCTTCCCGTGGAGTTGGAGGAGCCATCCACAAAAATGGTCCAGATGTGGTTCCTGGCGGTGGGGTCGGGCGGTGTGGTCATCTCGGTGACGAAATCGGCCAAGGCTTGAGCCTTGATGGCGTGCCGACCCTCGTAGGTAATATCGAACTCTGAGAGTTTTAGCGACCATTTCAGCATGCGTCCGGCCATGTCGGGGCGGCCGAGGAGCTGGCGGATGGGCTGATCGGTGCGGAGCACGATGGCGTGTGCGAGAAAATAATGTTGGAGTCGGCGTGCTGCTGTTATGAGGATCAGGGCGACCTTCTCAATCAGCTGGTATCGGACTTCTGGACCGTGGAGAGCTTTGCTGGTAAAGTAGATGGGCTTTTGGCCCTCCCCGGATTCGTTGACGAGGACGGCGCTGACGGCTTCGTTGGCTACGGCCAGATATAAGTATAGGGTTTCGCCCGTCGCGGGGCGCGTCAGTACTGGTGGTTCGGATAAGACGCGTTTGAGGTGGTAGAGGGCTTTCTCACATTCGTCCGTCCATTCGAATTTGGTCTCCTTCCTGAGCAGTTTGAAAAATGGGAGGGCATGTTGAGCCGACTTGGCGATGAATCGTGAGAGGGAGGCAAGCACGCCGTTGAGGGACTGGATGGCCTTCTTCGTGGTAGGCATGGTGATATTGGATAAGGCGTGGCATTTGTCCGGATTGGCTTCGATCCCCCGTTCGGTCAAGTAGTAGCCGAGGAATTTACCGGCACAGACGCCGAAGGTGCACTTCTTCGGGTTGAAACGCATGCGGCATGACCTTGCGGTCTCGAAGACCTTCTGGAGGTGTGCCGCGTGGTCGTCCTCCGTGCCGGATTTGACGATCATGTAGTCCATGTATACTTCGAGCATGTCTCCGATTTCGTCGTGGAAGACACGGTTCATCATCCGCTGGTATGTGGCCCCGGCGTTTTTGAGGCCGAAGGGCATCACGTTATAACAGTAATTGCCCGACGCCGTCATGAAGGCCGTGGCTTGTTTATCGTGTTCGGCCATCGGGATCTGATTGTATCCCGAGTACGCGTCCATGAAGGAAAAGAGCTTGAAGCCCGCGGAGTTGTCGACGAGCTTGTCGATGTTGGGGAGGGGGTAGGCGTCCTTAGGACATGCCCGATTGAGATCAGTATAGTCAACACACATGCGCCATTTTCCATTATTCTTTTTAACGAGGACAACATTGGACAGCCAGGTTGAATACCGGACTTCCGAAATAAAATTTGCCTCTAAGAGGTCTTTTACAGCTTGTTCGGCCGCTGCCGATTTTTCGGGGGATTGGCGACGCCGGCGTTGTACAACGGCCTTTGCAGTCGGGTTGATGGACAGCTGGTGGCAGGCGACCTCGGGGTCGAGTCCCGGCATTTCCGCGGCGCTCCAGGCGAAGAGGTCGGCATTCTCGCGGAGGCAGGCTTGGAGCTGTCGTTTCGCGAGGTATGGGAGTCCGACGCCTATCCTCACAGTTCTGCTCGTGTCTTCCCCGAGGGGGACGAGTTCGAATTCTCCGTCCGGGAAGGGGCGCGCTGGGTGTGAGGGCTGCCCGTTGACTTCGCTGGTCTTTGTTTCATGGTCGAGCTCGCCGGTGAAGCGACTGTCGAGCTCAACGGATCCGACCAGCTCCGTTGGTTCGCCCTTTGGCGTTGTGCTTGACGTTTTCTTCTTGGTCGCTGGAGCGATGGAGTCTAGGCCTTTTAGCGCAGCTTCAAAACATCTTCAGGCGGCCTCGATGTCTCCGTTGAGGGTCACCACGACCCCCCTTCTTGTGTAGTATTTCATCTTCAGGTGGACGGTGGAGGGTACCGCAGTGAGTTCTGCTATCGTCGTCCTGCCCAGGATGCAGTTATAGAGGGATGGGCATTCGATGACTAAGAAACGGATGCTGATGTCCCTAGCCGTTTCCTCTTCTCCGAAGGTGACTTTCAATTCCACGTATCCCCAAGGTCTCGTCGTCGTCCCGTTGAACCCCTGAAGGTCGGAGCCTACGTAGGGGGAAATGTTGGATTCGTCGAGCTGGAGAATTGTGAACAGGTGTGAGTACATGATGTCAACCGAGCTCCCGCCGTCGACGAGGAGGCGCCTGACGTCGAAGTTTGCCATCCGGGCACGTATGAGCAGGGGTATGTTGGAATTGGGGGATCCCCCGGGGAGTTCCTCGAGGTAAAATGTGATCGGGTTGGAGCGGCCTCGGAATTTGTCGAGCGTGCTCATTTTGCCGGAGTTGTTCGCGATGAGTTCGTCGAATTTTCTTTTCACGGATCTGATGGACAGACTCCTCGTGGCTCCATCAAAGATGACCATGGCTCTGGGGAAGTATTCCCACCGGCTGGTTGGTCAGATTGCCTCGTCGATTAGGTCGGACCCTTCGGGGAGATCGAATTCTCTACCCGCGAACCAATCTTCGGGGCGGCTGACACAGAACGCGACCTGGAGCCTGCTGTTGTCCTCTGGAGAGGGAAGTTCCTCGACTTTCTTGGCTTCTGGAGCCTCTTGCCTAGGTGGTTCGCCTCCTCGGGTGTATCTCTTCAGGTGACCGTCTTTGATCAGAATTTCGATCGCATCCTTGAGATGAATGCAGTCTTCTGTCACGTGCCCGTGGCTCCTGTGGAATCGGCAGTATTTCGATTTGTCCACGTTGGGTTTGGGGGGTGTTGGTCACGGAAAACGGACACCTCCCTGCACGAACTCAGTTTTAGCGCATTCGGCCAGTATGCGCTCGCGTGAAGCGACCAAGGCTGTGTACTCTGTGAATCTGCCGGCCGGGCCGCGTGGTTCGCGTTGTTCGCGGGATTCGCGGGGGCAATCTTCTCGACGGCGGTCTCCTCCTCGTCGATGGCTCGAGGCTCCGTCGTCTCGGTGCCCGCGGGGGGCCTCCCTGTCTCGGGTGTCGCGAGCGGAGTTGGCCGCCTGTGTTTCCTCGAATCGGATGTAATGCGCGGCTCTGTCGAGGAAATCTTGGAGGGATGTTGGCCGGTGTATGCCTACGGCCTCGTAGAACTTGGAGTCGTGGCACAGACCTTGTTCCATTAAGTAGTGTTTCATCTCGTCGAACGTCGTCACCTGCACTGCTTCCCGAGTGAACCTTTCGATGTACTTTCGGAGAGGTTCGTCGGGGCCCTGGATGATCGCCCCGAGGACTGCTTCTGTCTTCGGGTGGCGTCGGGACGCCGTAAAGTGTTTGGATAACAGGTCCTTCAAGACCCTCCATGACGTAACTGATTCGGGCTCCAGACTTTTATACCAGGTCATAGCGCCTTTCCTCAGAGTCGTCGGGAAGAGTCTGCACTTGATAGCTCCCCGGACGTTTCGGTAGTCGAGCATGGCCTCGATGTCTTCCAGGTGATCGTCCGGGTCGGAGGTGCCGTCGTATGTCGACAGTGTCGGTGGTTTCTCCATCCCTTGGGGTATGGGGGAAGCCATGGTTTCCCGGGACAGCGGGGTGCGGTAATCGTCCTCGTCACTGTGCACCGGGGATCGATGGGGAGATGAGCCGTTCAAGGTAGGCCCCTGGTTTCGGGTTCTCGACCTCCTGCCTGAGTTCTCGCCTCGGGGGTCTTCGGTCGGGATCGCCGCGGTGTTTTGATTCCTCTCGCGAACGTGCCTCGCTGGGGATCTGGTGCGTTCTCGTGCCACCTGCGTGCGGTGCCTCTCCAGCCGCGGCCGGCGGTTTCTGGGTCGAGGTGAGGGGCTCCTCGAACCTCCGTTCTGGTCTTCCCGTGGGGGGTACCTCGGAGGACCGATGCGTTCTAATGCTCCAATTCTCGCATTTTGTTGGAACAGCAGCTGGTTCGTCTGGTTGATGGCCGTAAAGAGAGCGGCCACCGTTGGGTCCGCTCCCGCCGGGATGGGAACGGGATGGAATGCTGGCGGGCTCGGGGGCCGGTGGTCGACCTGAAGGGGCCGCTCCGCGGATGACGGCGAAGCAGTTTGGCCGTCCCTTTCGTCGGTTTCCGCCGGACGCGTCGTTCCTGTCTGCTTGTTCCCGTTGGTGGCGACGTTGAGCACGAGGTCGTGCGAAGTGCCGTCGCGGTGTGGACTAGCCATGATCGTGGAGGTTTGGTGAAACTTTTGGTTTTCTGCTCGGAGTAACGGGGAAGTTTCAGATTCCCACAGACGGCGCCACTGATCTGACCTGATCAGGAGGGGATCACGGTCTGGCCACACGCTGTTGGGCTGCTACCTGTTCACCGGTGATGAGGAGGAGAAGGGGGGTGTACCTGCAAGACACTCCGATGCCAAAGTAAGAAATTGGGCAGAGTGGGGGCAAAGTACAGAAAGGGCAAGATGTGAATTACCTGACCCTCTTGAGGAAGAGGGTATTTATAGATAGACCCCAGCGCTGGGCCAACGGTCATTTGAGATGGGCTGGATGACCAGGCCCAACCCTAACGACTGCTAGGGCTTACGTAGCGTAATGAAGACCAGGACGTGGTCTTCGCCCTAGTCCAACTGCTCCTAGATCTCCGGAAAGTGGGTTTGACCTGCTCTTTCGGAGGTTGGCAGTTGGTTGATGACGTGTCCCCGCGGAGGGGAGCACGTGGAGAACGTGCGCCGGGCACGTTGTTCTCCCCGTGGAGGGGAGCTCGGGAGGTACCCCGGAGCGCGTTGTTCTCCTTGCGGAGGGGAGGAACCAAGGCCGTGCTTTGGTGCGCCGGGGTCGGTTCTGTTCGGCTGGTAAGAGGGGACGACGAGATGCTGTTGGATGTGCTGCTTGTGTCCGGCGGCATGCTCTGCTCGTCTTGCGGGACGCACGTGCCCGGCGTGCCCGATTCGCCTGTTGGGCCATACGTGGTATTGGGCCTGCCGAGGTCGGGCCCATACCAGAAGAGGAGCCCCCCAAGTCGAAGCTCTGGGGAGAGAGCGAGGACTTAAGGTCGCTGTGTCGGGGAAAGAGGTAACGAAGCGGGAGGTTCGTCGGGACTCGTGCACGGTGGGACGGGCACTCGTGTGGGGATCTCCGGTCGTCAGCGGTGCGGGGTGAAAGCAGGTGAAGGGGCACGACCGTCAGGCTGCCGCCACGTGTCGTGCGTTAAGCGGTCGTAGGGGCGGCTACCCTATGTCATTAATGAGCCTAGCGTCGCTTCGAATCCCGCACCAGGTTATAAATACAGGGGTCCCCGCTCATTTTATTACTTTTCACTCTGCTGTTGTACCTGCGAAGCTCTGTCATCTCTGCTCGTCCGCTGCTTGCCGCCGATCGCCGCCGCACTGTTTGATCCTTTCCTCCGTTCGCCGCTGTTACAAGTGAGTTCTCATTTCTCTTCCCTTTTATTTCCGTCGTTTAATTAGAACGTGTGGTCGGGGCATGATGAATGCCCCGAGGAGGGACGCAAGATCCGCCGTATCTGGCGAATTTTTCTGGTGAGTGTCCCGGGGAGAGTCGGCTGCTCCGATGAATGTCCCGAGGACGGGGGCTTTCTCCGATGAATGCCCCGGGGACGAGTGCCTTTTCCGGTGAATGCCCCGGGGAGGCGCGCTTTTTCTGGTGACCGTCCCGCGGAGGGATGGCGGGTCGGCTTTAGACGCCCCGAGGAGGGTAGACGGGGAGCGCGTGTTTGCTCGCCGTTCTTCGGCCTTTGTCGCTCTTTCACTTGACCTGCGGTGGAAGGGTGGATTTGATCCTGGCTATCGAATTCACCGTTGTCCTCTGCTTTTCAGGTGTAGATGTCGGCTCTGGTACCGGGGATAATGGTCGAAGACAACGAACCCGAGGTCCCGGACTTTGATGACGAGCGCATTGCCCCGCCCGAAGAATGGGCGGCTGAGGAGCCGCTTTCTACCCCGTCTTATTTTGTGGCCGATGCGTCCGACGTGTACGCCACCGTCGAGGATACGCCTATAGGGGAGCCACAACATTGGCAGGTGTACCGACCAAAAGAGCATCATCGCATCTGCTCGCGATATGGGCGGCTGATGTTCCCGATGCACGAGTTCTACTTTAAAGAGGCTCGGCTCCGGTACCGTTCTCCGCCTTTCATCTAGGGTTCTTTGATTGGTTGCGCCTGGCCCCGTCCCAACTGCACCCCAACGCCTTGGCTTTCATCCGCGCTTTCGAGGTGGTGTGTTTCTACCTCGAGGTGGAGCCGACGGTACCGTTGTTCTTCCGTATCTTCCACTTACAGAGGCAGACGGTGAATGGCCGCCACGAATGGGTCTCATTTAAACAATCCACCAAGCTCTTCAAGGCGTATAGTGATTCTGTCAAGGATTTCAAAAGTCGGTTCTTCCTCGTTAAACCGATCACGCAGAGGGGCTCGGATACCCTCTTCGACGAGGGCGAGCGAATGGTGGATGGCCAGCGGTTCCTCGCGTGGCTTTCTAAGATACATCTATTATGGACCGCAGAGCATTTCAACCGAGGAACGGATCGGTATATCATACGGGCGGGAACCCTCGAGGAGAAAGACATGGCCGCCTATTTGAAAATAGTCGCTTTTGTGCGGGCTCTTCTTCCGTCGAAGCTGGTCACGCCCGACGGTCGGTATATCCTCGACGCGCAGGGAAATGTGCGGACTAAGAAGCGACTGATTAATACCAAGACCCTGCTCGGTTGTGCGACCGGGGCGGCCGCTCTGGATTACCTAGGTAGGGATTTTTATTTTTCTCCCCGTGGTCGGGGTTCTGGCTGTCGCTAACTCCTTCTTTGTTTTTGCAGCGAACATGTCTTCTGTCGAGGAGCGGGTAAAGCAGTTGTGCGCTACCAGGAACGCCGCGGTCCCGAGGACGCGGGTGAGTCAGCTGGTCGGACAGGAGGTCGTGACGCCGGGGGGGCAGAGTTCGTCCTCTTCGCCTCAAGGGAGTCAGTCTCCTACGTCTCAAGGAGCATCGAAAAGGCAGAGGTCCGAGGAGCCCCGAGGTGTGGTAGATCTGACTGTCGGTTCGGCTGAGGAAGGTTATGTCGTCCCGCCCTGCCATCAGCATCCGGGCTATTTTCATGGTGCTCGTTCTCCTACCGTCTCTGCTGGGGAGGTGAAGGTTGTCCGTCAGGCCGATCGAGAGTCTCGTCGACGTGTCCTGGCGGAGGATTTCGCTGCAATGATGTGGACGTTCACGACGGCTCTTGTGCTGAACGAGGAGGGCTGTTCCGCTGCCGAGCTGTCTAAACTGCAGGGGGACCTTACCTTTATGTAGTCGCGGTTGGCCAAGCTTACTGAGGAATTGGAGAAGAGTCAGAAGGATGTTGCTGAGCAGCGAAAACGGGCAGAGGGCACTGAGGGGAAGGTGACCTCGCTGGAGGAGAAGTTGGGGGAGGCGACGACCGAGGTGCAGGCGCTGAAGGTTCGTACGGAAGTCTTGGACAGCGCAGTTCGTCCGGGCGAGGACGAGAGAGATGGAGATCGACGGTTAATCACTCGTGCTGACTTGATTGCCCGTATCCGGGTGCTGGAAGGTGACTGTTTGGAGGCCGTCGAGGTCGGATTCAAGAACGCTGTCGAGCAGATTCAGGTCGCCAACCCTGGCGTTGCGCTGGTCGTGGATGGGATCGGGCCGTATCACGAGATTGTTGACGGGAAGGTGGTCGATCCCTATCTTGTTGTTCCTGAGGAGGATCCCGCGGCTGCTGATCAGGCGGACGGGGTAGCATGAGTTGCCGGGCCTGCGTGCTCGTTGTTTTTTTATGGCCTGCGTGCCGACATTTGTGACTTATCTTTCTTTGGGCCTGCGTGCTCTATTTTTGTAACATTAACTACTGGGCTGGTGCCCGCCTTTTGCTTAATATATTTTTTGTGAATTTTCTAAGTGTGCGCTCGGTATTTGCATGATGTTTATGCTCGTTTTTCGTATTTATTTGTTTATTTGAATGCTTTTGACGTGCATGAATTTTCTAAGTGTGCGCTCGGTATGTTCGGGTGTTAGCTCGACGACTTGTTACCGGTGGTGAAGGGAACCGGCCGGTTTGGCCGGCGACGTAGCCGGGCCGTTTCGGGGGTAGTTCTCCCCGGGGCGTGGACGTCCCATCGCGAGCTGGGTGTCCTGTCGTTTATGGTACGGCGGCGGGGGATCTCGGTCGAGGTGTTCCTTGCCGAGCAAGGCCGTCTGCCCGCGCACACGAGAGGCAGGGCTTGCTTTTCTTTGGTCGCTAGTGGACGCGGGGGTGTGCGGTGGTACCATGTCGCCCCCCAGTGGTCGGGACGATGGGTCGTCGCGGGCAATGTTCTAACTGTAGTACCGCTTAAGCTTCGCGGCGTTCCATGGTCGAGCTAGTTGTTCACCGTGCAGGTTTTCGAGGTAATAGGCCCCGTGCTCCGTTTTGTCCCGGACTCGGTAAGGGCCTTCCCAGTTTGCAGCCAGTTTGCCCTCGTGGGAGTCTTTCTGGTTTCTGCGTAGAACTAAATCGCCTGTGTGAAAGTCGCGTTTTAGGACTTTGTTGTTGTGGCGAAGTGTGACTTGTTGCTTCAGCCGGGCTTCACGGAGGGCTGCCCTGGAGCGGATTTCTTCGACGAGGTCGAGCTCTTCTCGGAGGGCGCCGTCGTTGTCGTCGGTGCCCAGGGGAGCTTCCGTTCGTCGGGATGGTTCGCGAATTTCGACCGGTATCACGGCCTCGGTTCCGTACGTGAGGCGAAATGGGGATTCCCCCGTGGTTGAGTGGGGAGTGGTGCGGTATGCCCAGAGGACGCTGTGGAGCTCTTCGACCCATGCTCGTTTGGCGTTGCCGAGTCGTCGTCTGAGTCCCCTGAGTATGACTCTCTTCGCCGATTCCGCCTGGCCGTTTGTCTGAGGGTGTTCGACCGAGGCGAAGTGGTGTTTGGTTCCGAGTTTGGTGACGAAGTCGCGGAAGTTTTTGTCCGTGAATTGTGTGTCGTTGTCGGTGACGATGGCGAGTGGGACCCCGAATCTGGCGAGGATGTTGCGTTTGTAGAATCGGAGTATGTTGTGGGCGGTGATTTTGGCCAGAGCTTCGGCCTCGATCCACTTGGTGAAGTAGTCAACTCCCACGATGAGGTACTTGTTCTGGTAGGAACCTAGGGGGAAGGGCTCGAGGATGTCCAACCCCCACCAGGCGAATGGCCATGGAGATGAGAGGGACGTGAGGTCGGTCGGGGGGGGGGGGGGGGGGGCGAGGTGCATGTCCCCGTGTCGTTGACATTTATCACATCGTTTGACGTGTTCCTTCGCGTCGGATTGCATTGATGGCCAGTAATAGCCTGCGCGTAGGGCCTTTCGTGCTAGGGATCTTCCGCCGAGGTGCTGCGCGTTGATGCCTTCGTGGATTTCCTCTAGAACGGCTGCACTCTGGGACTTATCTATGCATTTGAGGAGTGGGATTGCGAAGCCTCGGCGGTACAGTCGTCCTTCGAGGAGAACGTACGAGCAGGCGCGTCGTCTCGTTGCGCTGGCCTCTCCAGGGTTGGCTGGAAGGTGGCCGGTGCTGAGATAGGTGTGGAGCGGGGTCATCCAACAGTCAGTATCCCCGACGACGTTGATGTCGAGGGGGGTGGTGGTCGCGCTGGTACTTGGTTGCGACAAGATCTCTTGAATGACCGACTTGTGGCCGCCTCACTTTTTGGTGCTTGCTAGTTTGGAGAGGATGTCGGCGCGGGTGTTCTGCTCGCGAGGGACGTGCTGAATCTCTGCGGTGTCGAAACCTCGCAGTTTTTCGGTGATGAGCGCGAGGTATCCGACGAGGGTGTCATTTTTTGCTTGATATTCGCCTCGGACTTGTGAAGCGACTAGCTGGGAGTCCGTGTAGATTCGGATGTCCCTGGCTCCCAGATCGGATGCCAGGCGAAGGCCGGCCAGAAACACTTCGTACTCGGCCTGGTTGTTGGTCGTCGGGAAGGCCAGTGTGAGGGAGACTTCGATGACCGTACCCTCGTCGTTGTCGAGGACGATGCCGGCGCCGTTTCCCGTGGAGTTAGAGGAGCCATCCACAGAAATGGTCCAGAGGTGGTTCCTGGCGGTGGGGTCGGGCGGTGTGGTCATCTCGGCGACGAAATCGGCCAAGGCTTGAGCCTTGATGGCATGTCGGCCCTCGTAGGTAATGTCGAACTCGGAGAGTTCTAGCGACCATTTCAGCATGCGTCCGGCCATGTCGGGGCGGCCGAGGAGCTGGCGGATGGGATGATCGGTGCGGAGCACGATGGCGTGTGCGAGAAAATAATGTCGGAGTCGGCGTGCTGCTGTTATGAGGGCCAGGACGACCTTCTCGATCAGCTGGTATCGGACTTCTGGGCCGTGGAGAGCTTTGCTGGTAAAGTAGATGGGCTTTTAGCCCTCCCCGGATTTGCTGACGAGGACGGTGCTGACGGCTTTGTTGGCTACGTCCAGATATAAGTATAGGGTTTCTCCCGTCGCGGGGCGCGTCAGTACTGGTGGTTCGGATAGGACGCGTTTGAGGTGGCAGAGGGCTTTCTCACATTCGTCCGTCCATTCGAATTTGGTCTCCTTCCTGAGCAGTTTGAAAAATGGGAGGGCGTGTTGAGCCGACTTGGCGATGAATCGTGAGAGGGAGGCAAGCACGCCGTTGAGGGACTGGATGGCCTTCTTCGTGGTAGGCGTGGTGATATTGGAGAAGGCGTGGCATTTGTCCGGATTGGCTTCGATCCCCCGTTCGGTCAAGTAGTAGCCGAGGAATTTACCGGCACAGACGCTGAAGGTGCACTTCTCCGTGTTGAAACGCATGCGGCATGACCTTGCGGTCTCGAAGACCTTCCGGAGGTGTGCCGCGTGGTCGTCCTCCGTGCCGGATTTGACGATCATGTCGTCCATGTATACTTCGAGCATGTCTCCGATTTCGTCGTGGAAGACACGGTTCATCATCCGCTGGTATGTTATATTTATTTTATTGCTTCAGTTTATTGATATTTCGTTTCTCGCAGAATTTGTGTCCCTCTTTTTCTCTTAACCGCGAGTCATCCGGCCACCACGACATTGCAGGTTCTCTTTTCATTTTTTTATACTTCTCAATTCTTCTTTTATGCCACGTGTTTACACGAAGAGACTTTTGTTCTCTCTAATGTCCAAAAGTGGGACTATTATAGGCATCCCAATGATTTAACTCTGTATGCATTAATAATTTCGGAACATAGGTATGAATCGTAGTTGGATGAAAGCCAATCGATTAATCGTAGTTATATGAATTTTTTCTTCTGAATTAGTGCTTTTGGGGTTCATCAAGCGGACAAATGGAAATAGAAAAAAGGCTATATGGCTTCAACCCAATGTAAACGTGATGTAAATTATAATTATATTTAATTTTATCATATAAGTATTCACTAATTATGTCATTCATTTTTAGACAAGGAAACAACCTAACTCTGATGATTGTGGGTATTATGTGATGAAAAATATGTTGGATATTGTCTCTGCCAATATAACCAAATCTTGGATGAAGGTAATAAAAATGACTTTAAATAAGTGAAGAAAGTATATGTTATTGAATCTTCATATTTGAAAGTATATGTTATTGAATCTTCATATTTGAAAGAGAAGAATAATTTATTCTTTTAAATAAGTTTTAACCATTCTACAAACTTCATTCATTTCTATCTATTATAATTGTTATAAATTCTCAAGTATCAAGGATTATTTGGTACTAGAAGGGATCTATAGGAAGCTGAATTCTATCTTCTTATGGAGACTTTTACTTATTGTCCAGGATTGTTGAAAATAAGTGTGTTATAAATTACAAGAGAATTGTTCTTAGTGATTGTGTTAGAGTCTTGTATTGGAAGATTAGGATAGTCTTGTCCATAAGATCTAACAGTATTAAAATCTCTTACATTTGGTAAGAAGAGTGGAGTAGTCTCAGATTGTGAGGGGAGCCAGGATAACTTTCGGTGTTCTTTACTTTTCCGCACTTCTATTTTCATTGCCTAACCAAACCAAAAAATAAAGAACATAGATTCATAAAAACTAGATAAATTTTTAAAGTCCTAATTCACCCACCTCTTAGGCACACTCCTAACTTACACTATTATGCCAAACTTTATTAATATAGGTCTTCAACAATCATTGATTGGGAAATACTTTTTTCACTCTTATATGTGCTTTCACACCACCGTGAAAAATCACAATTGCCTATAGCGTCCAAAGATACATCTCCAGACACACAGTAAAGACATTTTAAATTTTTTAAAAGTGTAGGTCCATCTTAAGAGTGAAAAAAGATTTTAATTATTGACTATTCAAATACTATAATGGTCAAAGTGGATATAATGTTCCTTCCAACTTCTTCATGTCTCGTAAAAGGTAACATATTTCAACTTCTACTCAATTGAAACAAAAAAGTTTTAAATTCTTAATTTTTAGTTTTAGTCTTTAAATTTTTTTTTTAAAAAATTTATTCTCTCTAAAATTTACGTTACCAATTTTAGTCAATGTTTTAGATTTATGGTCAATGTTTTTATTTTTTATTTTTTTGTTTCAAGTAATTATTTTAAACGGCATCTCACATTAAGTCTTTAAAAATCTCATTATCGTAATAACTTTACTATTTAATTTTTAATTTACTAATTTAATTTTTTTAAAGCTCAAATATATAATTAGTCTCATTTCAATATAATAAAGTTTATATAGACATAAAAGGCAAATTGACAACAAACTACATTGTTACTCCTTTTTAGTTTGCAAAATCAATCCTTTTAAAAATTACATTTATAGATATGGGAGATACAACATTGTTATTCATAAGTCTTTGGATTTTATGTAAAAGATCATCTGTTTCCGGTGCTAGACAATTAAAAGTGTTAAAGACAAATTGTATAAAAACATGTTGATTGTCGGAACACACTTTCTTATTTTTGACCACTTTACTTGGAGCAACTTTGAGAGCTTCCTGTCCCACAGTAAAATCATAAGTCCTCAGTTCCTCTAGTGGAGAAACTCCATACAAGTCCACACAAGCATATTTTACTCCTACCCACCCGTACACTAGAACGTCTATTGGCCTAAGTGTCGATCTCCCCCTCATTTGGGTCAGTCAAATAATTCACATGCGCCTCTTTCTTCATAGATACTCTATTCCGCCGAAATAGATCTAACAAGACATCCTTAACAAGGTCATGTCGATATTTGAAACCTGGAAGCTCCCTACAATGAACCGTGTGTTCCTCAAATGTATCCAAATACGCCTTATGAAAAATATATTATACTTTATCAATAGGAAATAAAGAAATCATAAGGCAATATCTTAGGATAGTACGCTACTCCACTGGTGACATAAGTTGACCTAATCCATCAATAGGAATAACAATGAGAAAGTCCTGATCATGTGCATATTGCAAATAACCAAAACCTGCTTTCTGTCTTGTGGTCATGTTAAACTTTACATCTATGCACTTAACAATTTTACTAAAAACGACACTCGTTAAAACATGTTGTGCTTTAGGAGGGATGGTGCCATTGCTAGTAAAAGTGCTAAGGTCAAAATCTAGAATTGTAACACTAAACATCCAAAGCTCTGTCGAAATTCGAGTCCATACAATATACCCCATTTTCTCTCAATATATGATAATGTAAAACTCATGATTGGGCCATAGAAGCCAAAAAAGTGTATGAGGTAGCCTCTACTTCCGAGTACAAACTCAAACCCTAACTTTAACGAGTAAAAAAACCATCCTCCATTGAAGGTCCTCGAAGAAAGGACCTCCACCAACCATGATGTCTTCAACTGCCCTTCATAACTCTTTATCAAACCAAATAGATGCTTCCTCCAAATAATTAGGCTGACACGTTCTTAGGCAAAAATCAAATTGCCAATACCCATGCAAGATCGAAGTAGAAGAAGCTCACTCAGAGGACCCCTTACTTGTGGTAGAAGGTGCATTAGTTAAATGGACCTAGAAGTTATATTCATAGATAACTCCTTGATAAAGCCGTCATATCGACTAACATCCTCTCCGAACAACTTCATCCCCAACATCGGCCTTCTAATCTCCGACGAGAATAAATCCTCACGAAGTTTACTACCATCACATGAAGGACATAAGATCTCAGTCTTATGAATATTCAATTCAAGACCTAACCCTGGACCTGTCTCCCAAATAATGTCAAGGGCTTTAGCCACCTCTTATGAATCCCATATAGTAGTCCAATCGTCAAGATACCAGACATGAAAAAGAAGTTTACAATTGTCTCTAACCTGATGAATGAGTGGGTGTAAAACAAGAGCAAAAATGAGCGGCCCCAACGAGTCACCTTTTTGCACACCAGTGGATGACATAATATGTCCATCCCTAAGGTACAACCTCGTTGTTTGGCCATAAAGAAGCTTAACCTACAAAGAAATATATGGGCATCTCATCCCCACCTCGCGCAATAGGGCTGACCGATCTACCATGTTGTAAGCATTCGAGAAATCTACCGTGAGTATAGCCAAATAACCATCTTTGTTTCACTTACTTAACGCCATGTTGGCATTGTGCAAATTTTCCTCAACACCACCAAATACCCCAACCCCAAGTGAAAGTCTTTGATATAACATGTCACATTTTTACTGACCCATTTTCATAACAACTTTGGATACCAACCACCTTCAAATAGAACCCACGACAATTGGTCGTATCCCACCACCAGACTTTAGTAACGACGTCAAGGGTGCAGAGGCAACAAAATCTTCTAAACACACGATACATCTTCCTCATAGTCATAAGTTAACAACTAAAGTGATTACATATAAAAGATCTCTTGCCACAACATAACATTTTCCACACAGTGCATCTAATATGTGTTGAGCACGCAAACTATCTCTACCACATGATGTCCCCTTAAGAAATGATTTAATGCATTTGAAGATAATATTAACTTCAGCCACCAAGGGAGCTTCAGAAAACAAGCTGATCGACATGGAGGGAGGTGGTTTATAGAGTGCTTAGCCTCAAAAGTCTTCATTGCATATCCATTATATGGGCCACTCCGGATGACCCCAACACTTTTTCAGTCACTGTGAAATGGGAATCTACAACCTTGAGGAGGCATTGCTTGACATTATAACTCATCTTTTTTTATCTCTCTACTCAATATGAATTCCCTCACGACCCAAGTTATCTTGCTCAGAGTTGTCTAACACAATATCAACTAACTTGACAAGACCATCCACGTCTTTCCAAGTAGCTAACCCTCCAAAATGTGATATTGTTGCAAGCACTTCCCATTTCCAAACCTGTAATCCCGCCTATTCTGAGGCTTAACCACATGTAAAGTACGCTTGTAAAATTTAATATTTAATTTTAAAATTATAGATAAATTAATAGTGATTAATGATTAAATAATTAAATTATTAAAATAATAATATTTTATGATTTTATCAAAGATATTCCGGAAAAAAAGTTATAACATGGAATGTGAGCTTTTGTAAAAAAACAAGGATTAGAATTGATAAAAGAAAATCTAGAGAGATGAAAGATTGAAGAAAATTTTAAAAGAGACTAAAACTAAAAGTCGATATATTTTAAAACAACAATTGATATATTTAAATCTAAAAATATTAATTTATTGTATTTTAATGATAATATAATATGTTATAATTAAAATATTTTTATTAATTGAAATTAATAAAATATTAAATCAAATTGAAATATAATAAAAAAATATATTAATTAAAAGATGATTATTTTATTAATATTTGGAAATAATATTTATTTTTAAAAAAATTCTTACAAAATGAAATATTTTTATGAAATAAATAGAGAATTCAAAATCTACAATGGTCAATATGTTTATGTTTATAGTCAAGACTCGTTTACAAGAATCATTGTTACTTCAAACACATGGTCCCCAAGTTTTTAGTACACCATGAAAGAGATAAATTTAGAAAATGGTGTGCAATTCAAAAAATATGGTCCATTTGTTTTCAATTTCTTACAAATCGTTTTTATATAATTAATTTGAAAATACGTTTTTATTAATATAGTTGAAAAATATATACACAATAAATTAAGTTTTTCTCTTATTTCTAAAGTAATTTTCTCAAAACAATAATTAAAAGGTTAAATATACAACACTTCTTATAATATAGACAAATTTCAGTTTAACTCCTGTAAATTTTTTTTTTTTAGATTTCTTTTAAAATGTTAAAATTTTATATCTTTTGCTCTTTTAATCGTTAAAGTTATCTTCTGTATTATATATATATATATATATATATATATATATATATATATATATATATATATATATATATATATATATATATATATATATATATATATATATATATATATTTATTTATCTCTCATATTTAGTGTTTAAATTGCACGTTCAGAAAGTGTGTAATCTTTAATTAAAACAATTATTTCAGTTTTAACATAATTTTAAAAAAATAATTCTAAAACTTATATATAACTAAAGTTTTCTTTATAAGAGCTTTGTTGCTTAATGTATTCTCCGTGACATAATTTTAAAAAAATAATTCTAAAACTTATATATAACTAAAAAGTTTTCTTTATAAGAGCTTTGTTGCTTAATGTATTCTCCGTGACATAATTTTTAAAAAATAATTCTAAAACTTATATATAACTAAAAAGTTTTCTTTATAAGAGCTTTGTTGCTTAATGTATTCTCCGTGACATAATTTTAAAAAAATAATTCTAAAACTTATATATAACTAAAAAGTTTTCTTTATAAGAGCTTTGTTGCTTAATGTATTCTCCTTATTTCAAAAGACTAGTTTTGCACGCAAAGGATACTCATTTTATATAAAAATATAGCTAAAATAATAAAAGTAATTTTTAAAATTTTTAAAACAAGTGGGCTCTATACTATGTGCTTGTGTTTCTGAACAAGTTATTATGAATTATTGAAAATATGAAATTGTGTTTTCTTTTATCATGATGAAATTAATATATTTTTTAAAAAAACTATTAATTTTTTGAATGGACCTTTAAATGAAGAGGTGTATGTCACACAATTTCTTGGATTTGTGATTCAGGAGGAAGCAAGTAAAGTATACAAGTTGCACAAAGCCCTCTATGATCTCAAGCAGGCACCTAGGACATGGAACAAGAAGATCAACTCATACTTGGTCGAAATGAGATTCGTCAAATATAAACTGAGTATGATGTTTATGTTCAGGTTGTGACACAAGATATAACAATCATCTGCTTATATGTCGATGACTTTTTAGTAACTGGAAGTGACTTGAAGAACTAGTCGAAGTTCAAAGAGCTAATGAAAAAGGAATTTGAAATGTCGGATGTGGGAAACTTGTCGTACTTCTTAGGCATGAAATTTCAAATGTCGAAGCAAGGTATGATGCTGTATCAAAGAAAGCATGTCAAAGAGATACTCAAGATATTCAGAATGGATAATTCGACTCCTGCATCTTCGCCTATCAAACCAAATTTGAAGTTGGAGAAGCATGTAGAGGAAGACAAAGTCGATGCGACTTTATTTAAATAAATTGTCAGATCTCTGAGATATGTGTGCAGCAGTCGACCTGATATATGTTTCTCAGTTTGATTAGTAAACAAATATATGAGTGAACCAAGGGTGTCACACATGAAGGTTGCAAAAAAAAACCTGAGATACTTAAAAGGATCGACAAACTATGAAATTTTATTTCGATGAGACTCTGAAAGCAAAGAAGCTATGATAACTTGTTATTCAGATGCTGATTGGTGTGGAGATAAGAAAGATCGAAGAAGCACTACTGGATATTTCTTTCAAATATTTAATGCCTCAATCTCATGGTGCTCGAGAAATCAACTTGTGGTGGCATTGTCATCATGCGAGGCTGAATATATATCAGGATCATATGCTGAGTGCCAAGCAATTAGGATCAGATATGTGCTAGAAGAGATCAAGGTCGAAGTGAAGAAACCTCTAGTACTGCAGATCGACAACAAATCAGCCATAAATCTGGCGAAGAATCCAGTATGGAAGAAGTAAGCACATCAAGGCTAGATTTCACTTCTTAAGTGAGAAGGTGAATAGAGGTGAACTTGAAGTAAGGCATTGCTCAAGTGAAGCACAATTGACCGACATTTTTATCAAAGGATTGAAGATCGACAGGTTCCTAACATTGAGAAAAAAATTGGGAATAATTTTGATCAAAAATGATTAGTGTGTTTCGCCAACTTGGATTATAGGAGGTATGTTGAGATATTATATATAATCCAAGTTGAATTATGTGGCCCAAGCCCTAAGCTAATTAGGGTTTAAGGTTTGTTATTTTACTTAGTAGTCAAGTCACTTAGGCTATATAAATAGACACTTTGTAATTCAATTTTATTATTAAATAATATCAATCCTTATTTCTTTATTCTCTCTCTTTCTCTCCTCAGTACCCTCATACACTAACAAAAACTACTCAAACACAACTTTTTATTTGAAATTGTTTCTATAACTTTAATTTTTATATGTAAATTTTCTTATTAATTTGTGTTGTAACAAATAGATTAAAACTTCTAAAAATTCGGATCCTCTAATATATTTGATAATATTTTTTTGTTTCTCTTGTAAGGTAAAATGAGAGCGTTTAAAAAAATTAAAAAACTCATTAAATAAAATCACATAATTTAAAACTATCTTAATTCTAAACCTTCAATAAAAAGGTTTTATAATAACATATTTTGAAAATGAATAAGTACAATAATTTATTTCTAGTATCACTTAGCAGAGCAGAGATTATCAAAATACGATAAATCTTAAACATAACATCATTAATATAAGATAAAATGGATGAACAGAAGGACAAATCAAGTTAAAGCAACAAATAAAGCACATAAGTTTCTCTTGCGATGGATCTTCACAAATGGTTATGAGTTAGGAATTGATGCATTATCTTTTATAATGCAAAATCTTTGATATTCGAACGAGCATAGTACAAAGGTTAGTGCCTCTACTCAATCTACCTAAGCAGAATCTTCAATAAGTGATTCCTCTGCATATAATGCTAGCTGTGAATGAACGAAAGTTAAAAAAAAAACACAAACTCAAAATCCTAACGCAACTAGGATTTTCAGAATACGTGAATAATTGAAGTTCACTTTAGTATAAGAGTTCTATTTATGGAATCACTAATATATGTTGCACCCTAAAATTTGACCAACATTTCTTTACCTAGCTTATGTTGCATTTCATTCACATTAGCATTAGCATTTGCATTTCATTGACATATATGCAGGAGGTCAAGAGGTATGAGTACCAATCAAGAGCTATACAAGAGTTTTAAGCTAGCCAAGAAGATTATTCAAGTGTTCAAGGGTTGATATCCTTGTCAGAGAGGTCAAAAGATCCTCAGAGTGAGTTGAAACCAAGGTTGTGTGCCTCCTAACTTGAGAGTTGTGGGAGCTCCTCAGATGATTCTAAAGCCAAGAATGTGGACTTGAAGCCTTGAGAGAGCTTATGAGATGTCTTGAAAGCCATCACGAGGCCTAGATAGGTCATTGTGCAAGTTTAAGAGAACTCAGCCATGAGTGGTGTACTTAGGGTTTGACTGGGTCAACCCTAGGTCAACTGATGATTTGGAGAGGGTTGAGACCTAATCCAAGAGCCATGTGATCATGGATTGATGCATTGAGATGTTATAAGGATGATTCCAAGGTCAACTCATCATGATTGAAGAGTTTGAGAAGTTTCAAGCTAGGGTTTCTAAGGGTTGACAGTGTAAAATCCCCTAGTTTGACCCCTATCTTCAAGGCAGTTTAGCTCAAGATGTGATTGTCATCTCATCTTTCCCCCAACATGAATGTTGTAGAGCTTGTTCTTAGATTTAATTTGGGTATTAGAAGTCCTTGATAGGATTTGTAGAGCTCAAGTTATGACTTTGACAAGTTACAGGTCATCTGAGGTATGTGAATCTGGGGCCTTGAAAGTCACCCAACTTGCATCAAACTTTGGCCCAAGAAGGATGATTCCTATGAACTTTTGGTCAACATGAATGTTGTTCCTTATCTTCTTAGCTTTCTAGAGAGTACTATAAGTCCTTGATAGGATTTGTATAACTCAAGTTATGGCTTTGACAAGTCAAGAGCATTTTGGTCATTTGGAGATTACAGGTCATTTCAAGCATAAGGCCATAACTCCTATTTCCAAGCTTCAAATGGAAAAATCTTCAACATCAAACTTGCTCAAAATGATGTTTTAAGGCTAGTAAGGATGTCATGAGATGTTGAAAAGGCTTGTAGCTCAAATTTGTAAAAATGACCTAAAATAAGGGCATAAGTTAAATAAACCAAAGTTGGAAATTGATATTTTCAACCTACACATCCAAACCATGGCATGTAATATATCATTTTGACTCTAGAAAACATTTTAAAAACATTGGTTTAGCCACATTTTTGATTTGGGGTCTAAATTGTGGACTTGCTTTGAAAAGCACTTACTTGCATATTAAGCAACATTTGCAAAACTCAAAATCAAGGCATGGGCAAGGGTTTTTGCAAGCTAAACACCTCTAATATCTCACTAGGGGAGAAATTAAGAGTGAATGGGATGAATTCCAAGCTGTTTGCAAGGGTTGTACATGTCATGATAAGTGATTCAAAATCTCATGACATGAGATGTGGAAAATCTCATTGGAAGGATCTAGAGGGTTCTAGATCATCCAAACTTCATCTATATATTGAGTAGAATGGATCCATGGCAGAGGTTGGTGATCATTGAAGGATTGAGCATAGTTTGAGATTGAGTTTTCATAGATTGCAATTGAAATCAGTTTCATCAAATTCCTCAACTTCCATTCACTTTCTTAATTGATACTCCTTCCATGAGTGTCAAAGAGTGAATTCAGGTCATTTTCAAGAAGAATTGGTGGCTAGATCGTGTGGAAGCAAGTGGTTTTCAGCATCTGCAACTCATCATCGTGTTTCAAGATTAAAGCACTTTCCATTGAATTTTTTGCATACAGAAACAAGGAGGAGGTTCAGTGATCGTGTCCAGAAGATTTGAGAGCTTGAAGTGAAGATTTCGTGCATCTGTCATTCAAGAATTTCCAGGTTGGTAGCCTTCTTCCCCTAGCATGATTTAGGTAGAATTAGGTTGAATTAAAGTGCTAGATTAGTTGTAGAATGGCCTAGGATGGATTTAAGATGGTTAATTGATGGATTAGAGACAAAATAGGAAGATCACCATTTTCGGTTGAGATTGGGAGATGTTGATTCTTGAGGTTTCAGAAGAAACTATGGGTATGGTTGATTTCGTGGCAAGATTTGGAATGAGTTTCATGTTTTGACCTCTTGGATTGGAGGCCTCTAGGGAGAACTAGGGTTGAAGGGGATGATCGGAGCTCCACCGGAGGTGACCAGAGCTGGGCGCGAAGCTCAGAGGTTTGAAAGGTAGGAGATGAAGTTTTCACCATTGGATGGGAGCTTGACCATTGACTGGGAGAGGATCCAACGACTGTGTTTTAAAACTGAGTTGTGAAGGATTTCTGATGAAACGATGCGTTTCATTTATTCAGGCGTTTGGGCTTAGTGATTTAAGTGTTATCCACACCCCCCAGCGAGCCCAACCCATGTTTGTAACTAAGAATGATTGCTAATTGCACCGCACGCTTATTCATTTTTAATTGGATTTTCTTTTAATTTTCATTTAATTCATGGTTCTTGTAAAAATCATAATTAATTGAATTTAATCCAATCAAACCCATTCTTTTTGCATATTACTCATGATTGAGTCTATTATTTTTTATAGAAAAAATATTTTTATTTCATGTAATTTCTGATTTAATTGGAATTTTGCATTTTAATTGATATTAAAATGTTCATGTTTGATGCATATTTTTGTGGAATTTTTTTTGATCTCATGGTGATGATTTTGAGCCTAATTTTTTTGTGTGTTATTAGGTTAGACATGTATTATCCCATAGAATTTTTCTCACATTTTTGTGATGAAAATAGATGTGCCTTCTAGATTGATATTTAGGTGCTTCCTTTTAGGGTTTAGGTTTGATACCTTGTAATGTAGAATTTAGTTCTAGGTCTAACTTGATGGTTTGATCTTTGAAATTAATGTGGTAGAGTCATGATTGACATAGGTTCCCATAGTAATTTTTGTAGGATTTTACAATTGATTTTAGTATTTTAGTTAGGACTAACTTTAGTACTAGGTTTTAGGTGATCCTAATTTACTAATTCAACTAGTTTAACTTCTCTAGTCCCCTTAGATTAGGGTTTGTGCTTGGTTTGCCTTTGGTTGAGATTGAATACAAGTTGAGGACAAGGTTAGGATGCTTGAAGTTGCTTGAGGTTGCTTGGAGCTTTGGATTTGTTTGTGCCTGAAGGTGTCTGATGAAGATTAGGAGATAGGACATAGGGAGAGCCTTGTAGTTAGAATGCTTTCTTTCACAAACATGGAAAGCATCTTGTGCTTCCATTCCTCCCAATGATTAAAAGTCCTTCCATGGTATTCACCTCCCTCCTTTGGAGGGATAAGTGATGGTACCTAGGAAGTAGAACTTTTGAGGGAACCATTCTTCTGATGTTAAACCCTTATAGGCCTCCTTTGGTGGTCAATAAGCAGTTTAATATCCTAGCTTATCCAGTTAAGTGATTTCTCTTGGTTTGAGTATCTTGAAAGATGTTGGACTTGAGTCTGAAGATGAAGACTTCACTGAAGAGTGTGGAAGAGGATGATTCCTTGAGCATTGCCATTGCAACTGAGACTTGAAGAGCAAGAAGAACAGGTTGATACTTGAAGACCCAATGAAGATTGAATGAAGAGTGAGGAGTTCCTTACTTGAAGAAGATTGAAGGAGGAAGTTGACACTTCTAAGGGATTGAAGACTACTCTGAGAAGCTGGAGCTTGTAAGAGGAGAAGGCCAAGTTGAGACTGGTGAAGCAAAGAGAGCTGAAGCTTGAAGACTAAGTTGATACTCATGAAGAGGATTCAATTGAGATTGAGTGTAGAGCTGAGGCTTGAGGAATAAAAGACAAGTTGATACTTACATTGATGCTGTGGGAACCTGAAGGAATCAAGTTGATACTTGTAGCTAAGGGTGAAGCCTGAGGGTGGAGTTGACTGAAAAGCTAAAGCTGGAAGACGAAGATTAAGTTGAAACTTATGTTGAAGGGTTGAAACCTGGAGAAGTGAATTGATATTTGTCATGAAAGATGAGAGCCTTGAAGGGTGGTTGAAGTCTGAAGACTGGGTTGCTGTTAGAAGAGCTGAAGCTTGAAATTGAGAGAGGAGTTGATCTGCTTTCTTGTCTGTTTTCTCTTCTGTATTGCTGATGTGCCTTGCTTGACTTGCTTGATGCATTAGAATAAGTTCATGATTAGACTGACTTTAATCTAATAGCATGATTGCATTAGAGGTTGAGTTGCTTCCTCTGCTTGTATTGTTACTGTATGGCTTTGCTTGCGGGTATTCGGTAGAGCCCAGCTCCCTTGCCCATGTGGTTTATTTTGCTTGATAGCATTCCAGTTTCTTCTGTATGATTGTAGTTTACTGTATTTTGCTTGATAGCATGTTGTTATTTCCTCCGTATGATTACTGTTATTCATTCTGGCTTGAGGTTGAGATGAGCTTGTGGGGGCTGCTGCCCCACACACATTTCCTCCCTCACTTGCATTGCATGCATTTTACAGTCGTTTACTGTTTACTGTTTAAGCTGATGCTTTATCTGTTTCTGTGTATCATTGACATGATCCCTTAGGGCTCTCACTCCCTTTGACAAGGAAGTGATGACAGAACTTTAGGTTGAAACCTATGCATGATAACTTCTAGGAGTTCCCTGCTTCAAACTTTAACTATAGGATGAATCCTTGGCATGACAACACTAGGAATTGATAGTGTCCCTTTAGTTAAGCCTGTTCTCTCTTCTCATCTCAAAACAGCTTAAGATACAGTAATCATGAATGATTTCTTTCGTACGTTACGAGCCTTAAGCTATCTGAGAAAGGATTGTTGGAGAGCTTCTTTTCAACAGTCTGGATGTTTAGTATGGTACCCTTTGGGTGACATGCGACACATTCACTCTCAGGTCATAGTCTTTAGTGCGATTGAAATTGCAAACACAATAAAAAACACTTCTTTCGTAAAAGACAGAAAACAAACTTCAAACCTTTTTGCCCCGTGGGCCCATAATTCAAAGGAAAGCTTTTCTGAAGAAAAGAGTGTCGTTAAACTTCAGCGCCAACGCAAACATGCTTTGTCCCTAACTGCTGGAACTGCTGTTTAACCATACTCGATAAAATAGATGAATCTGAAACCCCGTAATCCGTAGTAGCCCGAACTACGTAAGCTCTGATCTCTCAAGCCTGTTGAGAGTACGTAGGCACAATACTGATGTATTGGCGAGCCACCGTCCCCGTAACCCGTAGTAGGTCGAACTACGTTGACTCTGATTTCTCATTCTCTGATGAGAATACGTAGGCATAAGGCGCGACGCTTTGCCGAGTCATTTTCTTTTCTGTTTTAGACCAGCCTTGATAGGTAGATAGATAAACCAACTCGTCCAGTAAACACAACAAGCGTGGATCCCGTCGAGTACGACGGACGTGAGGGGTGCTAATACCTTCCCCTTGCGTAACCGACTCCCGAACCCAGACAACGGTTGCGACGACGTTGTCTTACCCTTTTTCGTCAGGTTTTTCCGATTGTTTCCTTTCCCGTTCCGAGGGATAAATAACGAAAGGTGGCGACTCTTCTGTTTTGCCGACACCTTATTTTCGCGGAAGCGACAATATATATTGTAACTTACAATGTATTATATGTTGTAAATTATTAACAATTAATAATATTGTGCGTGTTCAAAAATGACAAGAAAATATTCAATTGAAGATTAATTTTGAATTCAGAAATAAGCAACACTTGTGAAGTGTTGCAGTAGGTTTGAATTCGGAAATAGGAAGCACTTCGTAAATTATTGCAGAATAAAAGTATGCAATTCTGGAAGAATGTTGTTGTAGGAGAAACAATGTAACTTTTGGCAAAAGTTTGTAACTCTTTGTAAAAAGAAGGTTTTTCACCAAGGGTTGCATCATTGTGAAACAACACCAATATGACCTATAAATATTTCATTTCAGATTCAAAAAAAATATAACAAAAATATACATCCTCTTCACTAAAATTCTAGACACTCTTTGCTACATTCGAATTTTCATCGATCTTGTGCAAACTCGAGTGTACGCTGAATTATCCAGAGTATTCATGCGCTCCAACTTTAAAACATTTAAGAGTACTTAAAATACTTATAAGAAAAGTGATTTCGTTCATGATTTTAGCCTCGACCCATTCGATTTATATTATTTTTTAACAATCTTATAAATATTACAAATAATGGCAACCGAGGTTTTAGTTTCAAACATCAAATTGAGGAACTCATAGCAAAACACAAGAAAAACCAATACTATAGATCCAGGTACGTTTTATTATTTTTCATAGAAATTAGAATAATGTGAAAGTCATGATATCAAGATCTCAAATTGATATTTTTCTAATAGTTGACGTAATGCACCAACATAAATATGACATATCTATATTTTAATATCATGTTCTTGTAAATATAAAATATTTGAGCACGATTTTGAAAGTTTCTCATTATGAATTGTTGAAGTTTTTCTTTATGACTTTTACTATATCGTAATATATATACATATGTAACACCCCACTCTAAACTATCGCGGAAAAATAAGATAAATAACAGAAATAATTCAGAGTGCAGCAAATAGAGTTTCATGATGACCGTCATGGATGTCACGACCATCACGGTCATGACGAGCGTCAAGGAGCTGTGACGACCGTCACACTCCCAAATTCTCAGACGCATCAGAGGTGTCACATATTCAGCTTAGCAGACAACATGCATCTTCAACACAATCATTTATTCACATACGTAGCACAGGTTCGGATGAACAGACAACAATAATTTGTTTAACATTTTAATCATAAAATGACATGTTATAATATACTTCCAACCATTCACCATAACCAAACTCCATAAAATTCAGCAACAAATCATCTTGCATAGATTCATTAAAACAACTAGTTTTCCATCAAAATTCAGCACCACCAATTCTCCGGCTTAGTGCGTACAACCAGCATTTAGTATTTGACAATAACAACCCATTTTCACGAAGAATACTCAATAAAATTCAGCAACAAGAAAACAACTAAAACAAAACAGTAAATGTTCATCCCCCCAAGAGTGCTACGTATCAGAGCGACTGACGACACCTTAAACGGAACGCTATACTCTATTCCGGATCTCCTGCAAATTACCACCAACGGAGGTAACATACAACGTAAAGGGGCGAGATATCAACAATATAACATAAGGCATGATAAAAGTCATGTCAGAATATTATCACAACATTATAATTCCAGCAGTTCGCATAAATATTAGTAATAATTAAACTGCAACAATTCATTATTCCTATCCACAACAATTACCATCATAACTTAGCAACTCACCAAAACAACACAACTCAATAATGCGACTCAACTGTGCATATGCATGTGGTACCAGATTGCCATGACGACCGCCAATACAGGCCATCAAATTATTTGCCACTAAGGGCCGCCAATACAGGCCATCACATAAATTGCCACTAAGGGCCGCCAATACAGGCCATCACAGAATTTGCCACTAAGGGCTGCCAATACAAGCCATCAAATATGATATGCTATGAGACACAACTATTATGGACTACAACACAACAACAACAACTCAACAACAAGGCATCCAGCCTACAACCAATTATCCATAACAGAAACATCACCATTTCGCACATATCATGTACTCACCATTTCACCCTGTTCATGTCAGAAACAAATGACAACAACCACGCAACAAGGCATTAAGCCTACAACCAATTTAATTATAACAGAACATCACTATTTTCATATGCATCAAGTATTCATCATTTCAATATGTTCCTATAAGGGAACGATAACAACATCATTATCAACAAATAAGAACTCAAGACATTTCCACAAAACGGCATTACAATTTCTTCATACTTAATTATCTACATGTTTACGTTACTTATGGAACGATAACTCATATAGTATCATACAGATCAAAGACGACACTGTTTCTGACACAGACAAATCTTATCTCTAATATTTATCAATCTACAAAAACTACACCCATGATTCCATACCCTTCATGAAATCTATCATACCCTTGGTTATAGAATTGAACCCCACCTTTACCTTGGATTTGAGGCCAATCCTAGACTTCTGGTTCCGGTTTATCTCTGCGGCGACTCCTCGGTCACTGCCTTGCAATATCTCCGACGGGTAATCTTCCTCTGATATTATCTTCTCTCAGCCGCTCTCTTTCTTCCTTTACGGTTTTTCTTTCGTAAAATGAAAACTGAATTGAGAGTCTGAGGAATACCAAAATACATCGCTATAACTTCCCAACATAATCGTGGCCACGTTCCAAATCTGTTTTTAATTTGGATTTTTCATTACTATGACGATCGTAACAAGCCCATGACGAACGTCACGATCGTGACGATCGTAACAAGCCCATGACGATCGTCATATCAGCAGAATTCCATTTTTTCTAGACAGAACATCTCTTTAGCTTTCCAACGCTTCGAACGGGGACTAAAACCGACTTAAAGGATCAAGAGATATGAATTTTCGAAGTTTTCCTTAAATTGCTACGGGATTTTGCATTTTTTCCCGAAAATTCGACCGATTCAATTCCTTTCTTCGAGACGAACACATACTCAAATACGACTACGATGCAACGAGACATGGCAAAGTCATAATTAAATTTAATCGAAATAAAACGGACGTTACAACATACACATGAACAAGAACACTAAGAAAAATCATATGTAAGTGCAATATATTTTAATTTTATATTGCCTATTTATTGCTCATATTTTGAAAATTAATATATATATATATATATATATATATATATATATATATATATATATATATATATATATATATATATATATATATATATATATATATATATATATATATATATATATATATATATATATATATATATATATATATATATATATATATAATTAAAAATACATTAAAATATATAAGGCAAAATAGAATTTTATATATATATATATATATATATATATATATATATATATATATATATATATATATATATATAATATAGTCGTATTTAATGATTATAGAGTTTCTAAAATAGATATCATGACTATGTATATATTGGAAGATATATGAAATTTTGTATCGATTTCATAAATTTTTTGATAAATTTTGGAGGCAAATTCGATCAAATTTTAAATAAAATATTACTCTTATATTTTAAAATTACTTTTAAAGTAGAATTTGTTAATCACTAAAGTGTTCAAATTCATAAAGTTATAATTTCAAATTTTGATTGAATTTGATTATAAACTTTAATCTATTATTTAATTTTGAAGAGAAAAGTGTACCATCTAATGTTGAATTATTTGAGTTATAAATTTGTTAATCACCAAAGTGATCAAATTTATTAAAAGTTCACAATTTCAAATTATGCGATTGAATTTTGAATTGGATTATGTGCGAATAATATGTTTGTGTTCAATGAGACATATTATTATAAGACATATAAAGATTATTCGATAATGAATTATGATAGACTTCTGAATTTGAAGTCTAATGTAACATTTGAAACTGAGATGTGAAATTTTGAGATCCTTATCGCTGAGAATAAGAAATTCGAGATTGTTAAAATACAAACAGACAATTCGTCACTAATGAAGAATCTCATGAGGAAGATTCTTCATGGATTGTTGAAACTCAAACCATAAATCGTGTTTTTAGAGATGATGATCTAATCAAGAAAATTAAAAAAAAAATTGAGAAATGAATGGACAAAAGAAATGAGTAAAAAAGAAGCACCAAGAAGGAAAGTTATTTGCTTTGAATGCAAAGAAATATGATAAGTTAAAAATAAATGTCATACACTTGAAAAGAAGAATAAATTCAAGAGCAGGAAGAACAAAAGGCATAAAAGCTTACTTTTTAAAAAGCTATCAACACTTTTTAAGTCAGGTTCGTTGCACTTTTTATGTCAGATCTGGTTAACCGATTTAACAAAATTCATTGCTGTTTGAAATTTAAAAAATAGTTTAAAATTCAAAATTCGTCTTGCACTTGTTAAGTCAGGTTTCAGTTTAAACGACTTAACAAGTCCTGAACAGAATTCGAAATTATGTCTTTTAATGAACTATTGTCATTCTAAACAATTGCAAACTTTCATGAAAATGTATCAAATTTTTTCATCAATTCGTAGAAGTTAATTAGGATGTATATAAGGAAAATTACATTAGTTTTTAAATTACCTCTTTTATTATTAATTTTTCACATCAATTCAAATAATTTTTAAAGTGTTCATTCTTTTTCAAAAATGTTGAAACTTTTTGCATAACTTTAAAATTATTCATAAAAGTTTCATAATATATTGTGAGCACTTAAGGTTCATATATTATTGGATTGTAAATTGAAAGAGAAGATCAATTGTCTATTGAAATTGATTCAAGAACAACTTCATATATTCTATTTTGTTCAAGTATTGTAATTGATCACCAAGTGTGTGGTGACTTAATATGTAAAGAAACTGTATGTACTTTCTAAAAGTATTTGTAAATAGAAAGTGCTATATTTTCTATTTGTAGAAGAAATATCCTTTGAATTGGTTTGATTAAAAGTCCACTATAGTTGTTGGTGTATTTAAGGAAGTAGTGACTTCAAAGGACTTCTCGTTTTAGAAGGATGTTATCCAATATGAAATTGATTCAATAATGTCAAACCACAGTTGATGCAAGTGGTGTTTAGAAGGAAGTATCATAATGATGGTAAACTAAACACCTAATGTCATACCCCAAAATTTTCCTACCTGTGTATAGCGTTTATCTGGTGTCCACCTGTTAATTATTTTAGAAAAATTCAAAAAAAGCATGCTGCTTTTGTTTCCTAAATCCAGTTTGTTGTGTAGATGAGTTCAAACATGATTGTCAGGCCAGAAGTGTGGATTGAAGTTTATCTGGGCAAGAATTTGTTTCAAGATCAATCAAGGCTAGGCATGTGAATGTCTCTCTTGCAAGTCATGGTTTTTTGATTTCGATTTAATTCATGGTGGAAAGGTCCATTTCGCAGCGTTATTAAAACAAAAACTTGTTCGTGATCCATACAAGTTCCATTTCAAAAAATTTGCAAATCAAGAATCGAGAATATAACATGGTTAGGCATGGTGTGAGAATACATATGGAGTGTACCAGAATTATTTCAAGTTCACAATAAAAAGCCCAATATGTAGAGGCCCATTTACAAATCCACTTTTTAAAAAATCATTAACAAAATCCATGAATAAATTCAAGGCCACATTGCTACAAGATGTACCAAGAAGAGAAATTATGAAATCAAATAAAGGCCCATTTGCACTAGAATCTACATCTCAAGCCCTTTTTTGTAGTTATTATTCTTCACAAGAGGAAATTCACCATGTACAAGAAACATTACACAAAAATCGCATTCAAAACCAAAATACAATAAAGCCCTTTTATCTGCTACAACACACCAACCATAAGCCATCGAATTCCAAATTCCCCAAGTGCAAAATGTGAGCCTCACGCAATTAGCCTCCATCGTGACAAGGTTACAAGCCTCCAACTCAAAGCTATTACACTAAACGAATCACGAATTGAAATAAGCTGTTATTGACCTGCAAACACACATCAGTAAATCTTGCAGAATGCCACTACACTGCTCACGCTGAAACCATACAACAACCATGACAAGCACCACCGGGTACCATATATTCTTACAACCAACACTTTTTATAACAACGTTTTTTCGTACGCACCTGCGGCGCACCTTCATCTGCAAAAAGTAAAAAAATCACAGCAGAAATTCACAAAACCACTACGCACGCGGCAACAACATTCCACCTGTTATTCCACAAACACCCTCATATTTCATTATAAATGGACCTATACCAAACAAAAAGAAAAATAAGAATAAACCTTGGCTACCAATTGAAGATGCAATGAAAAAATCTAACTTGCAGTAACGTCGTAATCATGTTTCCAAAAGTCACTATAAAACACCATACAGTGAAAAATTAGAAGGAACGAAAACCACTGAAAATCCCCATTCAACTCTTCTTCACCCGCCCCTTCAAGGCCTTCAACCTGTCTCCACCGCGTCACAACAACAACCCTTTCAAACCCAGAAGACCCTTCCCCAACCTTCTGTTTTCATCCAAGTATTCTTCCCAACCTTCATTAACCTCTTCAAACCTTCCATTTTTTCCGACCCAAATCATTCAAATCGGGATGCCCTGTTCTCAATTCTTCAACGACCCAAACCTTCACCTACCTCTTCATAAACCATAAATGATTAGCAACAACCTTGAACCTCCCATTCCTCCAACCAAACCCATAATGCATAGAGACAAAGATGAAATGAGAAGAAAAAGGTCAAATTGAAATCGAACCCATGTCATGAACGAATTGAAAACGAACCTGTGAGCCAGATGAAACCGTGACAAATCGAGAGAGAGGTCGAGATTCGCGCTTGCAAGAGGAAGGTTGGATGCGTCGTGATGTTCTTTTTTCCACCATAGTTTTTGTCTTGAGTTAGAATATGAAAGGATGTGAAAACCTTCGTCGTTGCATTTTTTATTATTATTATCCTTGCCTTTATCTTTTATCCAATCTGATGTAATGCGTGGCGTATTGGTGATCAATGGTGGGTTCAGCATAGCATTTATCTTAGGGTAAGTCGTTGGCTAGGTGATGATGGGATTCGTCTTAGGCTACCTGACAATGAGATCTTTTATTTCATGCAATCCGGTGTAACTTACGTGTACCCCTCTCCCATTCCGATGTATGCTTTCGTATTTTGTTTTGATTATGGTTTATCTTCTAGAAGCACCCATAGGGACCAGCATAGATTAAACCATTTTCGAACTAATTCTCAATTCTTCATTGAGCCATTTTCAAACACCCTCTATAAGTCGAGTGCTCGTCCGCATTCGCCATCAACCTATTACACACGCTTTTACATTTCATCATGGTTTCGATATTGGGAGTACCCCCAGGGACTAGTATCGTTTCTCACACATTAACCCTTGATTCGTCGTCAAGCTGGTTACATTTTCAATAAAAAACCTCGACTCGTCGTCGAGTCATTTTCAAATCCACTTCCACTCCACCACGGTTTTGTACGCAAATATAAGTCAAACCCTTGATCCAACGTCAAGCGGATTTTCTCAACAAACGTTTAAACTAACTAACAATTATTCAATTCTTTTCAGAATAAAAAGAGGGAGAGCCAAGTCTTTGTCTCTTTCTCCCGACTACTTAGGCCCGAGGAGCCTTTTTTAAGCTTCAAGTAATCGTCATCCGAAACTAATTCACCACCTTTTATTTTCAAAACTCTTCTATATTTATTTTTGTCTCCTTGAGTCTAAAAACCTTGGTCTCGTATCAAGTGCATTTTTCAAACTCTTTTCCTAATAAACTTGGATGGTTATGGAGTGGTTAGGCGAAGACCTTGTCCTACCTCGAGTGCTTGACATCACCTTTAGGGTTCACTATCGTAAAACACTTACCATTCGAGATCAAAACATCTTTAAAAAGAGAATAAGTTTCTCTTTATATTAAACTAAAGAGAGAGGATTGAGTGAAGACTTCTTCCTCTCCGAGTATCAGGATACTCACTTTAAAGTGTGTGGTCTTGATACCCGTCTTTCAATACGAACACATGACTATGTCCGCCACACTATTTTCACAATAAATCTTTTGAAATAAAGAATTGGGTACTACCCGCAAGGGGTTACTATCTGAGGACTTATTTCACCCTTAAAAATAACTTTCACAAATCAAATGTGACATCTTGCCTTGATGGCAAAAACTATCTCTTTTCAAAAAGGATATGTTACGTCTGTTTTACCGCAAACAGGTAACGCCTAAGACTCCACAAGCGAGCTGCAATACACTTAACTGCTAGAATGCGTACGTTAGCATCATCCATGAAAACACCAGCAAACCGTAGGCCAAACTACGACTGCTCTGATTCTTCACTTATTTTAAGTGAAGATATGTAGGCATAAGGGCCCCAATCCTTGTCGAGCACTTTTTCATTTTTTTCCGTGGTTCTCCGAACTACGTTGACTCTGACTTTCTCATATCTGTTGAGAATACGTAGGCATAGGACAACGAGGTCCTACCGAGTCTTTTTTCCCTGTTTCCAACCTTTCTCTCTCCCCTTAGAACACTCTTAGAAAGCGACACCCTTTAGCAAATACCTTCACGCACAGACAAGCAAATGGTTCCCATCGAGTACGATGAATGCAAGGTATGCCAATACCTTCCCCTTGCATAACCGGCTTCTGAACCCTTTCTCTTGGTTTTGAGACCATCTTATCCATTTCTTTCTTGGGGTTCTATGGATGTTTCCCCTTCCCCTTTTGGGATAAATAAAGTTCGCTGGAGTTTCTTTTGTTCTTCCATTTTCGCCTCTCTGTCGTTGCATTTTCGAGTAGCGACGACTTGGCGACTCTGTTGGGGACGACATAGCAAGCCAAGCCTAGTTTGTTTATCACATGCGGGTTTTGCTTGCTTTTTATTGTTTTATTATGCTGTGTTCCTCTTATCTATTGGGTTTATTGGGGATGGTTTGTAAGGATAAAGGCTTTCTACCCCGGCTTTTCTAGTATACACTAAGCTAGGAGGTAGTTGCTTTATGATTTGCGAGACTTAGGAATCGTTGAGTTGGTTTGACTTACATCGCTCAGATGAGGCCCCTTTGGGATGATTATGTCTTACGAGTAATCATAATGGCGTCTTTTATTCCGACCTGGGAGTCCGTGATTCTGAGGACCTTTTTAGAACCCTATTCTAAAGGTTATTAAGACATAACTCTGTGTTGATCCTTTGAAGGGATTACTGTCATACAAATCATCGTTATGATGGAAAACTTTTGAGGGTTAGTGCGTGGGACTTTGTTTAAAGCCTTTGGGATGCCCTATTATAAACCAATAGATTGCCTACCCAAGGTGAGAGATGCCTTGTTGTGTTGACCTGCAGGATCTGTGACCTTGATCCCTATGCTGTTGTTTTGTTCTAGCGCGCATTCATAACATTGCATAAGAACAAGCATCTATGCATCATTTTGCATATCATTCTCTGACCAAAAATACAAAGAGCTCACCCATCCCTTGTTCGTAACCCGAAGTTGATTTTCCAACACTCATATTGAACCTGTCGGAGCTGTGAAGCATTTGAAGAAAGAGAAACATAAACGCTTGGAAAGGCCAGTTAGATAAAACAAGCTGAGGCAGCTATGTCAAGAGAACAACCGCCAGAATGTTGATTCCCTACTAGGATTTACTGTGACAACTAATCCACTGTATGATCTTCTGCCTGATGACGATCTTCCACAAGTAAGCATTCCTACTTGACCCCAGAGGGTGCCATTGACTGGTCCCATGAAGGAAAAGCTTTGTTCCATTGAGGAAACACTCCAAGCTATGAAAGTGCATGATACACCCGAGCTCGATGCTGCTGATATGTGTCTAGTGCCAGACCTGGTGATTCCTCCAAAATTCAAGGTACCCAACTTCGAGAAGTACACAGGCTTTAGTTGCCCGAAGCGCCATTTGGTGATTTTCTGTCCAAAAATGACCTCTTACACTCATGACGATAAGTTGATGATTCACTACTTTCAAGACAGTTTAAGTGGGGCATCTTTGAGTTAGTACATGGACTTAGAAAGAAGTTGTATCCAATCATGGAGGAACTTAGCTAGCATTTTTCTAAAGCATTACTAGTGCAATTGGGACATGGCTCCCAGTCGCAGGCAGTTGTAAAGCCTATATCAGAATGGCAATGAATCCTTTAAGGAATATGCACAGCGGTAAAGAGAGTTAGCGGCCAGAGTACGACCACCACTCTTGGACAGGGAATTGATCGACATGCTCATAAACAGTCTACATGGCTCTTTTCTTGAAACAATGGCTGGCGGTGCACCATCGAGCTTCTCTAACCTTGTGATAGTAGGAGAGCGCATCGAAAGCTACCTCAAAAGTGGACAAGTCCAAGACGCCTCAAGTAGCCAGGCCAGTGAGACTGAATCCCTTAGTAATTCCCAAAAGGAAGAAAAGGATGAAACAAATGCAGTCATAGCAAATATTAAGTGTTCCCAGGGTACACCAGCAAAACCTTATGGCCCCCACATTTTCAGAATTCATCATTTCCAGTGCCATGTTATCCTTATGGGCAACCGGCCGTGCCTAAAGCTTCGTCCCAGAAACCATGAATTGCTCCTTATTTGATTCAACGAGCTCGTGGCCAAGGATATTAGCGTTAAAATCAGCATAGGCCTCACAACAATTTAGAAAGGAGGAATACTCCTCTTCATCCAGTTCCTATGTCATACAGTCATCTTCTGCTATATCTGGTTCAAAGCTCGTTGTTGGAGCCCAAGACTCTCAAGCCGTTGCCAGAACCATACCCTCTTGGGTATAATCCCGATAGGCATTATAGATATATGCTGGATCAGTGGGGAATTCGACTGAAGATTGCAAAGCCTTCCAAGCTAAATTGCGACAATTGATTGACAAAGGTTACATATCCTTTCCAGAAGAACAGCGTGAAGTTGTTGTTATCGTCAACAACAATGGTCAGGGGCAAAGGTCTACCTCAAGACTTTCAGTTCCTGTTCCCAAATCCTATGGGATGCCAATGAACTTCGCTACCACAGCTGAAGGAACCACTTCTCAACCAATCCCAGCACCTGGAGTTACTATTAGAGCTATCCCGCAAACCCAACCTACTGTTGTTCAGATCCCCGTTCCTAAGAGAATCTTTTGGATCAGTATAATGACGTGTAAAACTAATATGCCGCTATCCCCATTGCCAGTCCTGTTGCTGCTCAGGATTCTGAAGCCATCAAGATGTGTCACGATCTAGCTGAGAAACTCCGAGTTATGGAGAGGCACGACTCCAACTTTCTCAGTGCCCTGGAATTGTGCTTGGTGCTTGATGTCGTTATTCCTCCCAAGCTCAAAGCGCCAGAATTCCCAAATTACAAAGGCCCCAGTTGCCCAAACATTTATCTGAAGATGTACTGGATGACCTCCTATGCCAGAGACGAAAAACTAATGATTCATTGCTTCCAAGACAGCTTGTCTGGAGTATCACTCGAGTGGTATATGCAGCTTGAGCGTAATAGTATGCGCACTTGGGCTGAGCTAGCTGATGCTTTTGTCAAACAATATAAGTACAACACCGACCTTGCTCCGAATCATACCCAGCTTCCGATTATGATTCAGAAGGACATCAAATTTTTGAAGGAGTATGCACAATGATGGAGAGAGCTAGCTGCAAGGGTGCACCCACCTCTTGTCGATCGTGAACTAATTGACATATTCACGGGTACCTTGCAAGGCCAGTGAGACAGCCTATGTCCCATTAGTGGAATTCTAATGAAACCTTATAAAAATACAGAAAAATTTGAAATTTTTAAAGGACAATACTTAATTATTTAAAAACATACTGTTTCACATACATATGCTTCAAATATATTTTACAGAGTTTGACACCGTTAAGACTAGCGGCCTTGCCACATAGATAAAACATAAAATAAAAGTACAGAAAGGAAACCAAAAAGAAAGCATACCAAAAGGGACCTCCTAAGTCCAACAAGACTGACACTTATACTGACTGTAGTAGTAGGGATGTGATTAGCGTTTGACAAAACACTAACAGCTCCCAATCTAGATGTTATAGTAACACATCTCCACGTCACTTCATATCCTTTCCTTCTGAGTTGTCGGGAAGTACGCAAGATTCGAGCTCATCGTCTGATCGTCATAAAATAATCCAAAATGCAAAACAAAAATGACACAGGGCTAAGATTCATGTACAAGTTTAAAAGTGGGAATGAATGTGTAAAATAATAATATATATGGAAACCATATTTATACAAACAAGCGTATCTTATACCCACAATTACATATACTTTATTTATTCTAATGCATCCCTGAACTATATGCTGACTCAGGCCACTAAACGCTGTCAATGATATCTATCCCATTTACCAAGATCAGATATCACTAGACCACATGCCACCAACGTACTCCCAATTACCAAGAGCTACGCCACCTAACTTCACATGGAGCCTAGGTGTTATAAGTCGATCGTCCCTGAGAATTCAGGCCAAGAACCTTGTCTTGCCTAGCATGCATAGATAATAATCCCCGTCGGGATTGCAGGCGACTGATCAACCTCGTGCGTCCCATACCGCACGGCGGTGGACTTACACATTCCTTAATGCAAGTCTATATGATCACTCACTCATCTTGTGGCAACTCTTAGCCATAAGTATTAAGTTAATAATGGGGAATTATCGTATCAACTTTTCAAGTTATACTTATTATCTAGATACTTAGGTTGAGTACCAAATCCATCCAATGTCTTGCCATATTTGATCTTTGTCCTTACATAATAAGTTCAGTTTGTATAATGGGTAATTGTATGGTTAACTTCCCAGGTAAGAGAGGTGGACTGTAAACGGCATAGTCGACCAAGTCTTTCCTTAGCCAGAACCCAACCAAATATAACTACTCATTGTATCCAACTTTCCTTATGTTAATGGGGATCAATTACTTAATATCTAGCAATGTTTTTCTCTCATTAACCGATTATTTCCTTAATCTATCAATCACAATCATTCAAGTATAAATAAAATAAACAATTATAAAATTAACCGAATAATGCAAGCACAATACAATACCAAATTGTCAAAGATTATTCCTATGATAATTAATTAAGGCCGGCGTAACCTCGCCTAGTGATTTGTGAAAATCATTATTTGAGAATAGGCTCTCCTTAATTATTTATCGCTAGTAGGGCTTAGGTCACCACTACACACATATATATTAAGTTATTTTACGCTAACCGTCCCAATCGTATACGAAATCTTGCCCCCACCTTTTGTTGAGTGTTGTTGAAAGTCCACAAGTGTTGTCTTCGATCTTTGCCAAGAACCGATTACTTATGAAAATGATTTGGGCAGAACTTTGACGTATAAAACTCCCTTGAAACTTTAGAAGAACTTTTACCACAAAATACTCTAAAGGTTACGAACCGATATCGTGGGAACTTCGATAACTAAAACTAATATTGCTATATGAAGAAATTAGAGAAGGAAAGAAGTAAAGAAGTAAGAAAGATGATTTGTGATTGAATGAATGAAAATGGGGTGGAAGAGACCCCTATTTATACTAGTTGTAAAATATTAAAATAACATAATTTATCATCTTTTGCCCATACCTTCCAACTTTTCAACTCTTGCTAGTAAATATGTCTCTATCAAATATTTACTAATCTTTCATCAATAGTGCTTTAGGTGTTCTAGTATGACTTTGTGAAAATAATTTATGACAAAGGTATGGGAGCTTGATTTCATGACATAATATTATGTAGGATATTAATAGAAAATGAGATATATATTTCTTTTATAAAAAGTAAAATGTTAATAATATTAATAATAATAAAAATAGTAAAAAGGATAGTTATTTGATATTTTTATTGTCTTAAGATTATTTTATTTATTAATTGGTTTATAGAGTAAAATGATAATATTCAAATAAAATAAAATCAATTAATAATAACAAAACAAGAACAACAATAATGATAATAATAATATGAATAATTAATTAACTTAAAGTTAAGGGTTTTAAGTACCAATTTAAATTTCAAAGTTTAGTTTATAAAATGAAACGATGATATTCAAATTGAAGAATAAAAGTAATAAATATAAAAAGTAATTAATTAATAAATTAATTATTATAAGTGTTAGTTTCAACATTTAATTTTTAATAACTAGCATTGTTAAAATCTCAAATCTAACTAGATATATTATTTAGTGTATGGAAAAATTAGGATGTTACATTACCACCCCCCTTAAAAGAAATTTCGTCCTCGAAATTTAGCGTACCTAAAACATATGTGGATACTTCTGACGCATGTCTTCTTCTCTTTCCCAAGTAGAATCACCAGTTACATCATCCCACACGACTCTAACCAATGGTATTTGCTTTCCACGAAGTTCTTTAATACGATGATCTAAGATCTTGACAGGTATAGCCTCATATTCCAAATTATCTCTAAGTTCCACAGTTTCAGGCTCAATGACATGTGAAGGGTCCGGATAATACTTCCTCAGTTGTGATACATGAAATACATCATGAAGATTAGACAAGTTTGGCGGCAAAGCAATGTGATACGCTACAGGTCCAATCCGCCGTAGAATTTGAAAAGGCCCGATAAACCTTGGTGTTAACTTCCTAGTTTTGATTGCTCGTGCAATTCCCGCCCTAGGAGTTACCCTAATGAACACGTGATCTCCTGCCTCGAACTCCAAAGGTCTTCTCCTCTTATCATTATAACTCTTTTGACGGTCCTGTGCTGCCTTCATTTTTTCTCTAATAAGTTTAACCTGATCTGTCGTTTGTTGCACGAATTCTGAACCCAATATTTTATTTTCTCCAACCTCATACCAACATAAAGGTGTACGACACTTTCTTCCGTATAATGCTTCATATGGAGCCATGCCGATACTTGAGTGAAAACTATTGTTGTAAGTAAACTCAATCAATGGTAAGAACTCGTCCCAACTTCCTTTGTGTTCAAGAGCACAAGCTCTCAACAAATCCTCTAACGATTGAATCGTCCTCTCAGACTGGCCATCCGTTTGGGGATGATAAGCTGAACTTAACCTCAGTTTTGTTCCTAACTCTAAATGCAACTGATGCCAAAAATTTGATGTGAATCTGGGATCTCTATCATTGACTATACTTGAAGGTATTCCATGCAATCTAACAATCTCCTTTACATATACCTGAGCTAGTCTCTCTAATTTAAACGTCTGGTTGATGGGAATGAAATGTGCACTCTTTGTCAACCTATCAATGATCACCCAAATTGCATCATGTTGTTTCTGAGTCTTAGGCAAAGCGGTTACAAAATCCATGGCTATTCCGTCCCACTTCCACTCTGGAATATCTAAAGGTTGTAGCAATCCGGCTGGCTTCTGATGTTCAATCTTTGCCTTCTGACATACCAAGCAACTTTGAACATATTCTGCTATATGTCTCTTCATTCCAACCCACCAAAACATTTTCTTCAAGTCTTGATACATCTTTGTGGCTCCTGGATGAAAACTCAACTTACTTTTGTGGCCCTCTTCCAAAATCAACTTTTGAATATCCTGATTTTGAGGTACACACAACCTTTCTTTAAACCTTAGGATTCCATCACTCCTTATGTTAAACTCTCCATTTTGACCATTTCTTATATTTTCCTTTATGCTCACTAGACGGTCATCAAGTTGTTGTTCATCTTTGATCCATTTCAGAAATTCATTAGACACGACAATAGCGCCTATGAATATACTTCCTTCATTGTGATGTACTCCTAAGTTTAAATCCACGAATTTGTCAATCAACTCTTCTTCCTTCAACATCATTGCAGATACATGAAGTTTCTTTCGACTCAAAGCGTCTGCTACAACATTGGCCTTTCCGGGATGATATTGCAACTCAAAATCATAGTCCTTCAAGAATTCCATCCAGCGCCTTTGTCTCATGTTTAAATCTTTCTGATCAAATAAATGCTTCAGGCTTTTGTGATCACTTAACACAGTGAACTTTGATCCATAAAGATAATGCCTCCAAATCTTTAAGGCAAACACAATTGCCGCTAACTCTAGGTCGTGAGTTGGGTAGTTCCTCTCATGCACCTTCAATTGTCTTGATGCATAAGCTATCACTTTCCTTTCTTGCATCAACACACACCCAAGACCTTGATATGACGCATCACAATACACATCAAAATTTCCTAATGGGTCTGGTAAGATGAGTATTGGTGATGAAGTCAATCTTTCCTTTAGCTTCTGAAAACTTTCTTCACACTCTTTAGTCCATTCAAAGTTTTTACCTTTCCTCGTTAACTGAGTCATGGGCAAAGCGATCTTTGAAAATCCTTCAATGAACCTCCGATAATATCCAGCTAGTCCAAGAAAACTTCGAATCTCGCCAACATTCTTTGGACTCTCCCACTTTGTTATTGCTTCGACTTTACTTGGGTCTACTGCAATACCTTCTTTACTAATTACATGACCAAGAAATTGTACCTCCTTCAACCAAAATTCACATTTCGAGAATTTCGCGTACAATTGAAGGTCCTTTAATATCTGTAGCACAATTCTCAAATGTTCTCTGTGCTCTACCTCATTCTTGGAATAAATCAGAATGTCATCAATGAAAACTACAACAAATTGATCTAAGTATGACCTAAAGATCCTATTCATGTAATCCATGAATACTGCTGGAGCATTAGTCAAACCAAATGGCATAACTAAGTACTCATAGTGTCCATAACGGGATCTAAAAGCTGTTTTTGGAATATCATCTTCCTTCACCCTGATCTGATGATATCCAGACTTCAAGTCAATCTTTGAGAATACTGATGCTCCTTTTAACTGATCCATCAAGTCGTCGATTCTAGGCAAAGGATACTTGTTTTTCACAGTGGCTTTATTGAGTTGTCTGTAATCCACACAAAGTCTAGAAGAACCATCCTTCTTCTTCACAAACAAGATTGGAGCTCCCCATGGCGATACACTTGGTCTAATAAATTCTTTCTCTAACATCTCGTCTAATTGTTTCTTTAACTCCGCAAGCTCTGAGGGTGACATTCGATAAGGAGATATAGAAATTGGTCCAGTTCCTGGAACCAAGTCTATAGAAAATTCCACTTCCCTAACCGGTGGTAAACCTGGAACTTCTTCTGGAAAGACTTCCGGGAATTCACAGACTACGGGAAAATTTTCCACACTAGGGGTTTCTCCTACTGACATGGAGAATAGCATCATAAAACTTTGAGTGAGGGTTTCAGCTTTGCTGATTTCTCCACTATCTTCTCCAAATGTAAAAATTTTCTCCTTGCATCTCAAGTTGACATCGTTGGCTGATAACCAATCCATTCCTAAGATGACATCTAGGTCTTGTAGCGGGAGTACCACAAGATCTACTAAGAATCTTCTATTTTCTAAGATTATTGGACAGTCTACACAGACTGAATAAGTTACCATTCTTTCTCCCGAGGGAGTTGTGATAGTCAACTTATAATCGTGATCAACAATTTCGAATCCCAAAAATTCAGCACAAGAGGTAGATATAAAAGAATGTGTAGCTCCTGAATCGAATAAAACTGATACCAACTTATCTCCAATTAAACACATACCTTGAATTAACCCAGCTGACTTTGAGATCTCAGCTCCTCTAATTGTAAATACTCTTCCTGTGGTTGGCTTATTTTGATTCTGAGGTCTCTGACCAACACTTGGGCCTCCATTTCTTGCTCTCCCTATGTTGTTATTGTTTATTAGGCCGCTCCTCTGGCCTGTTGGTTGACTTTGTCCTTGGGGACAATCTTTGAGAAAGTGGCCTTTCTGACCACAGCGAAAACAAGTTCCAATATTTCTATTTGGACAATCTTTGTTAAGATGTGCCCCTCCACAGCTGTAACACTTGAACATTAACCTTCTAGAATCCTGGTTATGATAAGGTGTAGGCCTTTGATATGGCCTACCCCCTCGTTGGATTCTTCCTCCGTGGCCTCGGTTAAAGTGGCCCTTGTGATTGTTGTTTTGGGTTGATCCTCCTGATCCATATTGATTCTTCCTATTGTCAATCCCTTCCAACTCCAGACACCTTTCTACTAGCTCACCAAAGCGCATAATATGCAGAGGTAAAACTGCCCTCTGGATATCATATTTCAATCCATCTTGATACTTTTCACACATCCATTCTTCCCTTGGATGCAAGCGGTAAAACTCAGAATACTTTAGCAAGGATTCAAACTTCCTAGTATATTCTCCCACCGTCATCACACCTTGACGTAGATTCTGAAATTCTCTCTCCTTCTCTTTCCTACATAACTTTGGAAAATACTTCCCCAAAAATTCTTCTTTGAACAAGGTCCAATTGATTTCTCTTCCTTCCTCTTCCAATAATCTATACTTTCCTCTCCACCAAGCTTCAGCATCGCCTGTCAGCATGAATGTTGCATAACCAACCCTTCTATTCTCTCTACAGTGAGTGAAAGAAAATATCTTCTCCATTTCTTGCAACCATTTCTCAGCACCCTCCGGATTAAAGTCACCACCAAACTGTGGTGGTTTTCCTTTCAGAAACGAGTTCAATCCTGTATCCTCATGCACCATTTCCCTTTGTTGTTGCTGAAAGAGTTGATGATCTCGAGTGATTTGCAGGATTTGAGCATTTTGTTGTGTTTGAACTAACACAGCTGCAGCAAGTTCACGAACATCTCGAGTGTCAGCTTGAGAGTTCGTTCCAGTTTGGGAATGATCTTCTCGTCCAATGGGAATGGTAGGTGCTCCTTCAGGAGTAACTTCATCACTCGCATTCCTACGTATACCTCTAGTAGTGCCTCTAGCAGCACTCCTACCACGCCTCGCACCTCTGACGTTCTGAACCATAACTTCCTGAAAAGGAATAGTTATTAGGTTCAATCATTCACAAGACATAAAGAACATAACAATTATGTATATTTATATCCCAATGAATGATTCATCGATAAGGATTTTTATCAAGTCTCCCACAGGCAAGGGATAATTGTGTCTAAAATGTTGAATTAATATCTTAAATATAACTAGAATTCAGGAAAACATAATCAACATTTAATGTATAAACAAAAATGTATCAATTTATTTAATAACAACGATTACAAAAATCGTGACCATGTCTCATTCAAAAACCTCTACTTGTAAACCAAGCTAAGACTAATAGTGGTAAAACTATAATTATCATTATTGCTACGAAATCTTTACCTAATTCTTCATGCTTGATGATACCAATAACAAACAAAATAATGACAAGAAGAGTGATGAATAAAAGAAAGGATTTAGCCATTTGAAAGGTATAGATAAATATTTAGGAATTGATATGAAAATAATGGATGGGTGTGAAGTATTTATAAAGTGAATTTTGTGAAGTGTCCGTTACGTTACCGTTGGGTTTGTGACCGTTGGGGAGGAAAAATAAAGTGTGCTAAATAAGTTTCCTAGACCATTATACTAGAAGGCTCTCAAGATGAAGACTCAATGCACAGAAGAAAAGTTATCATCCAGTTTGGAATCCAACTTGATACAGTCAGTATAATTCTAGACACTTACGGTCCGAGCTGAATCGACCAGCTCTGATACCATTAAATGAGACAGCCTATGTCCCATTAGTGGAATTCTAATGAAACCTTATAAAAATACAGAAAAATTTGAAATTTTTAAAGGACAATACTTAATTATTTAAAAACATACTGTTTCACATACATATGCTTCAAATATATTTTACAGAGTTTGACACCGTTAAGACTAGCGGCCTTGCCACATAGATAAAACATAAAATAAAAGTACAGAAAGGAAACCAAAAAGAAAGCATACCAAAAGGGACCTCCTAAGTCCAACAAGACTGACACTTATACTGACTGTAGTAGTAGGGATGTGATTAGCGTTTGACAAAACACTAACAGCTCCCAATCTAGATGTTATAGTAACACATCTCCACGTCACTTCATATCCTTTCCTTCTGAGTTGTCGGGAAGTACGCAAGATTCGAGCTCATCGTCTGATCGTCATAAAATAATCCAAAATGCAAAACAAAAATGACACAGGGCTAAGATTCATGTACAAGTTTAAAAGTGGGAATGAATGTGTAAAATAATAATATATATGGAAACCATATTTATACAAACAAGCGTATCTTATACCCACAATTACATATACTTTATTTATTCTAATGCATCCCTGAACTATATGCTGACTCAGGCCACTAAACGCTGTCAATGATATCTATCCCATTTACCAAGATCAGATATCACTAGACCACATGCCACCAACGTACTCCCAATTACCAAGAGCTACGCCACCTAACTTCACATGGAGCCTAGGTGTTATAAGTCGATCGTCCCTGAGAATTCAGGCCAAGAACCTTGTCTTGCCTAGCATGCATAGATAATAATCCCCGTCGGGATTGCAGGCGACTGATCAACCTCGTGCGTCCCATACCGCACGGCGGTGGACTTACACATTCCTTAATGCAAGTCTATATGATCACTCACTCATCTTGTGGCAACTCTTAGCCATAAGTATTAAGTTAATAATGGGGAATTATCGTATCAACTTTTCAAGTTATACTTATTATCTAGATACTTAGGTTGAGTACCAAATCCATCCAATGTCTTGCCATATTTGATCTTTGTCCTTACATAATAAGTTCAGTTTGTATAATGGGTAATTGTATGGTTAACTTCCCAGGTAAGAGAGGTGGACTGTAAACGGCATAGTCGACCAAGTCTTTCCTTAGCCAGAACCCAACCAAATATAACTACTCATTGTATCCAACTTTCCTTATGTTAATGGGGATCAATTACTTAATATCTAGCAATGTTTTTCTCTCATTAACCGATTATTTCCTTAATCTATCAATCACAATCATTCAAGTATAAATAAAATAAACAATTATAAAATTAACCGAATAATGCAAGCACAATACAATACCAAATTGTCAAAGATTATTCCTATGATAATTAATTAAGGCCGGCGTAACCTCGCCTAGTGATTTGTGAAAATCATTATTTGAGAATAGGCTCTCCTTAATTATTTATCGCTAGTAGGGCTTAGGTCACCACTACACACATATATATTAAGTTATTTTACGCTAACCGTCCCAATCGTATACGAAATCTTGCCCCCACCTTTTGTTGAGTGTTGTTGAAAGTCCACAAGTGTTGTCTTCGATCTTTGCCAAGAACCGATTACTTATGAAAATGATTTGGGCAGAACTTTGACGTATAAAACTCCCTTGAAACTTTAGAAGAACTTTTACCACAAAATACTCTAAAGGTTACGAACCGATATCGTGGGAACTTCGATAACTAAAACTAATATTGCTATATGAAGAAATTAGAGAAGGAAAGAAGTAAAGAAGTAAGAAAGATGATTTGTGATTGAATGAATGAAAATGGGGTGGAAGAGACCCCTATTTATACTAGTTGTAAAATATTAAAATAACATAATTTATCATCTTTTGCCCATACCTTCCAACTTTTCAACTCTTGCTAGTAAATATGTCTCTATCAAATATTTACTAATCTTTCATCAATAGTGCTTTAGGTGTTCTAGTATGACTTTGTGAAAATAATTTATGACAAAGGTATGGGAGCTTGATTTCATGACATAATATTATGTAGGATATTAATAGAAAATGAGATATATATTTCTTTTATAAAAAGTAAAATGTTAATAATATTAATAATAATAAAAATAGTAAAAAGGATAGTTATTTGATATTTTTATTGTCTTAAGATTATTTTATTTATTAATTGGTTTATAGAGTAAAATGATAATATTCAAATAAAATAAAATCAATTAATAATAACAAAACAAGAACAACAATAATGATAATAATAATATGAATAATTAATTAACTTAAAGTTAAGGGTTTTAAGTACCAATTTAAATTTCAAAGTTTAGTTTATAAAATGAAACGATGATATTCAAATTGAAGAATAAAAGTAATAAATATAAAAAGTAATTAATTAATAAATTAATTATTATAAGTGTTAGTTTCAACATTTAATTTTTAATAACTAGCATTGTTAAAATCTCAAATCTAACTAGATATATTATTTAGTGTATGGAAAAATTAGGATGTTACAGCCAGTACTATGAAAAGATGACTGATAGTGTCTCTGCTGGATTCTCTGACTTGGTAATTATCGGTGAGAGAATTGAAGAAGGGTTAAAGAGTGGAAAGATCCAAAGAGGTTCTAGAAACCAAGCTGGTGCCAAGAAGCCTGTCAACGGATACAAGAAAGATGGTGAAACAAATGTCGTCTCTGCGCAAAAAGGGCAAGCTCCTCAACAAGCTCCCGCACCTATGCCTTATCAAATCCCTTACTACTCGTATCCATATGTTACTGTTGCACAATATGCTCCAATGCCTTATCCTCCAACTGCTCAAGCAGCTCAAGCTCAAATGCCTTCATAATAGGCTCCTCAGCAACAATCTTATAACCAGCAAGGATATCAATATCCTCCTCAACAACAACAATTGCGAGCTGCTCAAACAACAACAAGGTGCTCGCCAACAGCGTCAGCAGAGAACGTGGAGTCCAGATAGAGTCTTTGATCACTTGCCAATGACATATGCTAGTATCTTTGCTTAACTGATAGAGAAAAAGGCTGTCGTTCCGAGAGATTTGGCTTATCCAACTGTCATTCCTGCTGACTACGATGCAAATTCTCATTGTGAGTTTCATAAGGGTGCTCTAGGTCACACCATTGGGAACTACAGGGCTTTCAAACATAAAATTCAAGACATGATTGACAGAGATACTATCAACTTCAATGGGAAGTCTCCAAATATCATCAACAATCCAATGCCACGGGTCAGTTAGTGCCAACACCAGATCAAGTCAAATCAAGTCAAGTCAAGTTCATTTCCCCAAAGAAGGCAGTCATGTTGCCATTTCATTATTTCCATTCTTGTATTTTGTCTTTGTTCGTTTAAGCACTGTATGCTTTGAACATTACCATTCGTATTTGGTTTTTATTAATGTATTGCTTATGCATGTTTTGAATTAGTTATGTCATATTCACTCATTCTTGTCACAAGCACTGACACATTTATTCAGTTCACTCTATCAACTGTTGTTTAGCGTGATTTGAGGGAGGATGACAAAAACAAAATACCCATAATTGCGAAACTGTATGCTTTCAGACAGAATCTCGTCGAGGATGTACATGCATTGTTTCAATTCCCCAAACACGGGAGATATAAGGAGTTAATCCCTAGTGAACCACTTCGGGCCTAGAAGAAGCAATTTCTTTTGGATATTCAAACCCTTACACTCAACCCGGAGCAGGTTAGTGTTCAGTTAGTTCAACTACGCACTCGAATCATAGAGCAAAATCCAAAGACATGACGGTTGTTCATCAAAGACCCACAACATGGCAGTCATGATCCTCCAACAAAAGTCAAAAAAATCAAAAGCCTGCTAAGTCAAGCACCTCAAAGGAGACTTAGGCAAAAATTAAGGCAATCCCGATGGACTCGACAAGCGAAATCAGTCCATGCAAAAGTTAGGGATCAAAAATGAAAACAAGGGAGGTCCTCAAACCTTCAACAAAAACATAATAAGATTTAGTGGCCACCCAAATCAACAGGGTCACTGACATCCATCCAGGAAACAAGGTGAATGCCATTTCTAGCGTACCGTGGATCATCAAACTTACACCGCCAAACAGGTGCAGAATTAACCGAACATAGGACTGGAGATCATTAAGAGGAAAGGGTGGGTACAAATCATACTTTGAGCCTAATATCCTTTGTTTCGTAACCGTGAACCAAACCACATTACAACCCTCGAAAAACCTAATTGAGGCAAGGTTTTATTCTGAAAGCATACTATTACAAGGTTGCGTAAACTGACTCCTCACATATTTGCTAATTATCAACATTGGTGTCATTATCCTTGCTATATCTTTTACACCAATCAAACTAGCACAACGTCTAGACTAACGGTCCATTTGTCTCTCACTATCACGACACTCAATAAATGACTCTTTTTCAAAACTTGCATGAACTTTGAATTAAGAATACCATTTGCAAATGTACAATTTTAAAATCAGTGCTAAACATCAAAGACACTCCAACAAGGGGAAATCAAGTAAGGAACTTGACTTTCAGTGGTTGACATGAAGCAAGGTTATCTCAAAACCCATAGGTTAGGGCAAATCATTCAACAGCTCGAGCCGGGGCAAGTCATGTCAAAGCATCAAAGTTCAGCTTCAACTTCAGAACTGGTCAATCAAGGGTAGACCATTTTCAGGCTGGGGCAAGACCAGGTCATCCAGACCATCAAGCAGAGTTGCAACCTTCTCTGAAACAAGTTCATAACAAATCACCAAACGCTCAGACTTAGGGCATCAAGAACATCTTCGTCTGCTTCAATCATAGCGTCTTCAACAAATTGTGTGTCGAGAAAATCAGTACCTCCCACCACCTAAAGTCCAATCCGCATTGGCAACTACAAAAAGTCCGCCAGGTTGGTGTCCTCCACCTGCATTTCCAATCACCCGTCTGCAAACATACACATCATATGCATTGCATTCGTGATCACAAGCATCTTTTTACATCATATGCATACCCAAACCATAACATACTTCCCCAACTCTTGCATCTCCGCGCGTCAGCATTTGCACTTGCATTTCCATTTGTCATGGAACATCATTACCATCAAGCATTCACATGTGCAAGTTAAGGTCCAAGATCAATCTTGAAGATTTCCAAGACGGTCTTCAGCCCAGTCAGGGGCATCTTTTTCAAGACCATGGGCGTTTCCCATGATGTTGATCAGATTTCCAAGGTGGCATTCAGCTCAGTCAGGGGAACATCATTCAAGACCGTGGGCTTCCCTCATGAAGTTGTTCAACCTTTTGTTGGGAAAATTCAAGAACTTTAAAACAATCATCTGCCCAGTCAGGGGCATCTTCTACAAGACCGTGGGTTTTCCCCACGAAATTCAAGAATTTCAAAGCAGCATTCAGCTCGGCCAGAGGCATCTTCAATAAAGTCGTGAGCATTCCTCACGAAGCTGTTCAACCTTTCGTTGACCAGATGAGACATCAAGCAACCCTTAGTCTAGTCAGGGGCATCTTCTTTAAATTCATGGACGTTCCTCATGAAATTATTTCAATCTTTCATGGTCAAATTCATGACCACCAAGCAAGTCAGTGGGAGTTCCCCGTTGATTTATCTCAATCCAATCTTCCTCTTGGGCGTCCCCAATGATTTGTCTCCAACAAACTTGACCTTTTGTCAATTGCCTTATTATCATCCTTTCAGTGATAACCGAACCTCGTCAGTTCAACCTAGCCTGAATCCTTTTGGTGTTGGTTGCCTCCAAGATTGGAAAGTTATTATCATCCTTTTGGTGGTAGTAACTTAAGTTTCCTCCATTATCCTTTTGGTAATGGACCTATACATCCTTTTGGTGTCGGGTTTGTGTGTGTTTCGCTCCGTCATCCTTTTGGTGATGGGTCTGTCATCCTTTTGATGCTAGATTGTACGAGTATCATTCTATCATTCTTTTGGTGATAGCAACCAATGTGCTTGTATTACTCCATCATCCTTTTGGTGATGAGTCTATCATCCGACCTCTGTTATTATCTTTTTGGTGGTAACTACCTTTGCAAAATATCTAGTATTCCTCTTCCCAAACACTTTCTTTCTTTTCAGACAAATTCAGGGTTTTCTTCATATCTGTTAGTTCCATGATTCTATGATTGTCCATGGTTCTATGATTGACTTAATTTTGGTAAAACATGATTCTGCACTGATGTTAAGTAGGATGCTATAACATCTCCATCTGCTGTGGTGTGTTTTAATGTGAATGTCATGCTGAATGTCGTGACATCCATCTGCTGTGGTGACATAATTGCTGTCATGTGGTTTAACCAGGATGCCATTACCAATGTCATGACATTGCTGTCTGGTACAGCAGGAGTTGATGACAAAACTGTTGTCATATGGTTTAATCAGGATGTCATGACATTGTTGTCTGGTACAGCAGGAGCTGATGACAGAATTACTGTCATGTGGTTTAATCAGGATGTCATTACCAATGTCATGACATCGCTGTCTGGTACAGCAGGAGCTGCTGTTTTATATCACTTGACAGAAGTGCTTTGGATATACCTTATCAGTATGTGCAGGCCAAAGAGATTTATTAGGAACAAAGTGTAGATTTAATTGGTGTTCATAAAAAGGATCTTTGAGACTTTTTAGGAAACTATAATATGCTTGTTTCTATTGTTGTGAAGAAGATTCTGCAGGAGTGTTCAGCATGGTGAGTTTGGTCAGCTAAGAACAAAGTGTGTTGGATGTCATGCCGGATGTTATGACTTCAAGCGTATGACATCAGGGCATGTGTTTAGGTTTACTATTATATTTCAAGAGAAAGCCCAGGCTATATTTCAAAAAACCTGTTATGGCTCCTTAGTTATCTCAGGTGAGATTCTAGTCAGGGCTGAGCATAATATGAAGCAACTGTGACCTAGTTTGACAACACCTTGAATTATGGAATGTGGTTTAACTTGGTTAAACCTAATGTTTGTTACTTTTGACCAGCCCAAGCCCAGTCTGCATTGATATTTAAGGAGGCGCAAAAGCAAAGGAAAGTAAGCACTCACAACAAGAAAAAGTTGAGTCTAAAATTAAGGTTTAGGGCTTGGAGAGTCTTTTGTGTGTGACCTTGTAAGCCACCCTTTGTATCTTTGGATGCGTCGTGGTATACATGTTTAGGCTGTTATTAGTATAGTGCTAATTGTTCACTCAAAGCTTTTAAGCAAGAGTGTATTTGTGAGTGAAGAGTTTTGTTCTTCATGTGTATTTGTGTGTCTTAGGAATACTTGTACGCCAAGCAATTATCTACTGAATGATTGCATTGGTATAGTGTTTTTAAGCTGATTGTTCACTCAAAGATTTTAAGAAAGAGTGTATTGTCCTTGATTGAAGATGTTAAGCAAAATCAAGTATTGTGACTCTGAAGATTGTCTTCTAAAGTCTTCCTGTTGTATTGAATTTATTACCATTGCGGTGATTAAGGGGGAGTGAGCGGGGTCTCTTGTCTAGTGGATTCTAGGCAGAAATTGCATTGGGTAGAGATTAAGTGAGGAGTTGTAAACGAGGGAGTTTAGCTCTGAATTGATTATGCTAATAGTGGATTTCCTTCCTGGCTTGGTATCCCCCAGATGTAGGTGAGGTTGCACCGAACTGGGTAAACAATTCATTGTATTATTTATCTTTCAGCATTTATAATTCTGCACAATTTAAGTGGTTAGATAAATAGTCTGTCTGTCTGCTAATGTTACAATAGACGTCATGACATTGGTATAATTTAAAGTAATTTAAATTGGTCATGTTTTGTCCTCGTCCTTGTTTTAGCAGAGATCAATGTTCTTTGCATCTCTTAGGACATATGAGATCTGCATGCCATAATTTCAACTGGTATCAGAGCATGCATCCTGTTTGTTCTAGATGAGATCTTGGGAGATACTTTCTGGTGTTTTGAACGAGGAGAAGTGGTAGCTGAGGTACAGATCTTTCTAAACATTTGAGCTGCTGCTTATGGAGTTTAGGAGGAGGTTGCAAAGGATTCTATGTATCTGCTGCTGTGCCCTCTGATATAGGAGCTTCTATGACCTGGTGAATGTGTTACCAAAGGAGGAGTGGCTACTTCTGTATGATGACCTATAAGATGTTTTGACATCTTATTTAGGGCATGTTGAAGATGTTCTTTTGGTGGCTCCGCTGCATATGTTTCTAATGAAAGAACTCTGGTAGACCTGGGAGAAAATTGGCCTATATACAGTTTGATGCATGGCTGTGGCAGTTGTGTAGATGGTTGGCAGATGGTGTTTGTATCTATGTGTCTGGGTTGTTCTGCTGTGTATTACAAGTTGCTGAAGGCTGTTTTAGAAAAGATAGTGGGAGGTGATTTATTTTTACCACTCATGACTTGCAGGGATTCTATCAGCAGAGGAAGTCATAGGGAGGTTGAGTCAAGGATGTCAGCCCTGATGTTTCAACATTAAAAGATCCTTTAACTAAAGAATACTTTTGATGGTCTATGAAGTAGATGATCCTAGAAGGATTCTTTATAAGGATTTAAGATCCATTGCTAGTTGAGATATTCTCAAATATTTAATGGATTATCCTTAGTTGATGATCAAGTTGTCTCATCAGTTGTAGCACAAGTATCAGGCCCTTGATCTGGTTGAGGATCTGATGTTCAACCAGATGTTGAGACATTCCATCAGCAGAGATTGTACTAAAGTCTGATATAGTTGATGATCTTGTTACCATACTCATGTGTGGTAGGATCTGTCTTTATTCTAGGAAGTTTCCTGGCAAGAAACTAAGACTAGAATGTAGTGCTGATGGAAGTGAAGATGAAGACATTTTTCTTGGATCAGTTTATTGGAGTGCAGCAGTTGTGTTCTAGTCACTACTATAAGCATCTGATATTTATCTAGAAAGTTTCCTGGCAAGAAACTTGTCTAGAATATGGTGCTGGTGATAACACTACTTGGATCAGTTTATTTATGATCTAACTACATAGGAGCATGTGACCTTGCTCATCTTGGAGGTCAAGGATAAGTGGCAGTTATCTCTGACTTTTTGAAGAAGTCTCTACTTAAGGAAAGCAGGATTCCTTTTGTAAAGATGTTTGTGATCCTTCCTCTCTGAAGAATTAAGCCTTGGCATGTTTGGGTTCTCTAAAGAGGAGTGGTCTGAAGCAAATGCATTTCAAAGGTAGCTATTTCAGAATAGAGGTTGTCTACTTAAACCTGAGAACATGGAACTCTTTTTCTGTTATATGGAGAAGGTTATTCTAAGTGGCAGAATGAAAGCCTGAACTCTCCAGCAGGATGTCTTATCAAATGTTGTGACATCAAGCAAACTTCAGGACCTTAATTGATGTTGTGGCACATCATTGTAAGATAGGTTGATCTTCTCGGGTATGAATGGAATTAATACTATCTCATGCAGTTTGCGGGAGCTGTGTGAAATCTTGGTGTATCCAAGTGCCTTGCTATGGAGCAAGTAGGATATGTAACTTGAAGATCAAGTTTTCTTGGTAGATCAGAAGACCTTCTAGAGCTTTGAAAGATGCTGAGTAACCAAACAGTGGCATTTGGTTATTTAAGTAGTGTGCTTGCAGAAAATTACTCTTGTGCAGAAGAGTAGGTGTTGAACACCAAAGGAGGTTCTGGTTCTGTTCATCTAGTGCTTGTGGTAGAAGCCCTAAGTTGTTTATGGAAGATTACCTTCTTTTGGAGATGTATTTGATCAAGCTGGTGGAGTTGTGCTCTCTGAAGATCTTCAGTTGGACTACTAGGCAGTAGTAAGTCTAGTGGTGGGCATATAAAGAACCAGGGGATGATGTTTATGTGATATGTATCATCTGGTTTGGTTCTACTTGAAGAAGGACTTGAAGATCTGGTGTGGAACTTATGGTCCACAGTCTGACTAAGAAGTACTCTATCTTGTCATACGGGAGAATGATGAGGTAAAGGGACTGTCTTGGAGTATGATGTGAGAGTATTTTACAAGACTGGAGTGACTCATTGCATGAAAATTTGGACTTAGAGTGAATATTCACCAGTTAAACTAGAAATGTTCTTACTTATCATATGGGAGAATGATGAGGAAAGAATGTCTTGGATTATGGGGTGTCTATCTTGTTATCTGACTCAGGCCAGAAGTCTTGTGGAGAAGTGGTAACTCTAGAAAGAAGTTGAGTTATTTGGTACCTTCTCACTATATGAGTGTGGAGTTGGTCTTGAGATATAATGTGGTGATATTGGAGCAGCTTTTATAGAAGATAGGGGGAGAGCTTCTGTCTGATGGGTGAACTAGTTGCCTGTGGTTCAAGTAGTAAGTGAATGAGTTCAGCAGGTGTGTTGAACAAGGAGTGCGCTCTTGAAGACATGAAGATGAGTCTTATGTTTTCCATTCACGTGCTTCTGGAAAAAGAGCACTGGTTATCCTTGATATGGGAAATTATACTTCTATCTAGGATTTGTTGCTGCAATAGTATAATTATTTGTCAAGATTATTTATGGTTTCAAGCAGTTTGTGATTGTATGCCTCTATGAGGATGGAATGTCATACAAAATATTGTGACATTTTGTTACTGCTCTAGCTCAGGGTGAACCTAACAGTATATTTCATTATGTCATTGGGTATCAATGGATCAAATCAGGGTTTTGAGAATCTATCCAAGTGTTTTGTCTCGTTTGACAGGTAAAGATGAAGATCAAGACATCATCAGTCGTGATCTTGTGCATAGGGAAAGACATTCACTCTGACATATTGGAGATTTTTCTAGTCTTCCAAAGTTGAATCTGAGTAATCTCACAGATAGTTATTTCTATCCTGCAACTACTTCCGATATTGGTTCTAGTGTGGGTTGTGAATCAAGGGGTGTAAAGTTACAGTGTGTGAATATGAAGATGATGAAGTGATTCTTCATGTGTTTGGGTTCTCTCTTTTAGGGGGAGTGCTGATTATGCATGACAGGGGGAGCTGTGCATGTAACACCCCCTTTCTATACCCCCAAATTAATCAAATAAATCAATTAGGCACTTAGAAAATTTATTTCATCAGAGTTTAATTAAAACATGGTATATAAGAGGCGCATCACATTATCATGAAACTAAACACATACGATACCTGCTCAAAATAGATATGCAACAATGGGTAACCCACATCTCAATATTTAGAATAAAAGCAGAAACATCCAAATATTGAATCAATCACATTCATAAACGTATATACAACCATCAGTTAATTCATGCTTTACAACATATCCACAGCAGATACATACACATATGTATCACGAAAGAATCAAAAAGAAATGTAACTCCAAAAGAGTCAAAGGCTTCCTAACTACCCAAATGTTACATATCAGAGCCATTGACCAAAAAGAATGAAGACATCGCTTCACAAAAAGAACCTCCAGCTTCCTACTCTGCAATGCCTCATAGAGCATTATAAAACAGCAGAAGGGTGAGAAACAATATCATAACAGTTAATGCATAAAATTGTATATATACATATACTCATAATTATACGAGTTATACTCAAATTATGTTCTCACCACGTTAAACATATACAATTAATCATGCTTCTAAACTTGCTCATAAATATTCACTATATGTTCCTCCAAACAATCATATATATAACATACACAGTTATATTCATTCAACTAATGCATCATACACAGATGACTCATGCAACTCATAGAGACCGACACACGACTCTATGCAGATGCAAATGCAGTACCGACTCATTCAACAGATTCTCTAAGGAATCGAGTATTCAGCAGATCCTCCACGGGATCAAGTACTCAGCAGATTCTCCACGGAATCAAATATTCATCAGATTCTCCACGGAATCGAATATTCAGCAGATCCTCCACAGGATCAAGTACTCAGCAGATTCTCCACGGAATCAAATACTCTAGCCAATCCTCCACGGGATTACATGTTATGACCGATTCTACGAGGAATCACACAATGCAACCGATTCTCCAAGGAATCTAATATAACCATCGTATCATACGAGGTTCTGCAAATCCTCCGAGGGATCATTCAACACAGAATGCATACTATGTTCACAAACATACTCATTACATTTATCACATACATCGCATATATCTATCATGCATTCACATTATGCACCATTCCACACATGGTTTACACACATATCAACCTATCAATTCTTTTCTATTCAATTCAAGCAAATACACAAGATTATTAAACGATTAAGATTCACAATCGGCTCCACAATCTAGGATTCACGCCTTTCGGCCACCCACAGCACGACATGTCAAAATAGTTCACACCTCAATCATTCATATAAGCATTAATCATAATTGAATCAACCAAACATCATGCTATGAACAAAACAGCAAAACAAATAACACTGCCAGGTTCGCCAACCTTCGCCTGGCGAAGCCACGCAGCGAATGCTCGCTGGCCTTCGCCTGGCGAACTTCCCAGCGAAGTCCACTGGGAGTAATTCTGGAATTACTCGCTGAGGCTCGCTACACACTCGCCTGGCGAACCTTCGCCAACTCACCTCGCCTGGCGAACTTGCCAGCGAATACAGGGTGTTAGCTTCTGACTTGCTTCGCTACAGCTTGCTGGGCTTCGCCTGGCGAAGCTTCGCTGCCATTCGCCTGGCGAACCTGCGAAGACAGAACTTCCATGGCTGTCTCAAGAGCCCAAACTCCACAAAATCAACCGATTAAATCCAAACCAGTCTCAGTGGCACAACCCAACCATCACCCGACTAAACTACATCGTCTAATCCGAGTTCTAACCGATTAAAACCCCATTCTACTCACAAAACCAACTTCTAACCTAAGTGGGAAAAGAGTAGAAACTCTACAAAATCCACACACATACACATACAATCATATACATTAAAGAGATGATAGAGTTTCACACCCTTACCGATCGATTGCAAGCTTTGGTGATGATCCCTTGATGATTCTAGGTTTTCCTCTCCACTTTCTCTTCTCTTTCTCTTCTCCTCTTTTCTTTCTCTTGTTTTTCTTCTTATGTTACTATCTTTCTTTCTTTTTCCTCTCTTATTCTATTTCTACCTCTATTTCTTTCCTCTCAAATTCTTTCCAACACTTACCAATCAATTCTCACATTAAAGTGCTAAATGTCTAAAATGCCCTTTTTACTCTAATTCCCCGAAAACTCTCCGAATCGGTAAAAATAGATAAAATAAGCAAACACCACATAGAAATATATAATTTCTCAATTTAAAACAATCATCAATTAAATAAATTAAAAGACTCAACAATTAATGGGAATTCAGAATCGGGGCGTTACAACTCTCCCCCACTTTAGAAATTTTCGTCCTCGAAAATATTACCTTATTCAAACAACTCCGGATGCGATTCTCGCATCTTGCTCTCCAATTTCCAACTCATGTTTCCTTCCGCGGCACCTCCCCAGGACACCTTCACAAGCGCAATATCCTTGCCTCTTAGTTTTTTAACTTCGCGGTCCAAAATACTAACCGGTAAAACTTCAACTGTAAGGTTATCTCTTACTTCAACTTCATCCATTGGGATAACATGTGACGGATCCGGAACATACTTCCGAAGTTGCGAGACATGGAATACATCATGCAAATTCGAAAGGTTCGGAGGCAACGCCACACGATAAGCCACAACACCAACTCGTGCGACAACCTGATACGGACCAATAAAACGAGAAGTCAACTTTCTCGACTTCAAAGCACGACCCACACCCGTAACCGGTGTAACTCTCAAAAACACATGGTCGCCCTCTTGAAACTCGAGATCCTTCCTCCTTTTATTATGATAACTTTTCTGTCTATTCTGAGAAGCTCTCATCTTTTCCCGAATAAATTTCACTTTTTCCGTCGTTTGCTGTACCATTTCCGGACCAACTACCGACTTTTCACCTGTCTCATGCCAACACAAAGGCGTTCGACATCTCCGACCATATAAAGCCTCAAATGGCGCCATACCAATACTCAAATGGAAACTGTTATTATAGGTGAACTCAATCAACGCTAAATAACCGTCCCACGCACCACCTTGCTCAAGTACACAAGCGCGCAACAAGTCTTCTAACGATCGAATCGTCCTCTCGGTTTGACCATCTGTTTGCGGATGATATGCCGAACTCAATCTCAACTTAGAACCCAAGGCACCTTGCAAACTCTCCCAAAATCTTGAAGTAAATCTAGGATCTCTATCCGACACAATACTCTTAGGAACTCCATGAAGCTTCACAATAGTGCCAACATAAATCTCGGCCAACCTTTCCAAAGAATAAGTAATATCAATCGGAATAAAGTGAGCCGATTTAGTAAGCCTATCAACAATCACCCAAATAGCATTATGTCCTCTTAGCGTATTCGGCAATCCCGTAACAAAATCCATCGATATACTATCCCATTTCCATTCCGGAATATCCAACGGTTGCATCAATCCACTAGGCTTCTGATGCTCCACCTTAGACTTCTGGCAAGTCAAACACGAGTACACAAAACGAGCAACATCGCTTTTCAATCCAGACCACCAAAAGATCTTCTTCAAATCCTGATACATCTTATTCGCTCCCGGATGAATACTTAAGTTACTCCGATGTCCCTCTTCCAATATCATCTTTTTCAAATCCGCATCATCGGGAATACAAATACGGCCTCGAAACCTCAAAACTCCTAATTCATCAACTTTGAAATCTTCATTTCCATTCGTCATCAAATCCACAAATTTCAAATCCAACTTTTGCTTTTCACACACCGTAGCAAGGAAATCATTCGTGACATGCAACATACCAAGCTTCACACTACTCGGCGTTAACTCACAAACCAAACTCAAATCTCTAAAGTTCTCCAAGAGTTCCCACTCTTTAACCATCAAAGTAGACACGTGCAACGACTTCCGACTTAAAGCATCGGCTACCACATTTGCCTTACCCGGATGATAATTTAAACCAAAATCATAGTCTTTCAAAAGTTCTAGCCATCTCCTTTGCCTCATATTCAATTCTTTTTGATCAAACAAATACTTCAAACTCTTGTGATCGCTAAAAACTTCAAATCTTGCACCATAAAGATAGTGCCTCCAAATTTTCAAAACGAACACTACGGCCGCTAACTCCAAATCATGAGTAGGATAATTCTTTTCATGCACTCTCAACTGCCTAGAAGCATACGCCACGACCTTCCCATCTTGCATCAATACACCACCCAATCCTGACAAAGAAGCATCGCAATAAACCACAAAAGGTTCCGTAGGATTCGGAAAAATCAAAACTGGCGTTGTCGTTAACCTTCTCTTTAATTCCATGAAACTCTCTTCACAATTAACATCCCAAATAAAAGCCTTTCCTGTACAAGTCAACTGCGTTAACGGAAGTGCTAACTTTGAAAATCCTTTGATAAACCTCCGGTAGTAACCGGCCAAGCCCAAAAAGCTTCGAATTTTCGTAACCGATCTTGGAGTCTCCCATTGCATTACCGCATCGATCTTGGATGGATCCATACTAATACCATTGCCGGAAATAATATGTCCAAGAAAACTCACCTTCGATAACCAAAACTCACACTTAGACAACTTTGCGTACAACTTCTTCTCTTTCAAAATTCGCAACACAATCCTTAAATGTTCTTCGTGTTCCTCTCGAGACTTAGAATAAATCAAAATGTCATCGATAAACACTACCACAAAACGATCCAACTGCTCGTGGAAGATACGGTTCATATATTCCATGAAAACACCCGGCGCGTTAGAAACTTCGAATGGCATCACCGTATACTCATAGTGACCATATCGTGTTCTAAAAGCCGTCTTCGAAATATCTTCTTCCTTAACCCGAATCTGGTGATAACCGGATCTCAAATCAATCTTACTAAAAACACGGGCTCCAACCAATCGATCCATCAAATCATCAATTCTTGGAAGCGGATACTTGTTCTTAATTGTCACCTTATTCAACTGCCGATAATCAATACACAATCGCATACTACCATCCTTCTTCTTTACCAACAATACCGGCGCACCCCAAGGAGAAACACTTGGTCTTACAAATCTCTTATCCAACAAATCATTCAACTGCTTCTTCAATTCCACCAACTCCGATGCCGACATCCGATACGGGGCCATCGAAATCGGTCTAGTACCCGGAACTAGATCAATAGAAAATTCAACCTCTCTCTTTGGCGGCACATCCGCAACATCTTCCGGAAACACTTCAGGAAATTCACAAACCACAGGAAACACGTCGAGCTCAACTTTACTCTCCACCGACAACGATGCAAACAAACCAAACAACTGAGCTTCGTCCGCTAAAAGTTTCTTCAACTCTTTAGTGGAAAGAAAACTCTCGTTTTCACCATCTTCCAAAGAAGGAAACCTTACTAACTTGTGATAGCAATCCAGATGAACTCTATTAAATTGCAACCAGTTCATACCCAAGATTACGTCCAAACCTTCCAACGGCAAACACACTAAATCCATAACAAAGTCCTTACCATACATGGTCAAAGGACAACTTGCACACACCAAAGAAGTAGTTACCGACCCCGAAGCGGGAGTCCCAATAACCATACCACTACTCAAAGAAACCATACACAAATCCAACCGATTAGCACACGCAAGAGAAATGAACGAGTGAGTCGCTCCAGTATCAATAATAGCAACTAAAGGCATATCATTAATAAAGCATGTACCTTTAATCAAACGATCCGCCGCATTAGTAGCGTCTGAACCTGCTAATGCGAAAACTTTTCCGCCCGCCTGAGCTTGCTTCGGTTTGGTACAATTCGGGCTAATGTGACCCACCTCGCCACAATTAAAACACTTCACAGCATTCTTCCTACACTTTGCTGCATCATGTCCAAGGAGTCCACAGTTGGAACACTTCGCCTTGAACTTTCCACAATCATAAGACTTGTGGCCCATCATGCCACACTTAAAACATTTGATCGCACCGGAACCTCCTCCGGGTCTCCTATCAAAGTTTCCCCTATGTTTGCCCTTATCAGCAGGCGTCACATAAGGTCCGCTTCGTACTTGCTGCTTCCCTCTCCTCTCGCTCAAACCCTTATAATGAGTAGAACAAGCTCTATTGTCTTCTTCATAAATCCTACAGCACTCGGTCAAATCCGAAAATCTTCGTATCCTTTGATAACCCACCGCTTGCTTTATCTCAGGACGCAAGCCATTCTCATACTTGATACATTTGGAAAATTCCGCCGTAACCGCATCATAGTGAGGGTGAAACTTCACTAACTCAGTAAACCTAGCGGTGTAGTCCACCACCGACATATTACCTTGTTTCAACTCCAGAAATTCCATTTCTCTCTTCCCTTTAACACTTTCGGGATAATACTTCCTTAGAAACTCAGTACGAAATAAATCCCACGTAATCTCCTCATCGTCGACCTCAAGAACTTGCCTCACGCTGACCCACCAGTCATCAGCCTCTTCTCTCAGCATGTGAGTCCCTAGTCTCACCTTGTTCCCTTCAGCACAATCCATCACCCTAAAGATCCTCTCAATTTCCTTTACCCATATCTGAGCACCATCCGGATTAAATCTCCCTTTGAACACCGGTGGTTGGTTCTTCCTGAACTCATCATTCGCGTTCACGTTAGGTGCACCCTGCACAGCTCTGGCCATAGCCTCTAACGCCGCTGCCATAGCATTGTCATTACGACCCGCCATATTCTGAGGATTCCCAAAAATAACAACAAGGTTAAACAACCGTTCAACCAACACAACAACAAGACAGACACGACTGACCCAACACTGGCTCTGATACCACTTAATGTAACACCTCCTTTCTATACCCCCAAATTAATCAAATAAATCAATTAGGCACTTAGAAAATTTATTTCATCAGAGTTTAATTAAAACATGGTATATAAGAGGCGCATCACATTATCATGAAACTAAACACATACGATACCTGCTCAAAATAGATATGCAACAATGGGTAACCCACATCTCAATATTTAGAATAAAAGCGGAAACATCCAAATATTGAATCAATCACATTCATAAACGTATATACAACCATCAGTTAATTCATGCTTTACAACATATCCACAGCAGATACATACACATATGTATCACGAAAGAATAAAAAAGAAATGTAACTCCAAAAGAGTCAAAGGCTTCCTAACTACCCAGATGTTACATATCAGAGCCATTGACCAAAAAGAATGAAGACATCGCTTCACAAAAAGAACCTCCAGCTTCCTACTCTGCAATGCCTCATAGAGCATTATAAAACAGCAGAAGGGTGAGAAACAATATCATAACAGTTAATGCATAAAATTGTATATATACATATACTCATAATTATACGAGTTATACTCAAATTATGTTCTCACCACGTTAAACATATACAATTAATCATGCTTCTAAACTTGCTCATAAACATTCACTATATGTTCCTCCAAACAATCATATATATAACATACACAGTTATATTCATTCAACTAATGCATCATACACAGATGACTCATGCAACTCATAGAGACCGACACACGACTCTATGCAGATGCAAATGCGGTACCGACTCATTCAACAGATTCTCTAAGGAATCGAGTATTCAGCAGATCCTCCACGGGATCAAGTACTCAGCAGATTCTCCATGGAATCAAATATTCATCAGATTCTCCACGGAATCGAATATTCAGCAGATCCTCCACGGGATCAAGTACTCAGCAGATTCTCCACGGAATCAAATACTCTAGCCAATCCTCCACGGGATTACATGTTATGACCGATTCTCCAAGGAATCACACAATGCAACCGATTCTCCAAGGAATCTAATATAACCATCGTATCATACGAGGTTCTGCAAATCCTCCGAGGGATCATTCAACATAGAATGCATACTATGTTCACAAACATACTCATTACATTTATCACATACATCGCATATATCTATCATGCATTCACATTATGCACCATTCCACACATGGTTTACACACATATCAGCCTATCAATGCTTTTCTATTCAATTCAGGCAAATACACAAGATTATTAAACGATTAAGATTCATAATCGGCTCCACAATCTAGGATTCACGCCTTTCGGCCACCCACAGCACGACATGTCAAAATAGTTCACACCTCAATCATTCATATAAGCATTAATCATAATTGAATCAACCAAACATCATGCTATGAACAAAACAGCAAAACAAATAACACTGCCAGGTTCGCCAACCTTCGCCTGGCGAAGCCACGCAGCGAATGCTCGCTGGCCTTCGCCTGGCGAACTTCCCAGCGAAGTCCACTGGGAGTAATTCTGGAATTACTCGCTGAGGCTCGCTACACACTCGCCTGGCGAACCTTCGCCAACTCACCTCGCCTGGCGAACTTGCCAGCGAATACAGGGTGTTAGCTTCTGACTTGCTTCGCTACAGCTCGCTGGGCTTCGCCTGGCGAAGCTTCGCTGCCATTCGCCTGGCGAACCTGCGAAGACAGAACTTCCATGGCTGTCTCAAGAGCCCAAACTCCACAAAATCAACCGATTAAATCCAAACCAGTCTCAGTGGCACAACCCAACCATCACCCGATTAAACTACATCGTCTAATCTGAGTTCTAACCGATTAAAACCCCATTCTACTCACAAAACCAACTTCTAACCTAAGTGGGAAAAGAGTAGAAACTCTACAAAATCCACACACATACACATACAATCATATACATTAAAGAGATGATAGAGTTTCACACCCTTACCGATCGATTGCAAGCTTTGGTGATGATCCCTTGATGATTCTAGGTTTTCCTCTCCACTTTCTCTTCTCTTTCTCTTCTCCTCTTTTCTTTCTCTTGTTTTTCTTCTTATGTTACTATCTTTCTTTCTTTTTCCTCTCTTATTCTATTTCTACCTCTATTTCTTTCCTCTCAAATTCTTTCCAACACTTACCAATCAATTCTCACACTAAAGTGCTAAATGTCTAAAATGCCCTTTTTACTCTAATTCCCCGAAAACTCTCCGAATCGGTAAAAATAAATAAAATAAGCAAACACCACATAGCAATATATAATTTCTCAATTTAAAACAATCATCAATTAAATAAATTAAAAGACTCAACAATTAATGGGAATTCAGAATCGGGGCGTTACAGTGCACCTGTCTGATGTGTAGCTGCATTGCTTGTGTTGACATTATGCTAATATGGAGCTATATACACCATTGGTTATTGTTTGGGAGAATTTATTTTTCTCTGCAGAATATTTGTGTCCCAAATAGGGGATTTAAAATCAATTGTTACTTGGCACGTACTTAATTGATTATCCTTTAATTGGTGATATCAAAAGTGTCACTCCTGAAGGTACAACTTCAGACAAGGCAAGAACTCAAGATTCAATGAAAATGTTCATGAGTTAAAGGCATTAACATTGTGGAGGTTGTTTCTTATCATTATGAATCATGGTGTAAAATAGTCAGTGTGCTAGTTCATATGCATAAGTTGGACATAAAACTTAGTGCTCTGGTTTATGTTGAGCAGAGGGGTTTAAATCCTGGTCTATGGTTTACTGCTGAAGTGGTGCAGTCGTTATGGTGATTAGAGATCGAGCAACTTGTGTATCTGATGCAGTCTTTGTTTATCTCCTGGGAGGTTGTGAGATGTCATTCAGGTTATATGTATGTACATTTACTCCAATATTCGTCAATTTTTGACTAAACCAAGGGGGAGTAAAGTGTTGGTATCTACTGAACTTATCTACTGCTGCTGACCTGATGTTTGTTTGGTTGTTTTAGCCAAAATTTGCCAAAGGGGAAGATTGTTAGTTCCATGATTCAATGATTGTCCATGGTTCTATGATTGGCTAAATTTTGGTAAAACATGATTCTGCATTGATGTTAAGCAGGATGTTATAACATCTCCATCTGTTGTGGTGTATTTTAATGTGAATGGCATGCTGAATGTCGTGACATCCATCTGCTGTGGTGACAGAACTGTTGTCATGTGGTTTAATCAGGATGTCATTACCAATGTCATGACATTGTTGTCTGGTACAACAGGAGCTGATGACAGAACTACTGTCATGTGGTTTAATCAGGATGTCATTACCAATGTCATGACATTGCTGTCTGGTACAGCAGGAGCTGATGACAGAATTGTTGTCATGTGGTTTAATCAGGATGTCATTACCAATGTCATGACATCGCTGTATGGTACAACAGGAGCTACTATTTTATATCACTTGATAGAAGTGCTTTGGATATACCTCATCAGTATGTGCAGACCAAAGATATTTATTAGGAACAAAATGCAGATTTAATTGGTGTTCATAAAAAGGATCTTTTAGAATTTTTAGGAAACTATAATATGCTTGTTTCTACTATTGTGAAGAAGATTCTGCAGGAGTGTTCAGCAGGGTGAGTTTGGTCAGCTAAGAACAAAGTGTGTTGGATGTCATGCTGGATGTTATGACTTCAAGCGTATGACATCAGGGAGGGCGCGTGTTTAGGATTACTGTTCTATTGCAAGAGAAAGCTCAGGCTATATTTCAGGAAACCTGTTATGGCTCCTTAGTTATCTCAGGCGAGATTCTAGTCAGGGCTGGGCATAACATGAAGCAGCTGTGACCTAATTTGACAGCACCTTGAATTATGGAAAGTGGTTTAACTTGGTTAAACCTAACGTTTTTTACTTTTGACCAGCCCAAGCCCAATCTGCATGATATTTAAGGAGGCTCAAAAGCAAAGGAAAGTAAGCACTCACAACAAGAAAAAATTGAGTGGAAAATTAAGGTTTAGGGCTTTGAGAGTCTTTTGTGTGTGACCTTGTAAGTTACCCTTTGTATCTTTGGATGCATCGTGGTAGACATGTTTAGGTTGTTATTAGTACAATGCTAATTGTTCACTCAAAGCTTTTAAGCAAGAGTGTATTTGTGAGTGAAGAGTTCTATTCTTCACATGTATTTGTGTGTCTTAGGAATACTTGTACACCAAACAATTATCTGCTGAATGATTGCATTAGTCTAGTGTTTTTAAGCTGATTGTTCACTAAAAGCTTTTAAGCAAGAGTGTATTGTCCTTGATTGAATCTGTTAAACAAAATCAAGTATTGTGACTTTGAAGAGTGTCTTCTAAAGTCTTCCTGTTGTATTGAATTGATTATCACTGCAGTGATTGAGGGGGAGTGAGCGGGGTCTCTTGTCTTGTGGATTCTAGGCAGAAATTGCATTGGGTAGAGATTAAGTGAGGAGTTGTAAACGGGGGAGCTTAGCTCTGAATTGATTCTGCTAATTGTGGATTTCCTTCCTGGCTTGGTAGTCCCCAGATGTAGGTGAGGTTGCACTGAACTGGGTAAACAATTCATTGTGTTATTTATCTTTCAGCATTTATAATTCTGCACAATTTAAATGGTTACATAAATAGTCTATCTGTCTGCTGATGTTACAACAGACGTCAAGACATTGGTACAATTTAAAGTAATTTAAATTGGTCATGTTCTATCCTCGTCCTTGTTTCAGCAGAGATCAATGTTCTTTGCATCTCTTAGGACATATGAGATCTGCATGCCAGAATTTCAATATCTAATTGTCTCCTACCTTGAAAGATTGAACGCTGTAGCAGTTCATCTCGCTAAGTTTAAGCCAATTAGATAGGGGCATCCGTCATACCCCAAATTTGTCCTACCTGTGTATAGCCTTTATCTGGTGTCCACCTGTTAATTATTTCAGAAAAATTCAAAAAAAGCATGCTGCTTCTATTTCCTAAGTCCAGTTTATTGTGCAGATGAGTTCAAACATGGTTGTCAGGCCAGGAGTGTGGATTAAAGTTTATCTGGGCAAGAATTTTTTTCAAGATCAATCAAGGCTAGGCATGTGAATGTCTCTCTTGCAAGTCATGGTTTTTTGATTTCAATTTAATTCATGGTGGAGAGGTCCATTTCACATTGTTATTAAAACAAAAACTTGTTCCTGATCCATACAAGTTCCATTTCAAAAATTTTGCAAATCAAGAATCGAGAATATAACATGGTTAGGCATGGTGCGAGAATACATATGGACTGTACAAGAATTAGTTCACTTTCACCATAAAAAGCCCTATATGTAGAGGCTCATTTACAAATCCACTTTCAAAAAAAACATCATTAACAAAATCCATGAATAAATTCAAGCCCACGTTGCTACAAGATGTACCAAGAAGAGAAATTATGAAATCAAATAAAAGCCCATTTGCACTAAAATCTACAACTCAAGCCCATTTTTTTAGTTATTATTCTTTACAAGAGGAAATTCACTTTACAAATAAGGTTCATAAAAAAAAAGAAGCACATGTACAAGAAACATTACACAAAAATCTCATTCAAAACCAAAATACAAAAAAGCCCTTTTATCTGCTACAACACACCAACCATAAGCCATCGAATTCCAAATTCCCCAAGTGCAAAATGTGAGCCTCACGCAATTAGCCTCCATCATGACCAGGTTACATGCCTCTAAATCAAAGCTATTACACTAAACGACTTGCAAATTGAAACAAGCTGTCGTCGACCTGTAAACACACATTAGTAAATCTGGCGCAATGCCACTACACTACTCACGCTGAAACCATACAACAACCATGACAAGCACCACCGGGTACCGCATATTCCTACAACCAACACTTTTTATAACAACGTTTTTCCGTATGCACCTGCGACACGCCTTCATCTGCAAAAAGTAAAAAAATCACATCAGAAATTCACAAAACCACTACGCACGTAACAACATTCCACCCGTTATTCCACAAACACCCTCATATTTCATTATAAATGGACCTGTACCAAACAAAAAGAAAAAGAGGAATAAACCTTGGCTACCAATTGAAGATGCAGTGAAAAAATATAACTTGCGGTAACGCTGTAATCATGTTTCCAAAAGTCACTATAAAACACCACACAGTGAAAAATTAGAAGGAACGAAAACCACTGAAAATCCCCATTCAACTCTTCTTCACCCGCCCCTTCAAGGCCTTCAACCTGTCTCCACCGTGTCACAACAACACCCCTTTCAAACCCAGAAGACCCTTCCCTAACCTTCTGTTTTCATCCAAGTCTTCTTCCCAACCTTCATTAACCTCTTCAAACCTTCCACTTTTTTCCGACCCAAATCATTCAAACCGGGATACCCTGTTCTCAATTCTTCAACGACCCAAACCTTCACCTACCTCTTCATAAACCATAAATGATTAGCAACAACCTTGAACCTCCCATTCCTCAAACCAAACCCAGAATGCATAGAGACAAAGATGAAATGAGAAGAAAAGGATCAAATTAAAATCGAACCCATGTCATGAACGAATTGAAAAAGAACCTGTGAGCTAGATGAAACTGTGACCAAATCGAGAGAGGGGTTAAGATTCACGCTTGCAAGAAGAAGGTTGGATGTGTCTTGATGTTAGTTTTTCTACCATAGTTTTTATCTTGAGTCAGAATATGAAAGGATGTGAAAACCTTCGTCGTTTCTCTTTTATTATTATTATTATCCTTGCCTTTACCTTTTACCCGATTTGATGTAATGCGTGGTGTGTTGGTGATCAATGGTGGGTTCAGCATAGCATTTCTCTTAGGGTAAGTCGTTGGCTAGGTGATGATGGACTTCCATTCATTCAAAGCCCAAATGGTTCTCTACATGCACCTTTTCTTTTTCTTTTTTACATTAGGTTTTTTGTTGATGATTGTAGGGCTCATGAGCCTGTGGGAATTTTAATGTGCACCCAATTCTGACTCACACGCCCCATCGTTTTTATTTATTTATATTAATTTGTTAATTTTTTTTAAATCTTCATAAACATTAATTCTTTTTTACTATTAATATTTAGATTTGTGTTTTCTCCATTCAAGTTTACTTCCATTTTTATTTTCATTTTCGATTTTATTCTTATTTCAATTTCGGCCGATGACGAGACCTCCAAAAATCATTACTAGTCAAACTATTGATAAATAATGATAAATCCGAGACCAACCTTCTTTTTCTCTTTTTCATTTTCGTTCTCATCTCGATTTTATTTTATTTTTCGGTCTATGAAGTCTTTCGATTAACGAATGTTAGTTTTCAAGGTTGTTAACCTTCATTATGTCAAATCTGTAGAAAATGATCATTTGGATAATTTTTCTATACTTTGGGATCGTGAGAGGTTACCCTCGATTAATTAACATAAAGTTTGTGATTAAGATGAGATCCCACCCTTCTTTTGTCCGTGCGACACGATTAAATCGGAGAATGATCCTCAATATTATTTCTCTATCTTGTTTTTAGCACGGATATCGATTTACGCGACCTCCTATAGTTCGTCTTTCGTCATAAGTCGAGCTACGACATTTTAGCGTTACATTTCGTCCCGATTCAATTCATAAATTGACTAACCACTAACTTTACTTTCCGTCAATATACAGCTGTTTTATTTTCAATCAAATATACCCTTGATTTAAATTCAGTAATTATATCTTGTTCATATTATTGTGGATATTATCTTGTCATATTCATATTCATCTTATCCATCTTATTCACCCATATTCGAAAACACTTAATAAATGATCGAAATGCTAAAAAACTAAATTGGTGGACTGTTGGATCATTGGACTTTGTCAGGTACCCTAGCTTGGAGTTTTGTCCAACTTTTGCTCAAGGCTTAGTTTAAGACACATTGCACACACACGGCTTCCTCTTGGGCTACCTGGCAATGAGACCTTTTATTTTGTGCAATCCCGTGTAACTTACATGTACCCCTCTCCCATTCCGATGTATGCACTCGTATTTTGCTTTGATTGTGGTTTATATTATAGGAGCACCCATAGGGACCAACATAAATTAAACCATTTTTGAACTAATTCTCGATTCGTCATTGATCCATTTTCAAACACCCTCTGTAAGTCGAGTGCTCGTCCGCATTCGCCATCAATCTATTACACACGCTTTCACATTTCATTGTGGTTTCGATATTAGGAGCGCCCTTAGGGACTAGTATCGTTTCTCACACCTTAACCCTTGATTCGTCGTCAAGCCGGTTCCGTTTTCAATCAAAACCCTCGACTCGTCCTCGAGTCATTTTCAAACCCACTTCCATTCCACCACGGTTTTGCACGTAAATATAAGTCAAACCCTTGATCCAACGTCAAGCGGATTTTCTAAACAAACTATTAAACCAATTAACAATTATTCAATTCTTTCCAGAATAAAAAGAGGGAGAGCCAAGTCTTTGACTCTTTCTCCCGACTATTTGGGCCCGATGAGCCTTTCTTAAGCTTCAAGTAATCGTCATCTGAAACCAATTCACCACCTTTTCTTTTCAAAACTCTTCTATATTTATTTTTGTATCCTTGAGTCTAAAAACCTTGGTCTCGTACCAAGTGCATTTTTCAAACTCTTTTCCTGATAAACTTGGATGGTTGTGGAGTGGTTAGGCGAAGGCCTTGTCCTATCCCGAGTGCTTGACATTACCTTTAGGGTTTACTGTCGTAAAGCACTTACCATTAGAGATCAAAACATGTTTAATAAGAGAATAATTTTCTATTTGTATTGAACTAAAGAGAGAGGATTGAGTGAATACTTCTTCCTCTCCGAGTTTCAGGATACTCACTTTAGAGTATGTGGTCTCGATACTCATCTTTCAATACGAGGACATGACTATGTTCGCCACACCATTTTCACAATAAATCTTTTTAGATAAAGAATTGGGTACTACTCACAAGAGATTACTATCTGAGGACTTATTTCACCCTTAAAAATAACTTTCACAAATCAAATGTGACATCTTACCTCGATGGCGAAAACTATCTCTTTTCAAAAAGGATATGTTACGTCTGTTCTACCGCAAACAAGTAATGCCTAAGACTCCACAAGCGAGTTACAATACACCTAACTACTAGAATGTGTATGTTAGCATCATCCACGAAAACACCAGTAAACCGCAGGCCGAGCTACGACTGCTCTGATTCTTCACTTCTTTTAAGTGAAGATACGTAGGCACATGGGCCCCAATCCTTGTCGAGCACTTTTCCATTTTTTTCCATGGTTCTCCGAACTATGTTGACTCTGACTTTCTCATATCAGTTGAGAATATGTAGGCATAGGACTGCGAGGTCCTACCGAGTCTCTTTTCCCTGTTTCCAACCTTTCTCTCTCCCTTTAGAACACTCTTAGAAAGCGATTCCCTTTAGCAAACACCTTCATGCACAAACAAGAAAATGGTTCTCATCGAGTACGATGGATGCAAGGGGTGCTAATACCTTCCCCTCGCATAACCGGCTTCCGAACCCTCACTCTTGGTTGCGAGACCATCTTATCCATTTATTTCTTGGGGTTTTCTCGATGTTTCCCATTTTGGGATAAATAAAGTTCGCTGGCGACTCTTCTGTTCTTCCATTTTCGCCTCTTCGTCGTTGAATTTTGGAGTAGCGACACCTATATGTATAGATTAATAACCAAGATTTTTTGAAAAAAAAAGGAAGGTGTTGATTATTTCAAAATATATGCACTAGTAGCTAGGACGACGACAATTAGAACATTGTTTGCATTAGTTTCTTTGCATGAAATTATAGTTCATCAAATGAATGTCAAAATAACATTCCTAAGTAGAGATCTCGGTGAGGATATTTATATGGAGCAGTTATAAGGTTTATGGTAATGAACAAAAGGAGTGCAAGTTTGACAAATCCTTGTATGGATTAAAACAAGTACCAAAACAACGACATCAAAAGTTTGACTTTTTCATTACAAGAGTCACCAATTAAAGGGGAGACGCACAACTTAAGGAAATACTTTTCAATCTTATCAAAACACGAATTTAAATATTTTATCATCATCATAAGGGGGAGATTGTGAGGAATACATCTAATATCTAGTTCTATTTTGATGAAGAGAAAGATTATCTAAGAAGAAAAGGTTCAAAAGTGTCATGTACATAAAAAATGAAGTTGATCAAGAAGGTTTAACATATAAATTCAAGTGAAGATTTGAGACAAAAGAATATAAATAAGGAGCTCATTGTAATTTATAATATACTACTTTAAATTTCTCATAATTTCATCTCTCACTTCATCTAAAAAACTTCTTAATCTAATTCTTGTTACAAGTGTTTGTACACAAAGTTGTATGATAATATTGTGATACTAGTTTGTTTCCTTGTTGATTATATGATTGATCATTAGCAACGAGATGAATGGTATTTTAGAAACAAAGAGGTTTCTAACTTCCACATTCAAGATGAATGATCTTGGACTAGTTGACACACTTTTGAGGATCAAAATAAAATGAAATAGTGGATGTTATGAACTTAGTCAAACATTATATTGAGAAATTACTTGATAAGTTCAAACACTTAGGTTTCAAGAAAGTGAGTACTCCATTTGATCCTAGTGTCAAACTTTAAAATAACGATGGAAGAGTTATGGCTCAATTGGAATATGCAAGTACAATTGGTTGTCTAATGTATTTGATCAAATTTACTTGACATAGCGTTTGCATTGTGTAAAATGAGTAGATTTACTAGCAATCCAAATGATGAGCATTGGAAGGCCATCACAAAGAATATTGTTATCCTTTAAAAAATAACAATTTTGGCCTCCATTATGGTAGGTTTCCTGCCATACTAGAAGGATATACCGATGCGAGTTGTATATCGAGTGTTGGAGATTATAAATCTACAATTGGGTGGATATTCACATTAAATAGAGGTGCAATTTCTCGGAAGAACAAGAAACAAACATACATTACTCTATTGACCACAAAATCAGATTTTGTGGCTCTTACTTCCACTAATGTAAAAGCTAAATGGTGGAGGGACCTTCTGTTGGAAATCCCATTGGGTTAAAGAAAATGTTTCAAAAGTGTTGATACATTGTGATAGCCAAGCCACCCTAGCAAGAGAATTCAATGGAAAGTCTAGACACATTAGTCTTAGACATGCTTTTGTGAGAAACTTGATTAAGGATGTAATCATTCACATATATATGATCGAGCTATAATTTTCTTGATCCATTACTAAGCCACTAGCTAGAGACTTAGCAAAAACAACCTAGAGAGACATGGAGTTGAAACTCCTTGAGTAAGAGTTCCAAAAACGGTGGCAACCCAATCTTACATTAGTAGAACATTAACCTCAAGATTTAATTGGTAACAACAAGTAGTTGATTTAGATGTTTATCGAACATTTTGTGATAATGTTGACCTTTAAAATGAGGGTTGAGTTTTAATTTAAACTCTTAATTAAGTTTAATACTAAGGGTATGTGTCTCATGGAAAAGGATACAATATAAACTTCACCTATGTGAATTTCGAGATGGCGCCGTCTCAAAGTGAGAGTTGTAGTTTCTCTCATGAAAAATTCACAAAAAACAGGAAAAGCACGTGGCCATAAATAGTGTTAGGCGAGAGATGTAGGCGAAGAACCACTAAAGAATATGTGTAAGGTAACACTGGCATAATCACAAGGGATAATGGTTCAAATCATATCTACTTAACATTCCAATTAAACTTTGTATTATCCTTGCTAAGGTTAAGTTAAAATTGAAAGATACTTAATTGTATTAACATTCTTTGTTTCTCTTTTTACGAAATTAGTCTTGTCATTATTAGAACCAGCGGGGATTGTTGTAAGTTATTAACAATTAATAATATTGAGTGTGTTTAAAAATGACAAGAAAATATTCAAGTGAAGATTAATTTTGAATTCAGAAATAAACAACATTTGTGAAATGTTGCAGTAGGCTTGAATTTGGAAATAGGCAACACTTCGTGAAATGTTGCAGAATGAAAGTATGCAACTCTTGAAGAATGTTATTATAGGAGAAATAATGTAACTTTTGGTAAAAGCTTGCAACTCTTTTTAAAAAGAAGCTATTTCACTAAGGATTGCAACCATGTGAAACAACACCAATATGACATATAAATACTTCATTCTGGATTCAGAAAAATATAACGAAATCATACATCTTCTTCACTAAAATTTCAGACACTTTTTGCTACATTTGAGTTTTCATCGGTCTTGTGCAAACTCAAGTATAGGCTGAATTATTATGGGTATTCATGTGTTCCAACTCTAAGATATTTGAGAGTGTTTGAAATACTTATAAGAAAAGTGATTTTGTTCACGATTCTAACCTCGACCCATTCGGTATATATTATTTTTCTAACATTACATTTATCAAGTTTGAAAATGAATGAATACAATAACTTACTTCTTAGTCTAGTATTACTTCTCACAAAAGAGATTACCAAAAGAGCATGAATCTTAAATAGAATTTCATTAATACAAGATAAAATGGATAAACTAAAGGGATATCATAATAAATGTAACAAATAAAATATAAAAAAAACTTTTGTAATGGATCTTTAGGAATGATCATAAGTTAGGGAGTAATTTATTACCTCTTGTAGTTTAGAACTTTTGATTGTTGATCAAGCACAACATGAACATCAATGAATCTATTCAATCCACACGAACATAATCTGCAACACGTAATTCTATGACCTAAGTTCTAGTTGTGAACGACCTAAAATCTTAAAGAAAATACGAACCCAAAATCCTTGTGCATATACGGTTTATAGACTACTTGAATAAGCGAACTTCACTTTAATATAAAAGTTTTATTTATAAAAACACTTATAACATCATAGCTTGTGATATACCTTATTTTTATAGTTTGTAAAGAAACAAATAATTTGTATTTCTATGATATATCAGTAAGTAATACATGAAAGGTATTTATAGAATACAAGGGACAGATTAATAATCCTAAATCTGGCTTGAGAATCAGAGCAATTATCCTCCCTTTAAATGCTAATTCTAAATATGGTAGAAGACAAATAATTACTAATTATTAATATCTAATTACTAATTATTATTTAGAATGAATATTATGCTGAATTGTATAACACAGAATCTGTTGATTCTGTACTTATCTCTAATAACTTCCAACACTCCCCCTTAAGTTGGCATGAATATGTCATTCATTGCAAGCTTGCTCACCATATCATCAAATTGTCTCTTTGAAAGACTCTTTGTGAGAAAATCTGCTACTTGACTTGTGGTAGGTACATAAGACATACAAATTTCACCACTGTCAATTTTTTCTTTAATGAAGTGCTTGTCCACTTCAACATGTTTCGTTCTGTCGTGTAGGACAGGATTATGGGCAATGGAGATAACTGCCTTATTATCATAGTAGACTTTAATTGGTGTTGGGATAGAGACCTTAAATTCCTCCATGAATTTTTTAATCCATAATACTTCACAAAAACCATGGGCCATTGAGCGGAATTCAGCCTCTGCACTACTCCTAGCTACAACATTTTGCTTTTTTACTTCTCCATGTAACTAAGTTTCCACCTACAAAAGTACAATATCTAGAAGTAGACCTCCTATCATTTATATTACCTGCCCAATCAACATTTGTGTAAGCTTCCACTTGTATATGCCCTCTGCTTTTGAACATCAACCCCTTCCTTGGAGTTCCTTTTAAATATCTCAATATTCTGAAAATAGCTTCAAAATGAGTAGGTCCTGGTGCATGTATAAACTGACTTATCACACTTACTACAAAGGCTATATCAGGCCTTGTATGAGACAGATAAATTAGTCTACCGGCCAGTCGTTGGTAGCGTTCCTTATTTACCACTTCATCTTTAGATGCTGCCTTCAGTTTTACATTGGGATCCATTGGTGTTTTTGCTGCTTTACACCCTGTCATTCCTCTTTCTGTGAGTAATTCAAGTATATATTTGTGTTGATTGAGAAAGATTCCCTCCTTAGACCTTGCGAACTCCATCCCGAGAAAATACTTTAATTTTCCAAGGTCCTTGATATCAAATTCAACTTCAAGTCTTCGCTTTAGATCACCTATCTCGTTAACATCATCTCCTGTCATGATAATGTCATCAACATACACAATTAAAATAGCAATCTTACCTTCATCTGAATGTTTAAAGAATGTGTGATCTGCTTGACTTTGAGTGAAACCATGTTTCTTAACAACACTTCCAAATCTTTCAAACCATGCCCTTGGTGATTGTTTTAATCCATATAAGGACTTTTTCAATTTGCAGACTTTGTCCCGTCCAAGATTTTCATGTAATTCTCCATTCAAAAAAGCATTTTTAACATCAAATTGATGTAGCGCCCAATTGAAATTTACTGCAAGAGAGAGAAGAATTCTGATGGAATTAATCTTAGCAACCGGGGCAAAGGTCTCTTGGTAGTCTATACCATGAGTTTGAGTAAAACCTTTTGCTACTAGCCTTGCTTTGTACCTTTCTACATTTTCATCAGTCTTGCATTTCACCGTAAAGACCCATTTACATCCAACTGCCCTTTTGTTATGAGGTAGATCAGTGATACTCCAAGTATTATTTTTCCTTAGAGCATCCATATCTTCTTTCACTGCTAATTTTCAATTCGGATCACCTAATGCTTCTTGAATAGTCCTAGGCACAAACAAATTCGAAATCCTCGACACATATTCCTTGTGAGTGTGTGATAACTTGTCATATGACAAGTAATTAGACATGGGGTGTTTCGTGCATGTTCGAGTACGCTTCCTATTAGAAATTGGGATATTAAGGTCAGGAATTTTTTTTCTCAAAGCAATAGGAAGATTAATATCAGGAAAAGACAAATCCAGTAAATCATTGGAAGAGTAAGACTAATTACCAGATGAAGAACTGGAAGGTGAAATTTCAGTAGGACCTTCACTTGGTAAATCAGATTGGATTTTTTTCGGAGAGACAATTGGATTTGTAATACCTTTGTGAAACCTTTTTCGGACATACACTTGAAGTTGAAGATTATGATCCTCAATCAGTTTTTCTCCCCCTATTTCAAACATTATATTAGTCGACATTTCAAGATTAAGCATTTTGGGTTCTATTATCTTTGTATCTGGATGATTTGTAGTCACAATATCATCCAATGCAGGTAAAGTTTCCCAAAAATTATCTTCTTTATCAACACAATGATTCTCCCCATGAAGAGAGTTTTTATTAAAAAAAGGTTGATTTTCAACAAAATTGACATCCATACTTTCAAAAAATTTCTTTGTTATTGGGTTAAAACATTTGTAACCCTTTTTGTTTGAAGCGAAGTCAAGAAAAACACATTTTTCAGCTTTAGGATCCAATTTGGAACGAAAAATATTTGGGATATAAACATAGCAAAGACAACCAAAAACTTTAAGGGGAAGATCCGCAATGATACGAGATGTGGGAAAATAATTTTGTAAAACTTGCACAGGAGTCTCATACTTTAAAACACGAGATGGCATTCTATTGATGAGGTAACAAGCAGTTAATAAGGCATTTCCCCAAAGATATTTAGGTACATTCATAGAAAACATAATAGCTCTAGTAACTTCGAGGAGATGTCTATTTTTTCTTTCAGCAATACCATTTTGTTGTGGAGTATCAAGACAAGTGGATTAATAAATTATCCCCTTAGCTACTAGGAGTGTACTTAGATATTTGTTGAAGTATTCAGTGCCATTGTCAGACCTTAGAATGCCAATCTTAGTTTGAAATTGGTTTTCAATCATTTGAAAAAAATCTTTAAACCTTTGTTCCACTTCAGATTTTTTTTCTAAGAGATAAATCTAACACACACGTGTATGGTCATCAATAAATGTCACAAACCATTTTTTTTCCAGACATAGTTTTAATTTTTGAAGGACCCCAAACATCACTATGGATTAAATAAAAAGGTTGCGAAGCAGAATAAACTTTTGAAGTAAAAGACACACGATGATCTTTAGCTAAGTGACAAGCTTCACAATGAAATTGTGAGGAATTTATTTCTTTGGGAAATTTTAGAAAAAAATACTTAAGATAAGGGAAACTAGGATGGCCTAATCTTTTATGCCATAACATAACTTGATCTGAAACGGGAGGTAAACTTGCACTATTTAAACCAAAAACCATTATATTTTCAAGAGGAGTTTCATCAAAGTAGTACAATTGATTCATCTCTCTAGCAATTCCAATCATCTTCCCTGAGTTCTGGTCCTGAAAAACACAAGTGGAAGAACGAAAAATGATAGAACAATTAGTGTCCTTAGACAATTTATGAACAAATAGAAGATTGCAAGAAAATTTAGGAACATGTAAAACAGATTGCAACGTAATTTGTTCTGAAATTTTTATACTGCCTTTTCCTGCAATACTAGAATAACTACCATCAGCAATCCTTACTTTTTCAGACCCGGAACAAGAGAAATAGGAACTGAATAAATGAGAGCAATTGGTCATATGTTCAGATGCCCCTGAATCTATTATCCAAGGGTTGGAGTTGTTTTGGACAGATAATGCCCAATAATTCTTATTTGTTTGTGCCACAGTTCCAATAAGAACATTAGGTGATGAGTTGAACTTTAGAATTTTTCAAAGGTGATCCATTTGCTCCTTAGTAAATGGAGACAAGTCAGCCTCATTGGTTGTAGATGTAGGGCGGTCACCAAACCTTCCAGCCTTTCTATTATTTGGCCTACCATGTAGTTTGAAACAGTTTTTTCGAGTGTGACGACTTTGACCACAGTAGTCGCAAACTAAATGGTTCCTGTCACCACCTCGTGGATTAGGGAAAGGTTTGCGATTGACTTGAGGAACAACCAATGCAGATCCTTCGACTGGTGGAGGGACAATGACAGCCTTTTTTCCAAGCATCACCTGCCTGCGACTCTCTTCGTGACGCACTTCAGCAAATACTTCACCAATTGGATGGATAGGATTCCTGCCAAGAGTTCGGCCACGAACCTCATCAAACTCAATATTTAGACCTGCAAGAAACTTGAAGACTCGACGAACATCCACCATCTTCTTGTAGTGCTTGCAGTCCTCGGGTGACTTCCACTCATATACATTGAACAGATCCAGATCTTGCCAAATACGCTTGAGACAATTGAAGTATTTGGTAACAGAATCTTCTGCTTGACGAATTTCTCCAAGCTGGAGAGTTAATTCATAAATTTGGGATTGGTTGTCCAAATCAGAATACATCTGAGAGACACTTTCCCAAAGATCTTTTGCAGTAGCATAACAAAGATAGTTTGCACATATCTCTTTAGTCATGGAATTGACTAACCATGTCATGACCATGGAATTTTCAACATCCCAACTATCACAGTCTGCACCTTCCTTGTCTGGTTGTTTCTTGTCTCCAGTGATGTAGCCAAAATTTCCTCTTCCCCTGAGATACAAACGGACAGACTGTGACCACCGAAAATAATTAGGACCGTTTAATCGAATTGTTGTAATCTGAACATGGTGGTTTTCATGGTATGTCCTGACAGATTGAGGTATTTTAGGTTTAAGTGAAGAATGTTTGGGCGAATGCTGGGACTCGGTATCAGACGGGTGATCAGACATTATGTGGGATGGAAAAAAAAACGGAAGCAAAAGAAACAAACCTAAGGAATTCTTCCAGCAACTGATACCATAAAGAAACAAATAATCTGTATTTCTCTGATATATCAGTAAGTAATACATGAAAGGTATTTATAAAATACAAGGGACAGATTAATAATCCTAAATCTGGCATGAGAATCAGAACAATTATCCTCCCTTTAAATGATAATTCTAAATATGGTAGAAGACAACTAATTACTAATTGTTAATATCTAATTACTAATTATTATTTACAATGAATATTATGCTGAACTGTATAACACAGAATCTGTTGATTTTGTACTTATCTCTAATAACTTCCAACAGTTTGAAAATGAATAAATATAACAATTTAATTCTTTGTCTAATATCACTTATTAGAGGAGAGATTACTAAAAGACAATGAATCTTAATTAAAATGTCATTAAAACAAGGTAAAACGGATAAACATTAGAAAAATTGCGACAAACAAAAATAAAAAAATAAAAAAAAAATCATTTGCGATGGATCCTCATAAATGGTCATGAGTTAGGGATCGATTAGTTACCTTTTATAGTGAAAAACTTTTGGTCGTCAAAATAGATTGATCACGAGTACAACACAAACATCACGGCCTCTACTTAGTTCACATTAAAAAAAATCTGAAGTGATTCTTGTGCCTATAGTGCTAGTTTTGAATGAACAAAAAGTCTAAAAGAAAATACAAGCTCATAATTCTAGTGCATCTAGAGTTTTCAAAAGAAGTGAATAAGTGTAGTTCACTTTAGTATACGTATTATTATTTTTCTAGAACGACTTATATGCACTATAACTTATACGTCGTAAGAATTCACGGTCAAATCACAAATAAATTTTATTCATTTTTTTAATTTCTCGTGTATCTGTGCATATGTATGATCTCGTAAATTCTCATAATGTTGACAACATTATTAAATTACTTATTTAAAATTATAAACAAAGAGTGATGACTAATATCACATTGTGATGATTATATATATATATATATATATATATATATATATATATATATATATATATATATATATATATATATATATATATATATATATATTATCACTCTTGTATAGTCTAATATTATATTTCTTAATAACTGAGTAAACTTAATAATAATAATAATAATAATAATAATAATAATAATAATAATAATAATAATAATAATAATAATAATAATAATAATAATAATAATAATAATAATAATAATAATAATAATAATAATAATAAGTAATTTCATATTTACTTATTATAGCATGATGCTACATTTTATAACCTTGCTTGATCAAGAGGGTTTGTAGATATATGTATGAGTGATAATTCTCATTTAATTAAGTCAACTATGTTTCTCCACATGACTCGTTGATCACCAAGTTAAGTGGTTTTATAAATGTCTTGTTATATATAATGTTTGATGATGCTAAAGAGATCAACTATTCAAGTAGGGATTATAATAATTTTAAGTTAAAGGTGACATATACTACTATTATTATCAGAATAATTTATGACACTTACATATCACATAACACATAATATAATATTTTTATAGTAGATCAATCCATTATAAACATACTCCTAACATTTATACTTATGGGAAGATTTGATATCTTATAAATAACATGTGAAATATGGTTAACAACCTACTTACATAAAGTCTATATGCCTTATTGTTGTCATATTTAACCGTAAAATTTGACTACAAATACATTTAGAATGAACTCCTTAATTTTAATGGTGTCTCACATTTATGTCACATTTATTATTTTATTAAACAAATTAACTATTCTTAAAAATTTATTATATTGAAAACAAACATAATATAATTTTTTTTTATTATAAATTTAGTAATAAAATTATTGATCTCTAGGACTTTCACCGACATAAATATCTTTAATAAACTCAAACACAATAACTTCTTTTGAATTATATCACATTGAGGGGCAAGTAAGATTTTATCTGCTTGAGATATAACATATAATAATGATGACAAAGAAATCAAATCATCAAATGAATGAGCAAAATTTGAATCAAATCAAAAAGCTAAAAATTATGGTGAATCAAAAAGCTAAAAATTATGGTGAAGAATAAAGATTAAAGTACATCACCAATAATAAATTTCATATACTAAAAGCCATCTAGTGATCATGTGTCTACTTTGTCTTATTTTTATAGGATACTTTATATAATATTAAGTGTGATTGTTTTCAAAGTACTAAGGTTATACAAATACACACTAAATTATCTTTTTTAAACTCCATATATTTTTTAAACATCTTTTGAAATGAATTTGAATTGGACCAAAATATTTTAAACTGAAGTATACTCAATAATGAAGTTGTCTAATTGTTATGAGGAGAAATTTGCTTAGTAATTGGTTATGAAAGCTTGTAATCAATTATGTTTCAAATTCAACCAAACTTAAGGTGATAATCAACCATGGCCGCAACACAATCGATTATGCAATAGATTTTAACTTTGTAAAATTTTCTTATTTAGCTAAATGTTTTATGATAAAAGAAGAATTTATGTTCATTTGAAAATACAAGATTTTTGAATTTTACCGTCTTCTATACTATTTTTTTCTCCAAATTTTTATATATATTTAAAATACTATTTTAGTACTGAAAGAGTAAAAGTTAATAAAATTTTATTTTTGTGTAACCGCTGCTTTATTATTCTCGTCTATAATAATAAATCAAGAGAGATATGCTCTATTGAACTCTGATATATTATAAGGTTGCAAGCTGAGCCTAAACCAAAATTTTAGTATAAAAAGGTTAAAGTGGTGAAATTGTGTTAAAAGCTCTATGATATTAGAAATTTTAAGATGTATTATATGAGATTTGAGTATGTCTTGTGGTTTTAGGTTGAACTAGTATAAATTTTATGATCTTTTTCTCTTATCTTTTACTTTATTGCTAATTAGCTTTCCATTTTAATTCGCTTCTTCTACTCCTTTATAAAAATCAATTTTAAAATCGATCAAATTTTATTAAATTTAAAAAAATTTTTTTTATCACAATTCTTACTTTTGAAATTACTTGAATAAGAATTTTTATAAAGGTATGATATGTGTAAAACTATCATGTACACATATTGGATTTGGATTCTCTCCTTTTTTATATATCAGGTCATCTCTCATGTTTTTAATCTAACGGTTCAAAATTTATAATAAACAATTAAATAAAAAAAGTTATTTAATAATGGACAAATTACTTATCCATTTCTCTCTCCTATTAAATAACTTTTTTTTATTTAATTATTTATTATAAATTCTGAATCGTTAGATTAGAAATATAAAAGATAGTATGATATAAAAAAAAAAATTTAAATCTACACATATTAATAGATTACATAGAACAATTAAAAAGAAAAGTATATATGGACACAAATACTAATAAAGAAAACATAAATACATCAACAAGTACACTAACATCATGATGCATTAAAAATTCATCATCAAATAGTTAACATAATAACTGACTAATAAAATGATCACACTAAACTTGTCTCTATATTTGACACCTTTTCTAACTATATTAAATAATTTACTATTTTTAGTCAAATATTATATTAAATGATCTAAAGTCATGGATCTTCCTTCATGAGGTGGCTTCCTCGTGGATATACATGACACCATCAAAACAATGCAACCCTAATCCTCCCAAGTACGTCACATGTCACACTTCATCATCTTCTAGAATAGTAAGATTACATATCAAATTAGATCAATCTAATCACAAAATATCAACTATTTCCACGTTGAAGAAGCATAAAGTTGCCAAACTTTATTTTGATGGCAACAAGTATATTTTTGTTTTTGTATATTTGATTTCAATCTTGACAAAGGGAAAAGTGATTTTTAATTATACAAAGTGATTTTTATATGTGGACTTCTTAAAGTATAATAGAATTGAAGTAAAGATTTGTAATTTTAAAATTCAATCGTATTTTTTTATCAAAATATTTGTTCAATTCATTTTTATATAACTATAATTTATTTATTTTAAAACTAATTTATTCAATTAATTATAGAATCAAATACACATTTTTACATAACTATAATCAAGTATATATATTATATATATATATATATATATATATATATATATATATATATATATATATATATATATATATATATTATATATATATATATATATATATATATATATATATATATATATATATATATTATATATATATATATATATATATATATATATATATATATATATATATATATATATATATATATATATATATATATATATATATATATATATATATATATATATATATATATATATATATATATAGGATCAACTTATATTACTTCAAAAGTAAGTTTTTTTAACTTATTTAACATTATAATTTTTAAATTGAATATAATCTAGTAGTTAAATTATCAATTTTACATATAACTATTCGATTAAATCTAATTTAAAGACTATGATTGTGGAGTAAATTATACAAATTTATTCTTGAAATAAGTGGATCCTTACACACACACAAATATATATATATATATATATATATATATATATATATATATATATATATATATATATATATATATATATATATATATATATATATATATATATATATATATATATATATATAATTTTATTTTAATATATATTTAATTCTACTAAAATATTTAAAATGTTTAGAGTACATGCTTTTGTATAATCTTAGAATTTATAAATGTTCAAATAAACTTCTTAATAAATTGGATTATTGCAAGTTACGTGGACATGTAGCATATACAAAAAATAGTTGATTATTATATTTTGAAAGGATATTTGCTCACCTTTAGAAGATCTTAGCTTGAGAGGTAAAAAGACAATAAACAATGATGATTGTTTATTTCTTTGTTGGAAGTTGTTGACTACTAATAATTAATAGTTTTTCATAATTAGTAAATACTTTAGATACAAAAAATCAATCATGCATTATATTTCTTTTTTTAATATGGCCTGATATTAAACATTCTTTTTCTTTTTTAGAGGAACATAATTGATGGAAGGTTGGTAATGGGAAGAACATTGATTTATGATATGACAATTCATTCAGATTTTAAATTAAAGATCTATACTTAATAATGTCAACGGATATTCAAATTAAAGATCTATACTTAATAATGTAAGTGGATATTCAATTTATGCAAACTGTTAAGGTCAATTCAACTGTTCATGATATCATTTAGAACATTTCTTATGTCTTATCCATTTTGCCTCCTCAAATTGCTGAAGACATTTTGAATGATAACTTGTCATTTGATGATAATACTCCAGATGAATTCATTTGGACAAATTCTACAAATGATGGTCTATATTTTAAAGATGTCTACTGATAAACTTTTAGCAAGTGTATTAAATGTTATTGAAGTAATAAAATAAATTCGTATCCACGGGAATCTTTTTTCTAAACAAGACGATTAAGGTGCTACTGAAAGTAAATTTGGGGGTTTTCAAATGTTCGATATGAAATGATAGTTTCGTAAATAAAAATTTGTTGGAAATTTAATTAGAATAAAGACGATTTGACCTTACTTTTAATCCCATGTATGTCACTATTGATGTTGGTGTCTAATTTTCCTAAGTGATTTCTTAGTTCTTACGAAGTTTTAACTTAGCCGTTATACCCAATCCTCTAGTGTATAACTCATTATTCTACACTAGGTACCCTAATCTTTTAGGCCAGCTGACTAGTTAAAACAAATAATATTTGGCACTTTAAACCTTAAGTGACAACTTACAATTTCTTATCCCTAATCAATTACTAAATTGAACATTTAATTCGGATCAAACTCATAGAGTTAGGGTTAGTAATCACTATGATTTCTAAGTTCACTATACGAGTTCGTCAACACATATAAGACATTAAACGCAACATTAACTGAATAATAAAACTAAATTAATCACAAGTGCAAAGATTACAAAACACAAATATATGATCTAATATGTTCATGTAGCAAGCCCTAATCAATAGAAAGTTAGTTAATCATATTAATAGTAATCATAATTGAAGAAATAAAGAGACAATGCATGAATCCTCGAGTTAGAAATTGTCTTATGATGATGAAATTTTTTGATCCAAAGCTCAAAAACTTGCCTTGTCGTCTAAATTTGTACTAAAATTTCCGCCCATATTCCTCATCTCTTTCTCCTGTTTGTAGAAAAAAATGTGTGGCATGAAAAGAGACTTATCACGTCGCATTGATTTTATATCATACCAAGATATACTGTCCATCTCACCACATGCGACAATGAATTTTTCAAGAACATTTTGTTTTTTTCTTCATAATTATCTTATTTTTCCTCTTTCCTTCACAAGTCTTTCACTTCTTCATTTCTTTTCTTTTTCTTAATCAAAGTTAGCTAAAATCACTTGAAAACGATTAAAAACACATACAAATTCTTATTAAAGTTACATGATGACAAATTGTCATCATCTAAAACTGTATCAGGATGGATCACATTGGGCCTTCTTAGAAAAAATTCATTTGGTATCCCTACATACCTCCTGCTAAGTCATTAGTGAATTGAAAGCTTATACATAATGTTATTGCAATATAAGACAACTTGATTAGAATAAGAACACATATGGTTTCAACGTGCTCTCTCAGTAATCATGATGTAAAAACTACATATCACTTATTTCTTATATGCTGCCGCACGTTAATTTTCTGACAATGGTTTGAGCGGTTTCTTGACATGAACATTGATAGAACTAGTTATGAAAGATTATTCAAGTTTGCTGGTAACCGTTGGAGCTCTCAAACTTACAATCTAGTCATGACTCTCATCATAATAATTATTTGGAAAACTTGACACACAAGAAATGATATCGGGATTTAAAATTGTAAAACTTGACTTTGATAGAGATATTTTTCATGTAATTGCTCTATATGGCATCTGCTTCTTTCAAGGGATATATATACTCTTCAATTTACAAGTTTGTAATTATTAAATGTTAACCTCCTCCGACACCTAGAATCATACAAGTTAAATGGCGATTTTTTTAATTATAATTGAATTTATTGCAACACAAATGAAGCTTCAAGAGGAAACCCTGTAATATCAACTTCTGGTGGCATATTCACGAATAATTTAAGAACATTATTTGGAGCTTTCGTATCTAAGATTGAATTTTGCTCATCCTTTCAAGTTGAATTCCATGAAATCACGATTGCTATTGGATATGCTAGCCGGAGAAGTTAGATAAATGTTTGGCTTGAAACAGAGTTAATGCTAACACTAAGACAAAAAAGTGATTTCCTCTCTGTCGCACCTCGAAAATTCCATTCGAACATACGACCCTCGCGCGAAAGGCGCGGAAATGCGGTTCGACAGAGTCGCCACCAAACTTTATTTTTCCCGAATGAACGGGAGAGGAAAATATCGAGAAAACCTCATAAACACGGAAGGAACACGGTCGTCGCAACCATATTCCTGGGTTCGAGAGTCGGTTACGCGAGGGGAAGGTATTAGCACCCCTCACGTCCGTTGTACTCAACGGAAACCTCTTAGTTTGAGTTGTGATGGAGTTAGCTAAACTTAATTCTTCTCTTCTCACTACTAAATGCTAAAACGGTATTATAAAGGGCTAAAGACGCTAAGGGGAAAGGGGATGGTTAGAGGATAGGGTGCTCGCCAAGGATTGGGGCCCTTGTGCCTACGTATGCTCATTCGGACGAGAATGAGAAATCAGAGCATCGTAGTTCGACTACGGGAAATGATGGGAGAAAATGGAAGATGGAGGGGATTGTGCTCGCCAAGATCATCGCAATACTGTGCCTACGTATCTTACATTCAAGAGTGAATGAAGAATCAGAGCATTCGTAGTTCGTGGTAACGACCACGAAAGAAACGGGTTTGAATTGGATTTGATATGGGTACGGATGACGATTACTCGAAATTTAAGAAAGACTTCTCGGACCCAAGTAATCGGGAGAGCGAACCAAAGACTTGGAACACTCTCTTTTTCATCATGAAGGAATGATGTGTTTGAAAGGATAAGGTTGAAATAATGACGATCACTTGAATCCTAAGAAAGACTTCACAGACCCCAAGTAATCGGGAAAGCGAACCAAAGACTTGGAACACTCTCTTTTTCATCGTAAAAGAAGGTTGTTTGAATTTGAAAAGGTGTATAAAAGGATGAGATTGGTCGGATGACGACTACTTGAAGCTTGAGAAAGGCTTCTCGGATCCAAGTAGTTGGGAGAGCGAACCAAAGACTTGGGACACTCTCTTTTTCATCGTAAAAAAAGTTGTTTGAAAAGTGAGTGAAATGATGAGTAATTGGAGATGGTTGAATATTGTCGAGTTTGTTAATATTATTTAAAGGCGTCAATTGTTCACACACGAATAAGATAAATCGCATATAAACAACTAAAAGCAAGATCAAAGACTTGAACCTACTCTTTACACCTTGAAAAGAATTGAATAGTTGTTAGTTGATTGATAGTTTGTTCCGAAAATCCTCTTGACGTTGGATCAAGGGTTTGACTCATTATCGCATGCAAAACGTGTTGGAAATGAAATGGTTTGAAAGAAGAGACCGACTTGACTTACGCATCAAGGGTCGAGTTGTAATAGGTTGATGGTGAATGCGTATGAGCATTTGACTTACGAGGTTGTTTGAAAATGGCTCGATGATGAATCGAGAATTAGTTTGAAAATAGTTTGATCCGCTCTAGTCCCTATGGGTGCTCCTAGGAGATAAACTAATAATCAAAGAAATGCGAAACATACATCAGAATGGGGAAGGGGTACATGTAAGTTACACGGGATTGTACGAAATAAATGGGTCTCATTGTCAGGTAGCCCAAGAGAAAGTCGTGTGTGTGTATTGTGTCCAAAACTACGCCTTGAGCAAAGTCGGGCACGACTTAAAATTAAGATACCTGCAAATGACCAAAGATCCAACAGTCCACCAATTTGGCTTTTAGGAGTTTCGATAATTTATTAGGTATTTTCGAATATGGGTGAATGAATATGAATAATGAGATATGATAACATGAATAATAATATAATACTCACAATAATATTTAACGGAAATTATATTTAATGGTTAGTGAATCGAATCGGGACACGAAAGAATGGATCTCGTCTTAATCGCAAACATAATGTCGATTAATCGAAGGTAGCCTATCACAATCCCAAAGTACGGAAAATGAACCCAATGGTCATTCACTATAGATTTGAAATCGAGAAGGTTATCAACTTCGATACGCGACGCTTACGAATAAAAGACTTCATCGATCCGAAAATCGAAATAAAATCGGAGAAATAAAATGGTCTCGGATCCTTTGTTTCACGCCAATAATTTGACGGTTAAACGTTGGTAATCTCGTCATCGACCAAAAAGAAAGCAAAAGTGGAATAAAATGGTCAATGATAAAATGAAATATAAAATCTAACTTTTAAGAAAGCATTAAAAAAAACTCTAATGCATATACATATTAATAAATCTATTTGAAAAATAATATATAAATAAAACTAACAAACTAGAACATACTAAGAAAAATAACAATATATAAAATATTTTTACATTAAAATAAAAGAAAAAGGGGTGGATAAAAATCTGTAGAGGGTATTAACAAGTGGAATCATATGGGCTTAGACAAGGCCCATCATCCATTACATACCAACAAACAAAAAAACATGAGGGTAAGTTAAAATAAAACGGGCTAAACAGCCCTTCTGTGGTCCAACAAGCAATGGATTAGGTCAGCATAATTAATGGTAAAGCCATGTTTAAGAATAATAATAACAAGATACGGCATAATCTCATTTTCCAAAAGGCAAAATGCTTCAGAACAAACAAAAACACGCTCAGGGCATTTCTTCCCCGTCATCGCATCTCATCATCAAACTTAAAGGGAAAAGGACCAGCCGAAAACAATCGAACAACCTCCGATTCTGCCAATCCACTCTCTTCTCTCACTCAACTCCTCTCGATCGGGATTTATCGCCGTTCGGATCCCACTCTCTGTTCCGTTTTCCTTCAATTCCTCTTGTTCTCCCCTTCTTTTATTTCTGTTTTCTGAAATTATTTTAGTGTGGGTTTTCTACTGAAGGGCTTTTGGTGTTGATGATGATTTGGGTTGAAGAAAGAAGGACGGGTTGTTAAAGTTATGAAGATTGGACTGTTGTGGTTTTATTTTCTGTTTTGGGGTTAGGGGGTTCGAAGATTTGTTGAATGATGTCGAGGTTGTAGGAGTTGATTGAAGTTTGGGTTGTTTAAGAATCAAGTGTTCTGTTGGTGAAGGAAGAGAAAAGGGGATTCGGAGGTGTGTTTGTGAGTTTGAAGAAGGGAAATTGTATGGGTCGGATGATTTACGGAAGATGGGTCAGTTTTGGTTTCTGAAGTGGATTGAGATTTGTGTTAGATTTTTGCAGGTGAAATGGGTCTGTTTACGATTTTTTTATTGCTGTTAGAAATGGAAGAAGAAGGTTCGATGGTTTTTTGAAAGATAAGAGGTTTTTTTGGGTCGAGATTTGTTGGTTTGTTGATCTTAAAGATGATTTGAGGAGGTTGAGTTGGATCGATAGAGGTTGAACAGTTATTGCGAAAACTGGAAGGATAAGAGATTTGTCATGGAGTTGAAGGTTATGTTTGGTTTATCAATGGAGGATAGTTGATGAATGATGGTGAAGATAGTTGGGAAGAAGATGAACTACTACTGTAGAATGGATTAGGGTTCTTTGAAGGTGGGCGGTTGATGTTGGAGGGTTAGGTTTTTTTTTCCGATGCAGCCTTCCCTCATGGTTTTATATGGGGAGGGTATTTGGAGGATTGAGGTGAGGTTTTGCCTCCTCTTTTGTCTGTAGTGGGGTAAATACCTCAATTGATTTTCACTGCGGTAACTACCTTTTTCTGTGCTTTTACTGTGGTAATTGATTTGTAACTACATTTGAAAAATGATGCAGGGGTTTTAACTATTTCCTTTTCTTTGTTTGTGAACTGATACAGGCTGCATGCGATTGTTTGGCTTGGGAATGAATTGAAGCTTGGCTGACGGTTTCTTTTGAGATTCGGCGTGCATATATCAAACAACTGCAGATTCCTCACTCTGAGATATGTAAGTTCATCATCATATTCTCATTTCTCTTCATTTAAAATTGATGACATGAGGGCTTTGATTATTTTCTGCATATTACCATTTTCCTTGCATTGTTTTAACATGCGCTGTGTTGTGATTTATTAGATGTGAACTCTGTTACTGAAATCTTTTGTGAAGTTGTAGCCCATGATCATGGAAGTTGCATTGTAATGGCTGAAATCATGTTGAGATTGTCTTGAAATCTTGGCCTGGAAGTTTGTCCACTTTTCTGGTTTTTTAAACTTGTAGGAACCCTTTATCAATTCTGAAATTGGTACGTGGATATCTGTCAGTTTCCATCGAAACAAACACGAGGTACATTACGGACCTGTTGCGGATCCTAACTACTCTTCTGCATTGATTTTTTTTGTTTGCAGGTTATTTGGAAGGTTAGCGGATGAATTGTGCTACGGTTTTGAAGTTGTGGCCATGGCGTGAGAATCGTAACAACTTGCTAGTTTTGCAAATTACCTTCATGTCTTGTTTGTTGCACTTCACAGGTTATTTGGCAGGTATAGATGTGTATCACCAAGGTTTTGTTTTAGCTCGGAAATCCCTTCCATATTGGTCCATGATGCAACTTAGTTTGTGAAGCATCATGACTTACTAGTCTTGGGTTTTAACTTGGCAAGTTTGATTATGCAGGAAAGCATGTGGGGTTTATTGTAATTCAAGTTGTGAACTGCTGCACACTGTTTTTTTCGCAGACGGTTATGGGGTCAAGTTGTGAAAGTTCATGGGTGTGTGGTGTTTTGATGGCACAAATTCTGTTGGACGTGCTTTTTCATGGCTTTTTCAGTAGTACAAAATTTGCTGCTTTGAGGAAAACGTTATTGAGACCTGCTGTACCTTTTTCAAGTATGTTTAGTGGTAGCTACCTCTTCGCAGCTTGCAATACGGATTTCATCTCTTTGCTCTCGGATGGCTCATGACAAAGTTGGTGGGTCAAACTTCACTTTTTGCAAGATCATGTAAAAAACAAATGCTGTTATGAATTTTTTCTCTTTTTTATTCTTGATGACATACATGAGAATTGCTATAACATTGGCTGTTGAATTGAGTTGTGAAAACTGTCGGCAACAGGGTAATTGTTGGTGAGTGGTCTCTCTTTTTTTTAAAACAATTTTGTTCTTCAATTATATGAGTTGCAATTGGAATTTGAAATGGCTTATATTGTCTGCTGCAGGTCATGGTGTGTGGGTGTATTGTTGATTGTGTGACCCGGCAATTTGCGGTAAAAAGCATGAGGTCGGTGTGTGCGGAGACATATCATTGTATGTTGTCATGGCTTTTCACTCCGCTGTTCTGCAGGTCGACATTGCACAGTGAATTGTTGTGAATTATTGACTTCATGTGGAATAGTACCTTTATGTCGGTTTGCTTGCAACTTATTTCTTCCCTTTTTTTGAATTCATCACATAGAGGTTTGTGAAGTTGTGCGAGTCTGTGCGTGACGGTCCGCCAGTTACTCTTTGCTTTTACGCGTTTCCGGCTTCGTAAAAAGTGAGTTATGGTGTGATGGCCAAATTACACGGTAGCAGAGTGATTTTGACAGCTTGTACAACTTGATGGTGTTGGTTGGCATTTTACTGTATTTCCGCGCGAACCCCACTTTCATTCATGTTTTGGAATGCTGTATTGAGCTTATCTTCAGCGTGTTACTTTAGACGAGATGGAGTGGGCCATGTGGAGATTATTTGAAGAATGAAGCCACGGTCCGCATTTATTTTAGTTGCAGGCCATATACCATGTATTGATGATAGATCACATGAAAACAACTTTGGCTAATGTATTTGTTTCATATAATTTGCTCAATCTATCTTCATTTTTTCTTGTAATGTACATGACTTTCCATGAGCATAATCTTCCATTAATTTGGCTTCCATTAATTTGGCTTGAAATACACTCTTATACCTTTTTTTGAATTTTCATTTTTGCTTGCACAGTTGTTCTTGTAATAACATGAGCTTCTTTTATTGGTGTCACAACAAGGCAATGCCACTCTTGACCTTCTAAAAGAAAATCTGAGACTGATGAAAGTATTAGAAGCAGCATAACATCTGAACTTGAAAAGTGAAATTGAAGTGAGACCACGTTGAATCTCAAATTCCTCTATCCTTGAATTCTTATTAAGAACAAAACTCAAAATGAATTAAAGCTTGGATCAAAAGTGATTCAAATCTTGAAATTGACATTGAAGAGCAATTGAGTCATCTAAAATTCTCGCTGAACTAATTGCCACTTGGATCTAAAATGAGCCACAATCTTTCAACATGAACCCCAACGGTTCAGATGCTACCACCAGATCACAGATTTGACCCATGAACCGCGTTTTCCCACAATCCCTGGTTGCAAATGAACCAATTCTTAATGATCTCTAATCATGAAGCATTCTGAACTTAGTACCACCTAAACTTGAACAACAAGCAGAAGCAACATATTTTTGAATTTCGGGATAATTGTTAATGGATGAACGTACAAATGAAAGTTATATACAGGTAGGACAAATTTGGGGTATGATGTAACACCCCACTTCCCAAAATCAATTAAATTAATAAACATTATAAATAAACAAAATCAGAGTTCCAATTCTCCCAAGTGGGATATCACATAAAAACAACGTTTCCTTATAAAAAGGTTTTTCTCCAAATACAGCGGAATGTTAAATAATAAAATTCAATAAAAGTTTGATACGTTCACAGGAAAATAAAATATAAGTTCAACATAAAACAAATAAAAACGCCCAAGTCCCGTGCTACGTATCAGAGCATCCTAGACTCGACAATCACACCAATATCCAAGCTAGCTAAGCACCTGGATTATTTGTACTTCCGAAGAAGCACAGACCACAACAACAACAAAAGGGTGAGAAAACATGATCAAAAATATAATGGTAATGTAATACATGTAAATAAGGTAGTACAACACACCAACACACCAAGATTCACCCCTAACAACACCATATGACGAACCTACTGTTCAAATTACAATATAACATATTATAATGCAAAATGCAACTCAACACCATGCATGCGGTACCGACTCGTTGGTTCATTCAATTGAACCTGGATAGATCACTTACGCTCCTCCTGAGACATGATCTATCCCCCACCATTCTCCACAAAGGAGTACAGATGAATCACTTACGCTCCTCCTGAGACATGATTCATCCCACCAAAACACCATGATATGCACAACACCAATGCATAACTATTATATTCAGGCACACTAAGTGCACACGATCCTCCTGGTCATATCATCATACATCATATATATATGCATAGATATATTACACACCAACACCATATAAATCAATTCACACAGTAAGCAATCTCACATTCTAACACCAAGTATAAACACATCCCAACACTCGGGGAATACACGATCCTACTGATCATTGCACCATAATCATATACATGATACACCCATCATTCATTTTAATTAAATTAGATATTAAACGAGTTCACACTCTAACACCATATATAAACTCATCTCAACACTCGGGGAATACACGATCCCACTGATCACTACACACATACACATCAACTAATTGCCCACCAGTCATTATTACGGGAAACATGTACTATCACCGAGTACACAAGTTAATTCCCACGGTCATCATTCATACATGGCATCAAGGCCAAATGAATCACACAAGTCCAGAGTTCAAGGCCAAAATATCACAACACTCACATTCTGGTTCTGCTACGTTCGCTGACATTCGCCAGGCGAAGCCCCGTAGCGAACCTTCGCTAGCATTCGCCAGGCGAACCTGCTGGCGAAGCCCCCTTTCCACTATCGTGCATTCGCCAGGCGAAGGGATCATTCGCCAGGCGAACCTTCGCTGGCCACACTCGCCAGGCGAAGTTCCTACCCTTTAGGTCTGGGATTTAATTCTGAATTATTCGCTGCCATTCGCCTCAGCTCGCCAGGCAAACACTCGCCCCCATTCGCCAGGCGAAACTTCGCCAACACTCGCCAGGCGAAGCCCAGCGAATGCTGCGATTTCACCAATTTCTCACAGTTCTGCAGATTGCTATCTAGGCCAAATAACTCTAATCTCCTATCCCAATTCACACCTTAACATCAGTACCAACATTACACGTAATTCAGCCTAAATGATTCCTAATCCCAATCCCAAAATCATCACCTAGACACTTTATTGATACATCAAAATCCCTACAGAATTTCCCTAAAAACCGTAAAATCACCTATATGCCAAATTAACCAAAAACCACAATTCATCAACAATCAACATCCAATTATCAGCAATAGTCAACAATCACAACATATCAATATGTAATATCATATATCGATCAATCTCCTACGGGGTTAAGGACTCCCCACTACCCTATACATGTATAAACCATTCCCAATCAAGTTTCTCCCCCTTACCTTGTTAATCGGTTGATCGATGAAAGAACCCTCCAAGGTTTGGTCAATTCTGATTTTCCCCTGTTCCTTCGTTCTTCGCTCCCTTTTCCGTTCTTCTCACTTCTCTCCTTTCTATCGTTCTTTTTCCACTTTCTCTAGCTTCCCACAATGTATCGTGAAAACTACTAACCCCTCACATTCTCTATTTTAATTCTCTAATCCCAATAATAATAATAACTTAATAATAATAATAATAACTTAATAAAATAATAATAATAATAATAATATTATCTCACCAAAATAATAATAATATTAATAACAATAGTAACTATAATAAATATAATAATAATAATAATATTCCCACCAATATTAATATTATACACTATATTATTATATTCACCAAAACACCACCAATAATCCTCCCACATTAGGGACACCCACCAAACATCACCAAATACACCCCCACCAAAGGGCACACCAACAGATAATATTTAAAATAATAATAAAATGACTAAATAATTAAAATGGGTGTTACATATGACACTCTCGATCATAAAATAGTCTTTACCTCAGTTTGTTGGGAAAGATAAAAAATCATGTCATAAAAACTGTGTCTATTTTCCCTTCGGTTGAACTGCTACCTTAAGAGAAAAGTTTAATTGATTATGAATTCGATCCCCAACAACAATATTTTTTGTATTTACTAGAAAACACACTAACTTTCCTATCCTTTGTTTTATTAAATACATTTTTTCTTAATTATACATTATTTTTGTTTCAATCTACAAGTATAAATTTTTTGAAGTTTCCTCATCATAATACTTCTGAACTTTGGCGAATATCAAATGCTGAATTTTGTTGCATACCCACATGTATGTAATATATTTTTAATGAATTTGTATGAATTTATTTCTGATATAAAATTAACAAAGGTTAGTTACATAAGGAAAATATTTTAGCATGTTACAAGACAAGAGAATATGTAAGGAACACCAACCTTGAACCAATACTTTATTCTACTCTTGCAATCCATCCTCGAGATTGTTTCCATACTTATTTAAGTTTCACTATTTTCAATCCAAACATTTTCATTATCAATGTTTGCATTTCACAACCTAGCGCCCAAGATTTATAGTTGTGGTTTTCGCGTTCTAATTGGCTAGGATGAGGATTTCACGCGGACCACTGGTGTTTCTTCTGGATTGATGTGTTGGAAATATTTTGAGTGTTATCACTTTATAAATAGACGGTAAATACTTTTCTATAAGCAAAACTGTGTCACTTTTCCCCTAAGATATCTATGAACTCCAGGGTAGTAAATTATTTCTTTTTAAAGTAAACAATAAAATAAGGACTTTTCCTCTCGGTTGTCATTGACTTGAGCTAATGAATTAATTTTATTGTAGATCCAAAAAGAAATTGGTGAACTGTAAGGAATATCACTTACAGATTCTTATCATCCACCATTTTATTGGATGACAAAATTGAGAAATTATTCCCAAATATAAAAATGGATTGCAAGAGATGGAATCAATAACAACAACGTCATATATGTGATATAGATTTTAAAAGCAGAAAAATATTTTGTTCAATGTTGGTAAACCTAATTTCTTTAATGAATGAATGTAACAACACACAACTTTGAAAGATATCCTAACTAATTAAGTAATTTTAAAATATTTTGTTGTATTGTATTCCATATCAAAAAATGATGTTTACTAGTTTGAAGTGGAAATATATCAGGTTAGGGAAAAATTGAATGAACAAATACTTTTATAGACAAAATTTAGTAATGTTTTCCCTCAGCTAGTAGTCTAATTGAAGAAATACATGACCTAATATTTAAATAAAAGTTAAATAAAAACAATGACACCATTATAAAAGAAATTAAAACATAAACTCCACCTGTTGGGATTCGAAGTGCGTCCCTTAGTTAGTTTTTCACTCGGTTATGTGTATCAAACAAGGGAATATATGAAATTTTAAAACAAAAAATTAAAATGTGGCATTCAACAAGGTTTATACCTCAGTTATTTGTTGGGTGAGGTGAAATTTTGTCATAAAATGCGTATTATTTGTAGTAGTGTACCACTACTACAGAAAATATATACAAGAACGGTTGGAAAAGCGATACCATCACACATGACCCACCGTTGTGAAGTAGCGTGTGGTTGTGTATGCGTTACTTATAATCACGGTCGTATGGCCGTTGTAAGAAACCTGAAAGTGTGCGATATATTACCACAGTTGCTTTAACTAACCGTTGTAATATATTAAAAGTCTCAAGTTCGATTCTCAGCAGTGCTTTTTGGTATACATATTATTCTGGATAGTGTTCACTCCAGAACCACGATCTTATTTAATAACCGTTGTTAAATTATCTTCTTTTTTTAAAAACGTAATTTTACTTTTTGAAAATTTTCCATTTTTTAACCTATATTTATATGAACTGTATAAAAACAGAAACAACAATTGTATCATAACAATATTTGTATTGTACTATATCAAATCCATATATTGGATTAAGAACCAAACATTGTATATATATTACATCAAAAGAAAAATGGAACAAAACAACCTACAACACATTATATAATATCACATAATTGTATCTTAGTGTTTTAATTTCTTGTCTCTTGGTGTCTTGACTTTAAAGAACTACAATTTCAAATAATCATAATTGTTAGTAAATGTGAGATGTTGGATCAAACTCTAGTATGGTCGAAGGGTAGCTTCTGGTTTGACAGGAATTAAGCATGAGGTCGAAGTATGTTTGCATGCTGCTGTCGAAGTAATGCGTGTTGTAGTCGAAGTTTGTTCTAACATGCATTATCAATATTGCTAGGGTTGTTAGCATGTTGAATTTTTCCTTGCTTGTAAGCTCAATTGTTTATTTTAGCTTGTACCCTAAGTTAGCTTGTAATGGGTAATTGTTAAAAATCCCATTAGGTTAGTGTGCTATTTTTATTATAAATATGATGCTAGTTTCTCAATCTTGGCATAAGGAAAAATAGGAAGATAAAATCCTAATTTCAAGAGAGAGATAGGTTATATTGTTATTCTTATATACTTGTAATCTTGTTCTAAGAGGAAAGAAAGAATAACAGTTTATAACCAACCCTTGTTGTTCTTTGTTGTTTTACCTTGTTATCTTTGTTAACCCTAATCCTTGTGTGTTTCTTGATCATAAAGAAACCGTTTATATTTTGTTTCAAGACATCTGATTCATAACAAATTGGTGTGGTGAGTGTGGAGAAGATGCCTTCAACAAAGTATGAGATTGAAAAGTTCACCAGAGTGAACAACTTCAGTCTGTGGCGCTTGAAGATGAAAGCCCTACTGGTTCAGTTAGGTTGTTTGGAAGCGTTGAAGGGAGAGGCATCCATGGACGATGCGTTAACAACAAAAGAAAAGACAGGCATGATTGAGAAAGCCCACGACAAAATATTGTTGAGCCTTAGTGATAAGGTTCTTCGACAGGTATCAAAGGAGACTACAACATCGGGATTATGGGTGAAACTTGAAAGTTTGTACATGACATAATCTCTGGTGAATCGACTCTACCTGAAGTAAGCTTTATATTCATTCAAGATGAGTGAAGACAAAGTGTTGGCTGAGCAGTTGGATATGTTCAACAAGCTGATTCTTGATCTTGAAAATATTAATGTGAAGATCGATGATGAAGATCAAGCACTGTTGCTATTGTGTGCTTTACCCAGAACACATGTTCACTTCAAAGAAACTCTCTTGTATGGAAAGGAGTCCCTGGCCTTTGAAGAAGTTCAATCAGCCTCTTATTCTAAGGACTTGAACAAATGAAAGGAACATAAACCTTCAACGGTGGGCGAAGGTTTGGCCGTTAATGGAAAATTCTTGCGAAAAGATGGTAAGTTTGACAAGAAGAAATGTAAAATTCAACAGAAGTTTTATAGTGGTGAAACATCTGGTATTTGATGTTATCACTGTAAGAAGGAGGGTCACACAAGAAAGGTGTGCCCTGAATGCATGAAAGATCATAGAGGTAATGATAGCGCAACCATTGTTTAAGATGATTTCGACTCATCTGATGTTCTTGTGGTTTCAAGTGGCGACTCGAGAAAAGAGTGAATTACGGATTTAGGTTGCACTTGGCACATGACTCCAAACAGAAAATTGTTCGAGGAGCTATGTGATCAAGATGGTGGATCTGTGCTGTGGGAAACAACAAATCTTGCAAAGTTGCAGGTATTGGATCTGTGAGATTCAAGCTCCATGATGAGTCAATAAAGTTACTGACTGAAGTCAGGTATGTACCTGACTTGAAGAGAAATCTGATTTCTCTTGGTGAATTCGACAGAAAGAGATATGTTTTTAAGGAGAGAAAATTATCCTAAGAGTCATGAATGGGTCGAAGGAGTCTTGAGAGGCGTGAAGAAACAAAGCTTGTATACCCTTGAGGATGAGGTTGTAAGTGGTTCGATAAATGTTACATCCACAAAACCTGTGTCAAAGATAAAATTATGGCACATGAGATTGAGCCATGTTAGTGAAAAAGGCCTGGTCGAATTGGGGAAGCAGAACCTGCTAAGAGGTGACAAATTCAAAAAGTTAGAGTTTTGTGAATCTTGTGTATTTGGTAAATCCTGTAGGGCAAAGTTTAACAAAGGAAAGCAAAGAACACATGGATCCCTGGATTACATTCATGTTGATCTTTGGGGGCCTGCAAGGAATCTTTCACACTCAGGTGCAAGGTATTTTCTATCCATCATTTATGACTATTCTAGAATGCTATGGGTATTGATTCAGAAGACGAAGGATGAAACTTTTGAGAATTTCAAAAGTTGGAAGGTTCTGGTCAAAACTCAAACTAGCAGAAAGGTTAAGAGGTTGAGAACCGACAATGGCCTTGAATTCTGCAACAAAGTGTTCGACAGTTACTGTGTTGAGTATGGGATTGTAAGGCATAAGACTATAGCAAGTACTCCTCAATAAAATGGCTTAGCTGAGAGATTCAATCGAACAATCCTTGAAAGAGTTAGATGCGTGTTGGTTAGTGCTGGATTAAAGAAGGTGTTTTGGGCGGAGGCCGTTTCAACATCTGCTTACCTGATAAATAGATGTCCCTCGACTGCCTTGGGAATGAAGAAACTTGAAGAAGTTTGGTCGGGACATCCACCTAGTCTCGACAAACTGAGAGTATTTGGCTACATGGCCTATACTCATATTAGGCAAGACAAGGTCGAACCTAGAGCTCTAAAATGCATGTTCATGGGATACCCTAAAGGAGTCAAAGCTTACGGGATATGGTGCCTAGAGCCAGGTCACAGGAGGTGTATCATCAGTCGAGATGTAGTTTTCAATGAAGCAGAGATGGCTTTCAAGAAAACTGATGATGCTGATGAAGAGATGGAACATGGAGAGATTTGTGTTGAGGTGGAACATGTTGATGCTGAATTGCGTACCCTAGATGAAGTCGAAGAAGACGCAGAAGATGTTGTCGAAGATGAGGATACTGATAATGACTACCTTCTAGCAAGAGACAGGTCGAGGAGAGTCATCAAGCCACCTTAGAGACTTGGGTATGCAGATCTTATAGCTTATGCCTTAATCTCTGCAAGTGAGGTTCTAGACGAAGAACCCAGAAACTATAAGGAAGTTATGAGGAGTCGAAAGAAGACTGGATGGCTGAAGGCCATGGATGATGAGATGAAATCTCTTCATGATAAATATACCTGGGAACTGATCAAGAAACCTGCTAGAGCCAGGTTAGTCATTTGTAAATGGATTTTCAAATTTAAGGAAGGAATCGAAAGAGTGGCGTCAAAGAGATACAAGGAAAGATTGGTTGCTAGGGGGTTCACTCAGAAAGAAGGTGTCGACTTCAATGATGTTTTCTCTCCTGTTGTGAAGCACAAATCCATTCGAATGTTGCTTGCCACAGTGGCATAATTAGACCTTGAACTGGAATAAATGGATGTGAAGATTGCGTTCTTGTATGGTGATTTAGATGAAACAATCTTGATAAGGCAATCTAAAGGGTATGTCGAAAAAGGGAAGGAATATCATGTGTGCAAGCTGAATAGATCCTTATATGGACTGAAACAATCTCCTCGACAGTGGAATAGGAGATTCGACAAGTTCACGGCACGCATAAGTTTCATCAGAAGTCAGTTTGACCACTGTGTTTACTTTAGATTTCGCTGTGTAATTCATTTGTTATTTTGTTGCTCTATATGGATGACATTTTAATAGCAAGCAACAATGTCGAAGATGTAATGAGGGTGAAGGCTGAACTCAATAAGGAGTTCGACATGAAGGATCTAGGAGTTGCGTCCAGGATTATTGGGATTGACATTTGAAGAGATAGAAAGCAGTCGAAATTATGCTTATCTCAAGAGGCATACCTACAGAAGGTTCTCGAAAAGTTTGGTATATCGAATTCAAAGTTTGTTGTGAGTCCGACAAATCCTCAATTCAAGCTGAGTATAGATCAGTGTCCCAACACTGATATTGAAAGAACTTATATGAATAGAATTCCATATGCTAATATAGTGGGTTCTTTGATGTATGATATTGTCTATACTAGACTCGACATAGCATATGCAGTAAGTCTTGTAAATAGGTACATGGTGAATCCTGGAAAGGCTCACTGTCAAGCATTGAAATGGATTCTAAGATACATAAATGGGCCTCTGGATAGAGTCCTAATTTATGGTGCAACCTTGGGTAAAGATAGTAAATCAGCAATCAAAGGATATGTCGACTCTGATTATGCAGGTTGTATGGATTCCAGAAAATCTATTTTTAGATATGTGTTCACAATGTTTGGGACAACAATCAGTTGGAAAGCAACACTTTAGAAGGTCATTGCCTTATCAATCATTGAAGTGGAATATATTACCCTAACTGAAGTTGTGAAGGAAGCATTGTGGCTTGAAGGTTTTGCAAAGGAGCTAAAACTTCAAGGTCGAGTTATCACTGTTAAATGTGATAGTCAAAGTGCAATACACCTGTTGAAGAATTCAGCCTATCATGAGTGAACCAAGCACATTGATGTGAGGTTGTATTTCGTCAGAGGGATAATTGATCGTGAAGAAGTCCAAGTGTTGGAGGTTTCGACAGATCATAATGCTGCTGATATGATCATCAAGACGTTGCCCAGTTGCAAGTTTTTCCACTGTATGCAGTTGATAAAGTTGCATGAAGAAAGCTAGTTTCTTAATGCTATAGATTTAGATCCAAGGTGGAGATTTGTGAGATGTTGAATCAACTCTAGTATGATCGAAGGGTAGCTTCTGGTTCAACAGGAATTAAGCATGAGGTCGAAGTATGTTCACATGCTTTTGTCGGAGTAATGCGTGTTGTAGTTGAAGTTTGTTCTAACATACATTAGTAATATTGCTAGGGTTGTTAGCATGTTGAGTTGGGCCTTGCTTGTAAACCGAATTGTTTAAGTTAGCTTGTATATTAAGTTAGCTTGTAATAGGTAATTGTTAAAAAGCCCATTAGGTTAGTGTGCTATTTTTCTTATAAATAGAATGTTAGTTTCTCAATCTTGGCATAAGGAAAAATAAAAAGATAAAATCCTAATTTCAAGAGAGAGAGAGAGGTTATATTGTTATTCTTGCGTACTTGTAATCTTATTCTAAGAGGAAGGAAAAAATAGCAATTTATAACCAATCCTTGTTGTTCCTTGTTGTTTTACCTTGTTATCTTAGTTAACCCTAACCTTGTGTGTTTCTTGATCATAAAGAAACCGTTTATATTTTGTTTCAAGACATCCGATTCACAACAGTAAATATACATAAAAATTCCTACTTACATTAAATTATGAATAAAGAATAAAATACTTACTTGTTAATTTTTCCAAATGCCTTTATTATGATCGATACGAATATCATGCACACCATCTCTATCAACTTCATCATATGTGGTAGGCACTTGTGTTGTGTAAGAAGGAGTAGAAGGAATATCAAAACTTTAATGACTACCAGGAATGCACTTTTCTCGGAGAATGATTGACCATTTTCACGATTTTTCTGAAGGGTCGCTCACAGAGAAAACTTATTTTATTTGTGAAGCCATGATGAATGGTTCATTCATATAATTTGCCTTGCCAAGGTCAACCCGGGTGAATCCTAAGTCATCAGTTTGTACACCATTAATATTATTAGGAATCCACTTACATTTAAATAAAGACACTTTAAAGATAACATAACCAATCTCTCAAATCTCCTCAATCACACCATAGAATGCACTAGATGCCAATATTGGATTCTTATCTTTAGAACTAGAGAAATACATGGATTCAGCCTCAACCATAACCCCACTATTTTGCATTGTACTATGATCATCTTTTGATTTTTGTATAAAAGGTATAATGACCAATGTCGTACGCAGTCCAAGTTATCACATTAAATTTTGGCATGTATAACACCCATTTAATTTTCTCGGATGCACTATGATCATTTGGTATCCTTTTTATTAAACCAATCTAGGAATTTCTTATTATGCTCGATCAATAACAACTTGTCACTCATTCATGGATATCTTTTCTTCAAAAGTATTTTGTGAGTATGCACATAAGGTTGAACTTCTTCAAGATTATTCAATATATAAAAATGTGCATGAATAACTACAAATAGTTTGTACAAAACTCAACAGCTTCTTCTGTGTTGTACCTTTCAACAATCAAAGCTTTCGGTCGATAATGATTCTTCGTATATCCTTTAAAGTTCTTTATGTATCTCTCTATTGGATACATACACCTTAAATAAATTGGACCATAAAATCTGATTTGTCTGACTAGATGAACAAGTAAGTGAACCATAATTTCAAAAAATGATGGAGGAAAATACATCTCCAATTGACACAAGATTATGATAGCTTCATTTTCTAATTCATCTAATTTTTTTAAGTCAAGAAATTTATTACATATGGAATTGAACAACAAACACAATCTGGTTATAGTTACTCTCACACTTTATGGTAGGATGCCACAAATAGCCATTGGTAGACGTTGTTGCATCAAGACATGACAATCATGAGATTTCAAACCAATTAACTTGAGATCTTTCATTGATAATTTTTTTTTGATGTTTTATGAGTAACCTTGGGAGACTTTGATACCATGCAAACACTCGCAAAAACTTTTTTTTTCCTTTTTACATAGAATGTAACAAGCCGGAGGCAGATAAGTTTTTTTCCCCTTTTCCTATTGGAGCCAATTGTTTCTGCATACCCATCACCTCCATACCGAGACGAGATTTCTTACTATCTTTAGTCTTGCCTGGAATAATTAGAAGTGTTCCAATCAAACTATCACACACATTTTTCTCCATATGCATCACATCGAGATTTAACCAATATGGAAGATCAAAGAACACAAACCTATTTTTCCATATATTTTTTTCAACTGGCCCTTTTTATTTTTCTATCTTTCTAAAGAAAAAATTAATGTGTTTCTGTCGTTGATAAACTTCATCCCCGGTTAAAGGTTTATGAGTGATATCAAACTCCTGTTCTCCATTAAAAACCTTCCATAATCTACGATAAGACTGACTGAGTTTCAGAAATTTCTGATGCCCGAGGTAAATGGTATTTTTTCCAAACTCAAGTTGGTGATAACAGGTATTAGATTCACAAATAGGACACACTTTGTGTCTTTTCACACTATATGCATCCAAATTACCATATGTAGGAAAGTCGTTGGTTGTGCAAAATAACGTTACATGCATCTTAAACTATTCACCAGAATATGTATCATCAACTTCAACGCTTTCCTCTCACAAAAGTCTTAAATCTTCAATTAATGGACTTAAATAAACATCTATGTCATTTTTAGGTCTTGGTCCAAAAATCATCATACTTAACAACATATACTTACTCTTCATGCACAATCAAGGAGATAAGTTGTAAATTGTGAGAAGAGCATGCCGCAAAGAATGGTTAGTACTCAAATTACCAAAGGCGTTCATTCCATCGGTGGTAAGCCCAAGCCTAAGATTTCTTGGCTCAGTGCCAAAATTCAGAAACAACAAATCAATTTTCTTCCATTGCAAAGAATCAACGACATAACATATGTTTTCAACACATTTTCTTTCATCTGCATGTCATCTAATATCTTTTGCGTCATTCACATTAGCAAAAAGTCTCTTGAATCTTGAAATTAGTGACAAGTACCATAACACTTTAGCAGGAGGACTCTTCCTACTAACATTGTCATTGTCATTTTCATCACCATTGTTGTCCTTCAGCTTGTAACGTGACACCCCATATTCCAGACACTAATCCAAATTTTCATACTCTTTCCTGTACGATATGGAGTCATTAGGGCATGCATGTATTTTGATATACTTTAAACCCATTAGACACAATACCTTTTTGGCATCATAACAACGATCAGGAAAATTGATATCTTCTGGTAGCATTTGTTTTAGAAAATAAAGCAGTTTCGTGAAACTTTTATCTGACCACCAATTTTTTGCTTACAGATTAAATAATTTTAACACTACAAACAATCGTGTAAAACTTGTGCACCCTTTATATAAAGGGGTGTCCTTATCACTATATAAATTATCATAAATATGGACATTCTTAAAAGAAGATTCTCCAATATCACCGAACATATCTTCTAGTCGGTCATCCATATATTCATCTTCATCAACTTTGTGACTTTATGACACTCTATTTCTATTTTTTCCACCTCACAATGCCACGTCCATATTGTATAATTTTGACATATACCATCACAACATAGGTGATGTAATATCTCATCCTTTGTACCTTTATTTATATTATTGTAATTAACATAAGGACAATAAAAGATAACATTATTGTCGGGAAGATTTTGATCAGCGTATTCAAGGAATTCAAGAACTCTTTGAAGGGGTGAGAAACATAAGAAAAGAGGTTTTGAATTGGGTTTCAGCAACTATGAACTTTTGTTCGGAATTAAAAACAATGCTAATCAAGAGAAATAAAAAATAAAAATAAATAGACACAGTTATTTTTATCCTTGTTCATTATTAACAAAGTTACTCCAGTCCACCCACCAAGGCGATTTTTCCTTAGACAAGGACTTAATCCAATAATCTCAACAGATTACAACCTCTAAGTGTTAGAAAATAACTTATCCCTCTCAAGTATCTAGACTAACGACTTAGTCACTTGAGGTATCTACACTTTGAAAAGTGTTTACAAAGGTGTGTACATGAATTACTTCTAAACAAGCAGGTGACACAATTGAAGTATAATAACACAAAAGTGTTTCTAGCAAGATATGAGCAACAACTCCTTGTTGAATTAAAAAACTATCTTAGGAATAATCTTCTAGATATTTTCATCGTATTAGCATAAGTTTTGTAAGCTAAAAAGCTTATTTTAATGCTTCTCTCATTTCTTGTAGAGCAGCGCTCTAATTTATTGAGCACTGAGCATCTTCTTCTTGAGCTTATAACCTGGTGCTTACTTTCTCCTTGCACACACAGTGTCGTGTGTTCTTTAGCTCTTTAACTTCTTGTTCTTGTTACTCTCTCTGGATTTTCTTTTCTGCTCTTGCAACATTTTACACTTCAATATTTAGTATTTTTACTTGGCTCGCAACACCAGCTACATCAGTATCATTGCGCTCGGCACTTTCGCCGCTTTTGCAGCTTGTAAGCAACACATACACATACACACACACACACACACATTTTTTCTTCAAGTCTTCAGATCTTCAATAAATAAAGCTTGAGAATAGATCTGTTGGAGGGTATAATAAGAAACACATTCCAGCTGTAATGTCTCAACGTTCACTTATAAGAATGGTCACATCAGAATACAAAAAGTTGACCTTGCACCACCTAATTTGGGTAGAGGTCACAAACTACTTTATACTAGTAAGTTCATTGAAACACGTAAACCATTATTATGTATTCTAATCTTCAAAGGCTTTAGATGTGTATTTGATGCAGCATGTAGAGAGATTTATACTTGTAACTTCAGAATCTCAGATCTTCGTTCAGCAGAACTAACTTAAGAGACGTCCGCACTTGGTCTTTAGAAGTGCTGTCTTCAGAATCTTCGGAGCTCGTTCAATAGAACTTCATCTTCAGAATAACCAAAACTTATTCAGCATATATTTGTCTTCAGAGTCTTTAGAACTTCGGTCAACAGAACCTTGTTGTTGCGGTGGAAATAGGATCACAAACTATTAATGAGTTTGAATCGCAATTCAATTCACAACCGCTCTTTGATTTATCCGAAGGAAAAGGTCAAAAAGGGAAAACCTATTTTGCATCGTAAACACAATGCGGGGAAAGATCTAGGGTTCGGGGGTTGATTAAGCTTAGGGAAGGTATTAGCACCCTAAACTTCTGTAGTACTCTACAGGAACCTTTTGTTCAAATGTTTACTATTTGCTTTATTCATTTGCTTAAGGTATATGTACAAAGGGATTAAAAGTGAGAAAATAAACCTAAGGGGGTTAATTCTAAGTTTACTCGGCAAGATATCGCATCTTGTGCCTACGTATCCTTACGGGAGTGGAATCAGAGTAATCGTAGTTCCCCTCAAAAGGGAGGTTAGAGACTTCTTGACTGTGGTCAAGGTCTCAAGGGGAATAAACATGTCTTAAGGACATGCTTACGCGGAGTGTAGAAACTCCAAATCTCTACGTTGAATTATTAAGTTGTAGTTAGGGTTAAATTAGGGATTCCACGGCGGGAAACCCTAAAATGAGCGCGGCGGCTCTTTGACCTAATGCTAGGGGTAGAATTGTAATTTTGCCTGCGGCGAGACGTTTGTGAAAATTAGGGTTTGTAGTTTGTAAGGGTTTGGAGTTGAGGACTATTGACAAGGCGGTCAAATGCTAGACCTAATTCCTTCGGAGGTGTGTGCAGTGTGACAGAAATGTTAATGAAGGTGTGAGATGATTGAGCTATGCAAGCAGAAAATAAGACAGAAGTTAAAGCCATGCAAACAGAAATTTAAAAGCAGAAACTTAAAGCGCGATTATTGGTTCGCGGGGTTACATATGAGAAGCAGTTACAATATAGTAATGAAATAAAATGCCACGCAATAGTGATAAACATGAGCTGCAAATGATGAACACCGTTAGTAAACAAGGTTGGACAGTGATTGGACGAGTTAGGAGGAAAAGTGCAATATTGGAGGTTTTTGTTGTTTTTGAAAAACAGATGTTAAATGAATTTATATTTTAACTTTAATCTTAAAAAAAGTTTTAACTTAGATATTTTTAAAAAAAAGGATTCTTAAGTTATTTATAAAAAACATTTATTTTTATTATAGGAAAAAGAGGTTTTTTTGATTTTATTATAAAAAAGGTTTTTAAAGTTTTTATTTATTTTTATTATTATTTTTTTTTTAAAAACAGTTTTTTTTATATTTACAAAAGAAAGGTTTTTTTTTTAAAAAAACAATTTTTAATTATAAAACAATTTAAAAACAATTAAAACAAATAATTTAAAAAACAAAAAATAAAAAAAAACATAAAGGGGTTGGGCCGGTCATCACACCCGGACCCAACCCAAGTGTTAGTCACAAGACAAAACAGAAATTAGGGTTTCAAAACCCTAAAATCTGTTCGCGGCGCCGTTCTTCTTTTTTGCCCGTCTTTCTCTCTCGCGTTCTTGTCCCTCTTCTTCACTCCTTTCGTAATATGCTGAAAAGAAAAAAAACAACCAAAGATAATCAGCAGAAACAAGTATTCATGCGATGTTTTACGTTTTGAGACAAGTTGTTGTCGGAGGCGGCCGATGATGCAGCGAGCTGAGGCTTAGAGTTGATTGCCCGCCGACGGCGAAGGCGATCTTCTCGTCTGTGATTCGCGGATGATATTGATGCGCGGTGATATTTGTTGGAGGCGATGATGAGACTTCGTCTCTGAGTCTCGCGATTCTCACTCGTTAGGGTTTCTGCATGCGACTTCTTCGCTAGGGTTTCTCCGCGATCTGGGTGTTCTTCGCTCTCTCTCTCGCGGTTACGTTCTAGGGTTTCAACTCCTCCCTTTCACAGGTGGTATCCTTCTATTTATATATGCTTTGATTTATCTTTTGGGCTTTCAATCTGTGTTGGGTTCACGTTACTCTTGAATGATTTTGCTGGATTTGATTTGATTTGATTGCGATCGGATGCTTTCTGATATGAATCTGGTACTGATTGAACTCTGTTTCCTCTTTTGGGATTTGATTGGTCCCAATATATTCTTCTTTCTTCTTTCGGTTGCAACCTTCATTATTATTGATTTGATTTCCTTGTTTTCCTGATAGGGTTGGATCGGTTGATCTCTTTGGATTTTCGGTTATTGCCTGAAGTGGATCCTTATCCATTTGGACTCGTTTGTGCAAACCGACCCTGTCATGGATTTTCAATCCATTTGGATTCTGATGACCTGGTTTATTTCGATTGATATCTAATGACGCTTCATTGATTTTTGCAGATGTTCGAACCACTTTCATTTTGACATCCAGCACCCTGATTCGGATTTCATTCTGATTTGAACTTGGTTCCATCTGATGCAATTTGTATTGATATCTGGTTTTCTATTTCGAACATACATTCACCTTTCTTCTTCTTCTTTCAGAGGGAACTCTAAGAGTCGGATATTGCTGGATTGATGCCGCCGAGGGAGGTTCGACACGGTGATGATGACGACTTGTCTGAACCGTCAAGAAGATGACACTGCTACCATTTGCCTTTGATTATGTTCTAGTGACAATGACCTTCGGGTGCTGAGCGAAAAAATACCGTATGTTGTGTACTTTCGATGTTCGGTAGGGAATTGGCGACAGGCTTTGGCCGTTGCCCTTCCAGCCGCTCGAAAGTTACGCCCGATGATGAACAACCTGAGGGCTATGTGACACTTTTCTTCTGAAGCTGGATATGATGTTTGTGAACTCATTTGCAGATGTAATCGAGGATTTGTTTGGTGCTTCTGATATCGTTTGTATCTATTTCCGCTTTTGACGTGTAGCCCATGATTTGGACTTGTTTCTGATCTAGTTTTTTGGTTCGACTTGCCTTTGGCTTTCCTTACTTGTTTGATCTCAGAGCTGCTGCTAACATTGTAGCTTATCTGCTTTGATCTTGAACCAAGTTTGACGGCCTGATATTCAGATTGTTGTTGTTGGCTATTGTTGTCTGATAACAGGGCTTATGTGTTGCGTGCCATTGAAACTGGTTCGGACGGGGCCTTACCTTTAACTGATACTGCTGAGACTTTTTGATACTTTGTCCTATGTAATTTTGACGCAGCTTGTTTTGTGTCTCATTTTTCTGTTCTGTTTGAACTGATGCAGCTTGATACCATAGTTTGGTTTCTCTTGTTCTGCTTTGGACTTGATTTTCATTCTGTTTGGTAACAGATTTGTTTCTTTGGTGAATATTCATACCTGTATTGGCGCGAGCCCCTTCCTAGTTTTGTTTATGCTTTGAGTTCTGATGATGCTTATGGCTTTTCAGGTGTTGGAAGTTTCGGAACCAAAGCGACTCGGACCTGCCGGCATCCGGGTCTGAGTCAGAACTTGCCTATGTTGCCTTATTCTCGTATCAGTTTGGAAATCCAATCGCGGCAAAACGAATCAGTCCCACTTCTTTTATTTTTTCTATCTCTCGGATGTCCCGTAACGATAAGAACGGGTATTACCTGATCTGACGCCCACGGCGCGGATCGGTAACGGGGGTAGGACGCAGCTTCGGTTGTGCCACTCCCGGCACTCGATGATGACATTGTTCTGAGAGTGTCAAAAAAACTCCTAACCTTTTTCTATATTATTTGTTTTGCTTTGATGTGCAGGTTAGCTGAGGATTCGTGGAGAAGCTCAAGGGCCAACATGAAGACACTTAGCATTTTTAGGACTTAGGATTTTTAGATTTAATGTAATTCCTTGTAACAGCAAAAATGTGAACAATCTCCCTTTTGTATAATGCAATCTTTATGAAATAAAATTCCCAACACTTTGAATTTATTTATATTTTATTCTTAGTTAAAAAATATAAACAATTGTGAATAAATCCACAAGTATTTAAATTCGTTAACATAGGCATAAAACATAAATATTCCCAAGTGGTATTCTTATTGGTGCACTTGTCTCATTTGTAATCCTAATCTCATCATCCGATTAAAATGTTAACCAACCATTTCATAACCAAACACATATGGGCACCGTAATCACAACATTTTCAGCATCAACAGTAATACTACTCGTAATTAAACTCCACTGACCAAATGCCAAGATCTTGATATGATCAGACCTGGTGATAGATAAATGTATCAAACGCCTCAGAATTTTAATAACAGCCCGTCTTCAAGGAATTGGTAGAATTTGTGTAAAATGACAAAAATACCCCTGGGACCAAATCTGCAAAACAAACACCTCCATAACTTGTTAGTGGTTAGCAAATGTTCATATGAGATGATATGCGAAATGACTGGCTAAATATAAGGGTAAAATTTGGGGTATTACAGTTGCCCCTATTTAAATAGCTACACCGGACGATTTTGAGTGACAGAGACTCGAGGAATCGTGGTGGAGAGATTTAAATATAGATAACCGAAAATTTTGCCCTTATATGCGATGATGCGATGCTATGGACAAAGTGGGGACCGCTTAATGCAGATGATGCCATGAATATGATATGATGCGTATGCTGGAATAATGAATGCGAAAATGCTGACGAACATGACGACACCGAGACAGACGCCACGAGAAGAACACACTGGGGAAAATGACGCGCTGAGACACAGTACAACACTGGGGAATTCTAAAAATGATAGTCAACTAGTGCGAATGACCAATTGTCACTTTTAGAAAAGGAACGAGATCCTCAAATGGAGATGGTACCTATGAGACAGCCTCCACTGGGGAATCTAAAAATAAAACTGGATCACGTACGATTGTAAGATCGATTACAGAATGCTGGAGCATTGAGCAAAGAATAACATCCAAGCTTCTGTAAACTATCCCTCGTGACAAGATCAAACGGACTTTTCGGAAATCCGTATCAAATATACAGGGTAAGGACCGACTGTATGCCAAAACAAATGGACTTTTAAGAATAAGATCCTTAAACGGAGATGGCACCTATAAGATGACCTCCATTTGGGAATGTTTAATAATAAAATTGGATCTACACGGTTGCAAGATCGATTATAGAATGCTGGAGCATTGAGCAAAGAATAACATCCAAGCTTCTATAAACTATCCTTCGTGATGGGATCGGGCGGACTTTTCGGAAATCCGTATTAAATATACAGGGTAAAGACCGGCTGTATGCCAAAATAAATGGACTTTAATGGGAAATGCCCTGATAAGCTTCTCGAGGGAGAACTGTCACTTATCGTTGGAAGGGACTTATGTGCAAAAAATGGATAAGCACTCAAATAAAGAGGCTGCTGCTTATCTGATAAATAAATCTTCTCGTATTTTAAGGTCGGCGCCTGGAATACGATTCTGATTCTTCTCTTACTGAAGGATAAATAAACTTCTTCATGCTTCAAGATCATGCTCTCCTGAACATGAAAAGGGTAAACTGAACTTCCTCATACTTCAGAATCGTGCTCTCCTGAATATGATTCGGATAAAGGGTAAATGAAAATCTTCATACTTCAGAATCGTGCTCTCCTGAATATGAAAATGGCTGACTGAACTTTCTCATACTTCAGAATCGTGCTCTCCTGAATATGAAAATGGTTGACTGAACTTTCTCATACTTCAGAATCGTGCTCTCCTGAATATGAAACTGGCTGACTGAATTTTCTCATACTTCAGAATCGTGCTCTCCTGAATATGAAACTGGCTGACTGAATTTTCTCATACTTCAGAATCGTGCTCTCCTGAATATGAAACTGGCTGACTGAATTTTCTCATACTTCAGAATCGTGCTCTCCTGAATATGAAACTGGCTGACTGAATTTTCTCATACTTCAGAATCGTGCTCTCCTGAATATGAAACTGGCTGACTGAATTTTCTCATACTTCAGAATCGTGCTCTCCTGAATATGAAACTGGCTAATTGAACTTCCTCATAACTCAGAATCGTGCTCTCCTGAATATGATTTGGTTCAAACCTCTCTATACTTCAAGACGACAGGTAAATGGAAGCCCAACTGCTCCATGGAGATGGCCATTTGCTGCGAGTCATAACGAAGATAGGATTTGGCTTCTCAGGCGAGAAATGTCGCATACTGAGGCTGTAAGATGTAAGATTGCAGAGCGTTGTAAAGTGTTGTAACATGTAGGATTGTAAAGTGTTGTACTGGTAGATTTTCCAGGTGTGAACTGGCGTGTACCTGTAAAGGATTGTAGTTGATTTTCTTGAGAGATAATGCAAAATAAATGCACGTCCGGGTACAGTGATAAACTTCTCAAGCGAGATAGTCGCGTATCTGTCATGGTATGGTGAAAACCTTTGGATGGTGCAAAATAAATGCACGTCCGGTTGGGATTTGACGACCGACAATACTGAGATTCAATCTAGGATCGAGCTAGAAAGAAGACTGGTAATCAAGACTCCATCGAGGGAATGATCTCGGAGGGTAAATATCTTATCCTGGTGAGGAAAGATAGCTGAAGTAACCGTCATCCACGAGGATCGAGCTCTGTGGGGAAACTGGAAACAAGTAAGTATTTTATGCTTAGGGCGGACAATCTATTTGGAGAGAATGGACGAACCCAGTTACTCGGCGGTAACAACCAAATGATGGTGAGACACAATGAACCTGTGAATGCTAATGCATATGTTAATGCATATGTTAATGTGACTGTATGTTAATGTCTATGTATGTTAGTGCTTATGTATGCAAGATGTTATGAAATGAGTATGTAATGAGTATGTAATGAATATGTAATGAATATGTAATGAAATAGGCATGTGATGCTTATGCCCTTGCGTATGCTGACGAAACAGACTAGAGACGGGACAAGAGATGAAATAAACATCTCGACGGAGATACCCTGTGTCCTCTGCAACCAATACGTCAATCATGGGAAGGAATAGTAGGACCAACTCTGGTTTCAAAATTCTAAGTTATCTGGGGAGAAAGTAAATTGCTTAGGTGCACAGTATTATGTCTTCTCATGGGGAGAGGAAAACTCGAGGGACACTTTTGTGTTACTCAAGGAAAGGTTGTCAGCTCATAGTCTCGCTGGGGACTGTGTTAGAGCAATGGTTTGAAAGTGTTTCTGCACTAATGATATTTTCGGGGAGTGAAGAGATCCTTTCGAAATTTCCACTAGTCAAAGTAATTTATTACATTTCAAATTTGTTGTTTTTGAAAAACAGTTTTGAAAAAAAACTACAATGCACCTTTCATTTTCAAATTTTAAGAATAAACGCATTTTGCATAACAATAGAAAACAAAGAGCAATGCACCAAGGAATGTAAGTAACAATATGGTATCTTTTATTTAAAGGGCGGTAGCTCGCTGAAGGCATAGCTCCACAGATGATTATGTTTTGAAATTGGCAACATGGGAAAAGGTTACATTGAATCCAATGACACCTACTGACGCTAATAACTAAGACTAATCCAGAATCTTGCTTCGGGCAAGGATGAAAGAAACGAAACATGGCTCTCTGATGCAATGAAATGCCTTTGTCCCTAACTTTTGCCTGGACCGCCCTCTCGGGTTTTCAATCCACCGGGACGCTCTTTTTTGCCTAAGCCGCCCTTTCGGGTTTTCAACTTAGCGAGCTTTTTACTATTATTTCTTTTTTTTTTTTTCAACCCTTACTTTTGCCTAAGTCGCCTTTTGCAGGTTTTCGACTCAGCGGGTTTTTAGACGTAATATTTTTGGACTGCATCAGAATTCACGGGATGTGCTAGTTCTTCACCGTCCATTGTCGTAAGTATCAGAGACCCTCCAGAGAAAACAGTCTTTACAACAAATGGGCCTTCATAATTGGGCATCCACTTTCCGCGCATATCTTTATGTACTGGCAAGATCTTTTTGAGTACGAGCTCTCCTTGACGGAACTCACGGATACAAATCTTCTTATCAAACGCTCTTTTCATCCGTTTCTGATATAGTTGCCCATGGCACATGGCTGTCAAGCGCTTCTCGTCAATGAGGTTTAACTGATCCAGTCTGTCTTGAACCCACTCAGCTTCCTCAAGTTCAGCCTCCATCAACACTCTTAAAGAAGGTATCTCTACTTCGATGGGGAGCACGGCGTCCATTCCGTACACCAATGAGAAAGGTGTTGCCCCCGTCGAAGTTCGCACTGAGGTCCGGTATCCATGCAAAGCAAATGGTAACATCTCATGCCAATCTTTGTAAGTCACAACCATCTTTTGCAGGATCTTCTTGATATTCTTATTCGCAGCTTCAACGGCCCCATTCATCTTAGGACGGTACGGAGAAGAATTGTGGTGAGTGATCTTGAAACTATCACACAGTTCTTTCATGGTCTTGTTATTCAGATTAGTGCCATTGTCAGTTATTATCCGGCTTGGGACTCCGTAGCGGCAGATGATCTCTTTCCTGATGAAACGGGCAACCACTTGCTTGGTCACGTTGGTGTAGGAGGCAGCCTCTACCCACTTGGTGAAATAATCAATGGCAACAAGGATAAAACAATGACCGTTAGAATCCTTCGGCTCGATTGCCCCAATCATGTCAATGCCCCACATAGAGAACGGCCATGGTGAAGACAAAACATTCAACGGTGACGGAGGCACATGCATTTTATCAGCATAAATTTGGCACTTATGGCACTTTCTAGCGTATTGGATACAGTCAGCTTCCATGGTTAACCAGTAATACCCAGCCCTTAACATCTTCTTGGACATAGCATAACCATTGGCATGAGTTCCGAAGGTCCCTTCATGAATTTCCTGTAGTAACATGTCCGCTTCCCGTTTATCAACACATCTGAGCAGTACCATGTCGTGATTTCTTTTGTATAGCACACCATTACTGATAAAGAATTTGGACGCCAGTCTTCTCAATGTTTTCTTGTCCAGACCAGTGGCACCATCGGGATACTCCTGTTTGACGAGATAGTTCTTGATATCATGAAACCAAGGTTTTTCGTCCACCTCAACTTCTTCGACCATCTGACAATAAGCGGGCTCGACTTTGCGCTCAATATGGATAAGAGGTGCTTCATTAACGAATTTAACCTTCCACATGGATGCTAACATGGCTAAAGCATCAGCAACGTGATTCTCGGATCTAGGAACATGCTCGAACTCTATCTCGTCGAAATACTTGATCAGCTCAATAATATAGTCCTTATAAGGGATCAACTTCTCATTCTTCGTTTCCCATTTGCCTTGTACCTGGTAGATAACTAAAGCTGAGTCACCACTCACTTTGAGAAGTTTGATTCGGAGGTGAATTGCTGCTTCGAGGCCGAGGATACACGCTTCATACTCTGCGACGTTATTAGTACACTCAAAGTCCAACCTGGCTGTAAACGGAGTGAATCCACCCTTTGGGTTCATCAAAACGGCGCCTATACCATGCCCATTGAAATTCGAGGAACCATCAAACATCATCTTCCACCAAAGACCTGGTTCTGGACCTTCGCTCGGATCTGGCTCTTCACAATCTCTTTTAATCAACAGGATATCCTCATCGGGAAAATCAAACTTAAGAGGTTCATAATCTTCAACTGGCTGGTCTGCAAGATAATCAGACAAAATACTACCCTTAATCGCCTTCTGGGGCACATACTGGATGTCATATTCGGATAACAACATGTGCCAACGGGCTAGCCTCCCGGTTTGAGCAGGCTTTTCAAAAATATACTTGATCGGATCCATTTTAGAAATCAATAACGTGGTATGACAGACCATATATTGCCGAAGGCGCTTAGCGGCCCATGCCAATGCACAACAAGTTTTCTCCAATGGTGAGTATCTGTTTTCGCAATCGGTAAACTTCTTGCTCAGGTAATAAATCGCATGTTCCTTTTTCCCAGTCTCATCATGTTGTCCAAGCACACAACCCATGGACTTCTCAAGAACAGTAAGGTACATAAACAACGGTCTTCCAGGTACGGGCGGGATCAGAATAGGGGGATCTTGCAAATAACCCTTAATCTTCTCAAACGCTTTCTGACAATCAGGGTTCCACTCAACTGTCTGCCCTTTGCAAAGTAACTTGAATATCGGCTCACAAGTAGCGGTCATATTGAAGATAAACCTGGAAATATAATTCAACCGTCCCAGAAAACCTCTAACTTGCGTCTCGGTTCGCGGAGCCGGCATATCTTGAATGGCTCGGACTTTGTCGGGATCCACCTCAATCCCTCGCTGGCTAACAATGAAACCAAGCAATTTGCCAGATCTGACACCGAAGGTACATTTAGCAGGGTTCAATTTCAACTGATATTTCCTGAGTCGTTCAAACAATTTCACCAAATGGTCTAGATGCTCCTATTCACTCTGAGATTTGGCTATCATATCGTCCACATACACTTCAATCTCTTTGTGCATCATATCATGAAAAAGAGTGGTCATAGCGCGTTGGTAAGTTGCCCCTGCATTCTTTAAACCGAAGGGCATGACTTTGTAGCAGAAGGTTCCCCAAGGAGTAATGAAAGTAGTCTTCTCTCGATCATCTGGATCCATCTTGATCTGATTATAACCAGAGAAACCATCCATAAATGAGAACAACGCGAAACTGGCTGTATTGTCTACCAGTGTGTCAATATGTGGCAGTGGGAAGTCGTCTTTCGGACTTGCTTTGTTCAGATCCCTGTAGTCTACGCACATCCTAACTTTACCGTCCTTCTTAGGCACTAGCACGATGTTGGCAACCCAATCCGGATATTTTGCGACTGCCAAGAAACCTGCATCCAACTGCTTTTTAACCTCATCTCGAATCTTCAAAGCCATGTCGGGTCTCGTTCTTCGAAGTTTTTGCTTGATAGGTGGACAATCTGGCTTAAGTGGCAACTTGTGAACAACAATATCTGTGTCTAGGCCCGGCATATCTTTATACGACCACGCAAACACATCAATATACTCTTTTAACAACTCAATCAACCTCGGCCTAATCTCCGTCCCAAGCATTGCGCCAATCTTGACCTCTTTCTTGCTCTCATCTGTACCGAGATTAATTAGGTCCACCTGCTCTTTATGCGGTTGAAGCTCTGTGTACTCGTACTCAATCAATCTTGTCAGTTCCGCGGGTACTTCGAAATCTTCTTCACCTTCGTCCGCAGCTTGATTGATGGGTGCATCCCAGTCAGGAGTGTCAGCAAAGTCATTGGATCCAACAAGGTTTACGATATCTCTGCATGATGGAAGGCTTACTTAATTAAAATGCTCGAAGATATGTAAGAATAAAATGCTGTTTTTTATGATTATTTTTTTTTGAAAAAGGTTGCCAATTTCATTTTTAAAGGTGAAAACGAAAAACGCAAATGAAACAAGGTGGAATTGAACAAAATGCTTTTATTAATATCTTTTTAGGAATGAAAGGTGGCCCAATAAAAGACCCTATAGCCTTGGGCAGAGCTACGGATTTTTATTTGTAAATGTAAATGAAACTTTTTAAAAAGTAAATTACTTTGACAAGGGAAAAATAACATGGATCTCTACGGCCTCCCAGTTGTTCAAAACTGCATCACCCTTAAACACCAGGTTGCTCGGCTCCTCACTTTCCTCACAGTTACTGATGGCATTGACTTGGAAACCTCCGCTGACAAATACCTCTTGGATAACCTTCGGACGCCCTTCGACAGTTATGGCAGCTCCATTCTGAGTTGGTTTGTAACCCAACCCAGAGCGATCAGTCTTGGTCTTGACATCAATTACCTCTCCCCAACCTTCGGGAATGCCCCTGTCAATTGTTGCTTTGGTACTCTTCAGAGATGCAAAAGATGGATTACCCTGGCCCACTGTCTCTTCGACTTCTAGCAGAACGGCATTGGCGATCTCAAGTGCTTGAAAGGAGATTTCTAAAGCATTCTCATCGGCCTCGATGTAACGGAACGAAGACAGGTTACTGACCATCAGATCCTCCTCACCGTGTATAATAACCAACTTTCCATCGATCACGAATTTCATCTTTTGATGTAACGTTGAGGTCACTGCCCCAGCGGCATGGATCCACGGCCTTCCAAGTAAACAACTGTAATTGGGATTAATATCCATGACTTGAAACGTGATATTAAAAACTTGCGGACCGATCAGGATAGGAAGCTCAACCTCCCCCATTACCGATCGACGAGAGCCATCGAAAGCCTTGACAACCAAAGGAGTAGGTTTCAACACAGTCTCTTTACAAGCCAACTTATCAAGAACCCTCTTGGGTAGAACATTCAGAGAAGACCCGGTGTCCACTAGCACTCTCGCTAAATTGTCCTCCTGACATCTTACCGATATATGTAAAGCACGATTATGGTTCGGACCCTCCTTCGGTAACTCTTCATTGCTGAAACTGAGGGTGTTACAGGCGGTTAAATTGGCAATTACACTATCAAACTGACTGGTGCTGATATCTTGATCCACATGTGCTTGAGTCAAAACCTTCTGCAAGGCCATCCTATGAGCGGGTGAACTCATCAACAGAGATAAAATCGAAATCTTGGAAGGAGTTTGATGAAGTTGGTCAATAACCTTATAGTCACTTTTCTTGATGATCCTCAAAAACTCAGCATCTTCATCATTCGTAACAGCTCCCTTCCCTTTGTCTTTGGCAGGTATTGGGACACTAGTTATTTCCTTGGGTGGGACCTCATTGGAATGGGGAGTGTACACACGGCCACTGCGAGTCATCCTGCTTACCTCTGCAATATTGGTCACCGCACCCTTAGCCTCTTCATTTGGAATAACCTTCCCAGACTCCTTGTCAATCATTGTCACGTCATATTTCCAAGGCACAGCTTTAGGATCACTGAAAGGAAACGGACTTGGTCTTCGAATAACTATAGGCTTAGGCTGATTTACCTCAGGGATATACGACTTCGGTATATCGAACACGAGATTGGCAGAACCTGCCCCTGATAGATTAAACACTGGTACCTTACCCTTTGATTCGGGCTGATGGAAGACAGGCTCAACCACAGCGACCTCATCTTTCTTGTATTGGCTTGTCACTTGTAAAACACCCTCATTAATTAACCTCTGGACATCATTCTGAACCAACACACAACCCTTAGCACTGGCTTCACAACTTACGCATGCAACATGGGAAGTATCTACCAAACCAGCTTCAAACAGTTTTGAATGGAACATCTTGAGAGGAGTCTTAATCTGTTCAACGTCAAGGGCGTAACCTTCTCCCGAATCAGCACTAATGGCATTGACGCTTTCATGGTTAGGAAAAGGGTTTTTCTTAACATTCGGTTGAGGATCTTCAAATGACAAAATCTTCTTTTCCAATAACTCCCTGACAATATTTTTGAGAGCATAACAATTCTCCAGATCATGACCAGGCGCACCCTCATGAAATAAACAATGAGCGGCGGCGTTGTAATTGGCGGGTAGAGGATTAGGAGGAGGGCCCAAAGCCCGAGTAGTGATGAGACCTTGCTTGACCAAAGAAGGGTACAACTCGGTAAAAGTCATCGGAATCGGCGGACAAGGCTTATACGTTCTTCTATTCGGAACATTCTGGCGAGGAGCCGGACTCTTTGGCTGTTGAGGAGCAGGAGCGTTGGGCGCCTGTAGATAGTTGACAGGAGGCGGATAAACAGGAGGTTGTTGCATAGGTTGATACATGGGAACCTGTTGATTGAAAGAAGGTGTAATAGCTGCCACATAGGGTTGTTGAGCATATTGGACCGGGTACCCTTGAGGTTGAGCATAACCTTGCGGATGTCGATAAAAGCGTTCTCTTGGTCTACCAGAGGATATAGCATTAGTCTCACCCTCCTTCTTTTTCTGGGAGCTATACGGAGGTTTCTTCGGCTGATCCTTAGAAGCACCATGATTATTTGTCATTTTACCACTTTTCATACCCAATTCAATCTTGACACCCACAGCAACGATGTCAGAGAAATTTGAAGTCACACTACCTACCATTCTCTCGTAAAATTCTGGACGGACCGTGTCGACAAACCAATCTGCTAACTCTTTCTCGGTCAAAGGAGGTTCTACCTGCGAAGCAGTCTCTCTCCACCTTTGGGCGTACTCTTTGAATGACTCAGAATTCTTTTGTGACATACTCAGCAACTGTCTTCTGTCAGGAGCCAGATCCATGTTGTACTTGTAGTGTTTGATGAAAGCGTCAGATAAATCTTGAAAGTTCTTAATGCGAGACTGGTCTAAAGTTAAATACCACTTGGAGGAAGCACCCTTCAAACTATCTTGGAAGCAATGGATCATCAGTTTATCATTCTCAACATGGGCAGCCATTTTGCGATAATACATGATCAGATGACTCTTAGGACAGGTGGCACCTTCATAGCGATCGAAGTTCGGAGTTTTGAACTTCGGGGGAATAACCAAACCTGAGACCAAACAAACATCCCTTGCAGCAGTCCCAAAAATTTGATCACCCTCTACTTTTTTCAATCTCTGGACGATGGTGTTTACTTCTTCACGAAGCTTATCATGTTTCTCATAACCCTCAACATTCTCATCAAGATTATCAAAAATTGTCTCATTGAAGTACGGTTGCGCACGAGTGTGTACAACAGGTGGTGCAAAGATAGGAGCCCCCCTAGAAACTTCAGAAAATAAAGGCACGGCTTGCTGAACAGGCTGATTAATTGGAACAGTGGCTTGAGGAGGCACAAAACCGGGAGCTAGACCAAAAGGTGGGTCCCTTGCTACGGTCACACTTGGTGGAGGGTCCACAGTAACGCCGGTAATCTCAGAAACAACAGTGGGCTGAGTATCCATCTTAGCATTCATGACATGTAACAATTCCATCATACACCCCATACCTCCTCGAAGGTCTTCAAGTTCATTGCTAAGGCGATCAATCTCTTTTGCCTGATCCTCCATTCTTTTCCGAGTTTGAGCTCTGGTGTTGTACTGGTGCCGAGAACTCAGGGTGACGAAACTGGAAGGCGAGAGAACCGAACATGAGAAAACGGGAGACACATGCAATGCAATAAATGATGTTAAAATGTGGATGGAATTCAAACATTTATGAATGTCGTGGGGTACCAAGGAAATCTTTTTCTTGTTTTTTCATTTTATTTTATTTTTATTTATGGTATCCCGCGATATCCATAAATGATATTTGAACTCCATGAAATACAATGCAATGAGATGCTTTATGGATGTAATGCATGAAAACACACAAAGTCCTAGGTTAAAGGAACGTGAGCGGAGTCAAGGTCTACCCATCCCAAAAGGAGTGTACTATAGGTTAGTTGTACCTGCCGAACAAGGTTCTACAAAGTGCCCAAAGTCATCAGCCCATCTTTCGGATATTATCAACCTTCCGACTGACTCAGGGGTTAATAATATTCTCAAGAGAACCTCTTTTGAGTGTAGTATCGCGTAGCAGCCGTTGTAGGATTACTCCCACATAGCTCCCGCACTACGTCCTAGATAAGGCCAAGGTGGTGTTAAGGTACTACGGTCCTCAATATCACAGACTGCAATCGACCATGGAAAAAGTTTTCGTGATTACTCGTTCAACCGAACCATTTTCGAAAAGGTCTCAACTGAGCGGTGATTCTCGAGTCAGCTTGGTCGGGATTCACTCCCTATAAGCCTCATCGAATATATCCCCATCCTATAATAATGTCACTAGTCCGGGCGTAGGACTTATCTCACAGCACAAGGAACAGTCCCACCACGAAAGCATAAATATATACATGTAAATGAATAGTAACACAGATAGTAATAAATATGAACAAGTTAGGGATAACCCTCAAAAATTAAGACCGTCCCCAGTGAAGTCGCCATTTTCTGTTGCGGTGGAAATAGGATCACAAACTATTAATGAGTTTGAATCGCAATTCAATTCACAACCGCTCTTTGATTTATCCGAAGGAAAAGGTCAAAAAGGGAAAACCTATTTTGCATCGTAAACACAATGCGGGGAAAGATCTAGGGTTCGGGGGTTGATTAAGCTTAGGGAAGGTATTAGCACCCTAAACTTCTGTAGTACTCTACAGGAACCTTTTGTTCAAATGTTTACTATTTGCTTTATTCATTTGCTTAAGGTATATGTACAAAGGGATTAAAAGTGAGAAAATAAACCTAAGGGGGTTAATTCTAAGTTTACTCGGCAAGATATCGCATCTTGTGCCTACGTATCCTTACGGGAGTGGAATCAGAGTAATCGTAGTTCCCCTCAAAAGGGAGGTTAGAGACTTCTTGACTGTGGTCAAGGTCTCAAGGGGAATAAACATGTCTTAAGGACATGCTTACGCGGAGTGTAGAAACTCCAAATCTCTACGTTGAATTATTAAGTTGTAGTTAGGGTTAAATTAGGGATTCCACGGCGGGAAACCCTAAAATGAGCGCGGCGGCTCTTTGACCTAATGCTAGGGGTAGAATTGTAATTTTGCCTGCGGCGAGGCGTTTGTGAAAATTAGGGTTTGTAGTTTGTAAGGGTTTGGAGTTGAGGACTATTGACAAGGCGGTCAAATGCTAGACCTAATTCCTTCGGAGGTGTGTGCAGTGTGACAGAAATGTTAATGAAGGTGTGAGATGATTGAGCTATGCAAGCAGAAAATAAGACAGAAGTTAAAGCCATGCAAACAGAAATTTAAAAGCAGAAACTTAAAGCGCGATTATTGGTTCGCGGGGTTACATATGAGAAGCAGTTACAATATAGTAATGAAATAAAATGCCACGCAATAGTGATAAACATGAGCTGCAAATGATGAACACCGTTAGTAAACAAGGTTGGACAGTGATTGGACGAGTTAGAAGGAAAAGTGCAATATTGGAGGTTTTTGTTGTTTTTGAAAAACAGATGTTAAATGAATTTATATTTTAACTTTAATCTTAAAAAAAGTTTTAACTTAGATATTTTAAAAAAAAAGGATTCTTAAGTTATTTATAAAAAACATTTATTTTTATTATAGGAAAAAGAGGTTTTTTTGATTTTATTATAAAAAAGGTTTTTAAAGTTTTTATTTATTTTTATTATTATTTTTTTTTTAAAAACAGTTTTTTTTATATTTACAAAAGAAAGGTTTTTTTTTTTTAAAAAACAATTTTTAATTATAAAACAATTTAAAAACAATTAAAACAAATAATTTAAAAAACAAAAAATAAAAAAAAACATAAAGGGGTTGGGCCGGTCATCACACCCGGACCCAACCCAAGTGTTAGTCACAAGACAAAACAGAAATTAGGGTTTCAAAACCCTAAAATCTGTTCGCGGCGCCGTTCTTCTTTTTTGCCCGTCTTTCTCTCTCGCGTTCTTGTCCCTCTTCTTCACTCCTTTCGTAATATGCTGAAAAGAAAAAAAACAACCAAAGATAATCAGCAGAAACAAGTATTCATGCGATGTTTTACGTTTTGAGACAAGTTGTTGTCGGAGGCGGCCGATGATGCAGCGAGCTGAGGCTTAGAGTTGATTGCCCGCCGACGGCGAAGGCGATCTTCTCGTCTGTGATTCGCGGATGATATTGATGCACGGTGATATTTGTTGGAGGCGATGATGAGACTTCGTCTCTGAGTCTCGCGATTCTCACTCGTTAGGGTTTCTGCATGCGACTTCTTCGCTAGGGTTTCTCCGCGATCTGGGTGTTCTTCGCTCTCTCTCTCGCGGTTACGTTCTAGGGTTTCAACTCCTCCCTTTCACAGGTGGTATCCTTCTATTTATATATGCTTTGATTTATCTTTTGGGCTTTCAATCTGTGTTGGGTTCACGTTACTCTTGAATGATTTTGCTGGATTTGATTTGATTTGATTGCGATCGGATGCTTTCTGATATGAATCTGGTACTGATTGAACTCTGTTTCCTCTTTTGGGATTTGATTGGTCCCAATATATTCTTCTTTCTTCTTTCGGTTGCAACCTTCATTATTATTGATTTGGTTTCCTTGTTTTCCTGATAGGGTTGGATCGGTTGATCTCTTTGGATTTTCGGTTATTGCCTGAAGTGGATCCTTATCCATTTGGACTCGTTTGTGCAAACCGACCCTGTCATGGATTTTCAATCCATTTGGATTCTGATGACCTGGTTTATTTCGATTGATATCTAATGACGCTTCATTGATTTTTGCAGATGTTCGAACCACTTTCATTTTGACATCCAGCACCCTGATTCGGATTTCATTCTGATTTGAACTTGGTTCCATCTGATGCAATTTGTATTGATATCTGGTTTTCTATTTCGAACATACATTCACCTTTCTTCTTCTTCTTTCAGAGGGAACTCTAAGAGTCGGATATTGCTGGATTGATGCCGCCGAGGGAGGTTCGACACGGTGATGATGACGACTTGTCTGAACCGTCGAGAAGATGACACTGCTACCATTTGCCTTTGATTATGTTCTAGTGACAATGACCTTCGGGTGCTGAGCGAAAAAATACCGTATGTTGTGTACTTTCGATGTTCGGTAGGGAATTGGCGACAGGCTTTGGCCGTTGCCCTTCCAGCCGCTCGAAAGTTACGCCCGATGATGAACGACCTGAGGGCTATGTGACACTTTTCTTCTGAAGCTGGATATGATGTTTGTGAACTCATTTGCAGATGTAATCGAGGATTTGTTTGGTGCTTCTGATATCGTTTGTATCTATTTCCGCTTTTGACGTGTAGCCCATGATTTGGACTTGTTTCTGATCTAGTTTTTTGGTTCGACTTGCCTTTGGCTTTCCTTACTTGTTTGATCTCAGAGCTGCTGCTAACATTGTAGCTTATCTGCTTTGATCTTGAACCAAGTTTGACGGCCTGATATTCAGATTGTTGTTGTTGGCTATTGTTGTCTGATAACAGGGCTTATGTGTTGCGTGCCATTGAAACTGGTTCGGACGGGGCCTTACCTTTAACTGATACTGCTGAGACTTTTTGATACTTTGTCCTATGTAATTTTGACGCAGCTTGTTTTGTGTCTCATTTTTCTGTTCTGTTTGAACTGATGCAGCTTGATACCATAGTTTGGTTTCTCTTGTTCTGCTTTGGACTTGATTTTCATTCTGTTTGGTAACAGATTTGTTTCTTTGGTGAATATTCATACCTGTATTGGCGCGAGCCCCTTCCTAGTTTTGTTTATGCTTTGAGTTCTGATGATGCTTATGGCTTTTCAGGTGTTGGAAGTTTCAGAACCAAAGCGACTCGGACCTGCCGGCATCCGGGTCTGAGTCAGAACTTGCCTATGTTGCCTTATTCTCGTATCAGTTTGGAAATCCAATCGCGGCAAAACGAATCAGTCCCACTTCTTTTATTTTTTCTATCTCTCGGATGTCCCGTAACGATAAGAACGGGTATTACCTGATCTGACGCCCACGGCGCGGATCGGTAACGGGGGTAGGACGCAGCTTCGGTTGTGCCACTCCCGGCACTCGATGATGACATTGTTCTGAGAGTGTCAAAAAAACTCCTAACCTTTTTCTATATTGTTTGTTTTGCTTTGATTTCCAGGTTAGCCGAGGATTCGTGGAGAAGCTCAAGGGCCAACATGAAGACACTTAGCATTTTTAGGACTTAGGATTTTTAGATTTAATGTAATTCCTTGTAACAGCAAAAATGTGAACAATCTCCCTTTTGTATAATGCAATCTTTATGAAATAAAATTCCCAACACTTTGAATTTATTTATATTTTATTCTTAGTTAAAAAATATAAACAATTGTGAATAAATCCACAAGTATTTAAATTCGTTAACATAGGCATAAAACATAAATATTCCCAAGTGGTATTCTTATTGGTGCACTCGTCTCATTTGTAATCCTAATCTCATCATCCGATTAAAATGTTAACCAACCATTTCATAACCAAACACATATGGGCACCGTAATCACAACATTTTCAGCATCAACAGTAATACTACTCGTAATTAAACTCCACTGACCAAATGCCAAGATCTTGATATGATCAGACCTGGTGATAGATAAATGTATCAAACGCCTCAGAATTTTAATAACAGCCCGTCTTCAAGGAATTGGTAGAATTTGTGTAAAATGACAAAAATACCCCTGGGACCAAATCTGCAAAACAAACACCTCCATAACTTGTTAGTGGTTAGCAAATGTTCATATGAGATGATATGCGAAATGACTGGCTAAATATAAGGGTAAAATTTGGGGTATTACACTTGTCTTCAGAAACTTTAGAACTTAATCTTCAGAAATGATGTCTTCAGAATCTTCAGAACTTCGTTCAACAAAACCTTGTCTTCAGGAACTCCAGAACTTGTAGCTATAGAAGCACATCTTTTAGAAAGCCTTCAAGGCTTAAAAACGTAATCTCTATCAGAAGCTTTAGTACAAACGTTCTTTAGAACCGTTTCACTAAGAGCCTTCCTGAATATTGAATTTAACTTGTACACAACATATGTTTTCTTCCTGAGTGTTTAGATCAGAGTCAGATAATGTCACGCGCCTTTCTATTAGATTCAGGTCCAACTTAGCAACAACTACACACGAGACAAAAACCACAAAGTACCAAATTGTTCTTTGAGATAACATGTGTAGTTATCATCAAAACTTAAGGCCAGATGCAGAACCACTCTTGTTCTAACACTTTTTTTCTCATATACCAGACTTAATCTATCAACTTTCATCGAACTACGATCCATAATAAATTCTGAAATTTATATCAAAATAATATTGTGAATGGTACAACAAAATCTAAACCTAAAGCATATTGAAAAACTAAAACATATTCATAACAATAATACAACTCTAAATCTTAAGCATATGGATATCCATTGTAGCAATGTTATAATATTTTTGTTCACTGCTAAATCCAACAACAAAACATAAAGCATATGAACTTTGCACGAAGCAGACCACAAAATCAAACAAGAATGAAGATAGTGAATATTATTAAGATATATGAAGATGATAAAGAGAGTGAAGTTTGCACGAAACTTACCGTACTTCGAAAAGGAAGAGACCAAGAATGAAGATAGTGAAAATTATCAAGAATGAAGATTCAAATGAACGAAGATTATAAAGATAAATATTTCTCTATCGTTATCGTTGTCGTCTCTAGTTCGCTAGTTCTCTTAGGTCATATTATGAAGGAAATAATGAATCTGTTTTATTTTAAATTTAGCAAGGAAAATATCTGACCATGGTTGTTATATCCAACCGTAGTGAAATGTAGACCTTATTATCAAAAATAGAAAAAATTTAGTTGTTAGGATTTGAATCTTGTAACCCTTACTTTATCACCACAATTGTTTATCTCAACTGTGATTAAATAACTTTCAAAAAAATAAAAAATATATCAGGCGCATCCAGTTTGCGATACTACAGTGGTGGAAAGCATAACTGTAGTAGTATAATGTTACCGAAGGTGTATTTTGTAGTAGTGTGATCATTCTTACATTTTCTAATGTGAATGTCATACCCCTCAGATCCCATCATTATCATTTGCATCGTTTGCATAGCTACAAGAAATACAAGGGGTTGATCAGTCAAGGTTTGGTGTGATCATCAACATCTTAAATTATTCCACTCATCAATATTTTCCCTTCATCGAAAATCAAGTTTGAGATTGCACCAATTCAAGATAATCAAGTCTCAATTTCTCAAGTGCACTAAATTAGGGTTTTGGTCAATGTCAACTGGATATTGACCTTCTGATCAAAACATGATCTCATGCTTTGGAACATGAGTCCAGTCAAATGATCTAATTAGCTCAAGAAGTTTGGTTCATCGACAATTGTAAGATTTGAGTTCATCTGGTACAAGGTCAACAAGTGATCAAAGTCAAAGTTTGACTTTTGACATTTTTGGTCAAATATGGTTTCGTCAAGTCAATAATCATAAAAATATGGAATATGATTACATTGGATCAAAATTAATCAAGAAAATAAAGAAAAAAAAATCCAAAGTTGTCAAATTAGGGTTTTGGAAATTTTTCTAAGTATGAAAATGCATGATCAAGTGACCTACTTTCTAAGGCCATAACTTATTCCTCAAGCATCCAATTGAAACACTTGAGGATTACATTTAAAGAAGGAATTTTATGCTACAAGTTGATGAAAATTAAAAGCCAAAAGATTTCATGAAGTGGAAGAAATTAATGTTAAAGGTTGAGAGTTCAAGTTGTTACAAAATTCAAAACACTTAAAAATGTTTCTAAGTTTTTAACATTGTCAAGTGCATGATTTTGAGGATTCATTGTGAACAATCCAAGTCACCATTTTTTTTATGCTTGAGGGCTTCATTTAAAGAGCATATTGCCTACTTCATTTTGGTGAAATATTGAGTCCAAAAGTCTTCACCAACTGGGAGAAGTTGAAAACTAAAGTGGAGGCTTCATGCTGAAATTAAAAATTTGAATTGAACCAGAATTTAATTAAGTTATGGGTCAGTTTGGTTCACATAATTTAGAGGCATCTTTTGGTCACTTTCCTAGCATTTCCAAGACATGTGATCAACTTGAAACTTATTCCCTGCCATGAGATATTCATATTGGTACTAAATTCATGGGAGATTGATCTCCATTCAAAGGAGAAAAAACTTTAATCTAATGTGCTACCTTGAAATTACTTTGTGTTATCCACAAAAAGTTTCTTTAATTAAGCCAACCTCCTTCCACAAGTCAAGCAGTTGATCTAAACATCAAAAGTAGTTGGTACAAGCTGAGAAGCATTGTGATACAATGTCAACTTAAGAGCTAATAAAGTAAAAACACATTTTTGTACCTTTCATCAACTTTTTGGTTTTGATCAAAAACTTATCAAACAATGCCATTGGCCTTTGATCCTTATCTAAATCCATCCTCTATAAAAGCCAACTTCAATTGATCATAAAAACACACACACACACACACACACACACACACACACACACACACACACACACACTATTCCTGTAATGGGGGTTGTCACGGTCGCGACAGGGGTGTGACGGTCGTGACACGCTATTTAAGCATGTCACGATCGTGAGATGGGTACGACGACCGTGAGGGCACGCTTCGTTGAATAATTTCCAGAAAAACATTTTCTCACTTAATTCACATATTTTATAATAATGAGTTTTCTTCACTAACACTCATATTAAATCATAAATACCATATAGTATATAATTTCAACACAGTACTATACTAACTTGCATGGCATGAGAGATTGTATATAATATGAAATAATGCAAGCATAACAGTACATAGAATGAAAAATATATAAATTGCTAAAAATGGAGAAATTTTGGAATTAAAGGTGCATTGCATAAAGTAATTGAAAATGAAGGTACATAAACGGAAATTACGGTATGAAATTGTTGCGAAAAATAAATCTAACTAGGAACGAAAACAATGAGAAAAATAAACTAAATCACTTATAGCATTTCAAAAGCGTTTCTTCAAGTCTTCGATGGCGGAGTCCAAGTGATAGAATTGTTCGCAGGTTATGTCAGTCAATCCTATAATGTCCAATCGCATGCTCTTAATGTCTTCTTTAATTAGATTAATGTCAGTTTGGTAAGCATTGAGAGTGTTCATGATGTTTTGTAAGTTGTTAGCATAATCTCCTGGATTCACTTCAGGGGTTTCATGTACTTCTTCAGTGTGGTCAATGTCATGGTAACCAGGAGGTGTCTCAGGGTCAGTTTCGACAGCGGTCATTATATCATCTTTTATCTTTTAAGACTGAGGTGTTTCAGGAGTAGCTGGATAATCAGGTGGGTTTAACTCATAAAGCCAGTTATCCTTTTTGTGAACACTTACTCTAGCATGGTTAGGCAATGTGAACAGGGTTACTACTTCGCTCCGGATTAGGTACTCAAAAGGTGGATGTCCTAAATTCCTTATGATATGTCTATTGAAGCAGAAATTAAGATTCATAGGGCGGATTGTTCCTAGACGGTTGCACCTGTCCAGTTGGTACCTAAGTCCTATGGCATCAGCAATCATGGTTACAAGGCCTCCTACTAATATAGGTAATTCAGGTTCTTCTTGGATACGGGTGAAGGTTTGCATCATGAAAGGTACACCATTAACAGGATGTCCATTAGTGAAACATGACATAATAAATATTTCATCTTTAGAAACTCCGGTAATGTTTTCTTCTTTTCCAAAGAAGGTGTGGGCAAGGAATTTATGGAAGTAACGGAGAGCAGGATTATGGATCTCATCATTATTCATGTTATTTGGTTCAGGGTGGTAGTTTCCGGTTAAAGTTCCCCAAAAGAAATCTAGCTCCATATCCATCAATTCGACCTGTGTGGTAGTAAAAGCAAATGGTCCACTAGGGAATCCTAACAAGTCAGCTAGTTCTTTATGGTTAAAGTCATATTCTATTCCAAATAGGCGGAAACTAATAAATCCTTTCCTAAATCCAAAACCGCGCTCAGGTAGGTAAATTAAGGAGCTAAGGAACTCAAGGGTGAGCTCGCGGTAAGTCACAAACTTATGTTGGATCAATGCATTCTCCCATCCGAGTCGGTTTAACAAGTACATGACACTATCATGTATACCTAGGGTTTCCATAGTCTTATCATCCGGGTACATGGTCAAATCCATTTGCCTCTGTGATAACTCTTCAAACTTCATTCTTTGGTTCCTACCTCTAAATTTGGTTTCCATATGGTTAATTGGTTGGTTAGCCATGGTCAGTGCAAATATGGGGGAAACAAATCAGTGGAAAAGACTTTAGAAAATCTGTAAAAAGTGATTTAAGATAAAAATAAGAAAATGAAATGCATAATGTAATGGCAATAATAGTAATATAAAATAAAACTATAAAATGACAAAACAATTAAACAAATAGTAAAACGATAAATAACAATATGCTAAAAGAAAAGAATAGTTTAAATAATTAAATAAGTAAATGGGTTGCCTCCCACTAAGCGCTGTTTTTATCGTCGAAAGCCTGACGTAATGCTTAGGTTTAGATTAATCAGGGGAATTAGTGGACAATTCTAAAAGCTTTAGATTATTCGCATAATCGCTATTTTCAACTTTATGATAATGTTTTAAACGTTGTCCGTTTACTATGAATGGTTCACTATTCCTACCCTTAATTTCTATTGCTCCACTCGGGAGTACTTTAGTTATTTTGAAGGGTCCTGACCATCTAGATTTTAATTTTCCAGGAAAGAGCCTAAGTCTTGAATTAAAGAGGAGTACAACGTCTCCCACACTAAATTCTTTCCTAGATAGGCGTTTATCATGCCATCGCTTAGTTCTTTCTTTATATGTCTTAGCATTCTCATATGCATCTAACCTTAATTCTTCTAATTCGTTAATGTCTAGGATTCGCTTTTCTCCTACAGCATTATAGTTTATATTGAGAGTTCTGATCGCCCAATAAGCTTTGTGTTCTAGTTCTACTGGGAGGTGACAAGATTTTCCATAAACTAGTTTGAAAGGTGTAGTACCTATGGGTGTCTTGTAAGCGGTCCTATAAGCCCATAAAGCTTCATTAAGTTTAGATGACCAATCTTTCCGAGATATGGCGACAGTCTTTTCTAAGATTTGTTTAATTTCTCTGTTTGAGACTTCGACTTGTCCACTTGTTTGTGGGTGATATGGTGTAGCCACACGGTGTCTTACTCCATATTTAGATAGTAATTTGTCAAAGATTTTTGAAATGAAGTGCGAGCCACCGTCACTTATGACGAGTCTAGGCACACCAAATCTGGGAAAGATTATATTTTTGAAAAGCTTTATTACTACTCGTGTATCGTTTGTAGGAGAAGCTATGGCTTCAATCCATTTTGAAACATAATCAACAGCTACGAGTATGTAATTATTACCGAAAGATGATGGGAATGGTCCCATGAAATCTATTCCCCAGACGTCAAAGATTTCTACTTCTAATATTCCTTTTTGAGGCATTTCATCTCTTCTTGAAATATTGCCAGTGCGTTGACACCGATCGCAATTTATAACAGCGATGTGGACATTTTTCCATAGATTAGGCCAGAATAAGCTAGCTTGCAAGATTTTTGCACAAGTCTTGGAAGTGCTTGCATGTCCACCATAAGGAGATGAATGGCATTGAGCAATGACATCTTCTATTTCTTCTTCGGGAATACATCGGCGAAAGATTCCATCTGGTCCTCTTTTGAACAATAATGGTTCATCCCAATAGTAATGTTTCAGATTATGAAAGAATTTCTTTTTCTGCTGATAGGTTAGATCGGGTGGAAGAGCTCCTGCGACTAGGTAGTTTACAATGTCAGCGTACCATGGCAGTCCTACAGTTGTCTGGATTGTTTCCACGGATTCTGGTTCATTTATATCTAACTGAGCTAGGTCGCTTCCTATTTGTGCTATCAGCTGTTCATACGGAAAATCATCGTTAATCGGCACTTGTTCGGGTTTAATACCTTCTATTCTAGATAAATGGTCCGCTACGACGTTCTCAGTACCTTTCTTGTCTTTTATTTCTAGATCAAACTCTTGTAAGAGTAAAATCCATCTTAAGAGTCTTGGTTTAGCATCTTTCTTAGTTAATAGATATCGGATAGCAGCATGGTCTGTGTAAATGATTATTTTCGCTCCAACTAGGTAAGAACGGAATTTGTCAAGCGCAAAGACAACTGCTAACAATTCTTTTTCGGTAGTAGCGTAGTTCATCTGGGCAGAATCTAAGGTTCTACTGGCATAGTAAATCGCATGAAGTTTCTTTTCCTTTCTCTGGCCTAGAACTGCGCCTATAGCATAGTCACTCGCATCGCACATGATTTCAAAAGGTAATCTCCAGTCAGGGGGTTGCATGATTGGTGCGGTGATGAGGGCTGTTTTTAGAGTTTCGAATGCTTTAAGACAATCTTCATTGAATATGAACTCAGCGTCTTTCATTAATAAACCAGTAAGAGGTTTAGTGATTTTCGAGAAATCTTTGATGAATCGTCGGTAAAAACCGGCGTGTCCTAAAAAGCTTCGTATTTCTCGAACGGTTTTAGGGGGTTGAAGATCTTTTATTACTTCAATCTTAGCTTTATCAACTTCAATTCCCTTGTCGGATATTACATGACCTAATACTATTCCTTCGTTGACCATAAAATGACATTTCTCCCAGTTAAGCACGAGATTTACTTTTACACATCTTTCTAACACCATTTCTAAGTTCGATAAGCATCCTTCAAAACTTTGCCCGCATACAGAGAAGTCGTCCATGAACACTTCCATGATGTTGTCTATAAAATCTGCGAAGATTGACATCATACATCTTTGAAAGGTTGCAGGAGCGTTGCATAATCCAAAGGGCATTCGCCTATAAGCGAACGTTCCATAAGGACATGTGAATGTAGTCTTCTCTTGATCATCAAGATGGATAGGGATTTGGAAAAATCCTGAGTAGCCGTCAAGATAACAGAAGTAAGAATGCTTGGCTAATCGTTCTAACATTTGATCTATGAAAGGTAGTGGGAAATGATCTTTTCGAGTGGCTTTGTTTAGTTTACGATAATCTATGCACACTCTATATCCCGTCACTACTCTTTGCGATATCGATTCGCCTTGAGCATTTTTCACAACAGTGATACCTCCTTTCTTTGGCACTACATGTATTGGACTAACCCATTCACTATCAGAGATTGGATATATTATCCCGGCATCTAATAATTTCTTAACTTCTTCTTTTACTACAGTGCTAAGGGTTGGGTTAATTCTTCTTTGAGATTCTCTGGAGGTTCTGCAATCTTCTTCTAGCAGAATACGATGCATACAAACTGAAGGACATATTCCTTTGAGATCAGATATGTTATATCCTAATGCAGTTGGATATTTCTTCAAGACATCTAAAAGTTTCTTTGTTTCTATAGTTCCTAAACTGGAATTTACTATAACTGGTCTTTTACATTCAACGTCTAAGAATTCATACCTTAGGTTATGAGGTAAAGTTTTTAATCCTAATGTAGGTTTATCTTTACTTGGCATGGGATCCGGTGTAAGTGCTAAACTTTCGCTTAGACTATCATCCTGATACGGTTTTCGCCAATTATCATCTTCGAAAATCGGAGGGACTTGAATTTTCATTATTTCAGAATAAGTGGTCTCTTTCAGTTCCATTTCTCTTACACATTCGTCAATTACGTCCAATAGATAGCATGTATCCTCTATAGCTGGTGATTGTAAGAATTGTGTTAAAATAAATTCAACTTTCTCTTCACCTACTTCAAAGGTTAGCTTTCCTCTTTTTACGTCTATTATAGCTCCGGCGGTAGCTAAGAATGGTCTTCCTAGTATGATAGGTGTAGTGGAGTCTTCAGAGATGTCCATGATTATAAAATCAGTAGGGATGTAGAATTGTCCTATACGTACTGGGACGTTTTCTAGTATGCCTACAGGATATTTAACAGAGCGATCGGCTAGTTGAACAGACATTTTAGTTGGTCTTAGGTCTCCCATGTCTAGCCTTTTTCAAATCGTTAAGGGCATAACACTGATACTGGCTCCTAAATCGCATAGAGCTTTGTCAATGACGAATTTTCCTATTACACAGGGTATAGAGAAACTTCCTGGGTCTTTTAGCTTAGGAGGCATTTTATTCTGAATTATGGCGCTACACTCGGCAGTAAGTGTAACTGTTCCGTTATCCTCTATCTTTTTCTTATTGGATAAGATTTCTTTTAAAAACTTAGCATACGAGGGTATTTGGGTAATTGCTTCTGTAAACGGAATAGTAATATTCAACTGTTTCAGAAGTTCGACAAATTTCTTAAATTGACCCGTCGTCTTGGAATTTATTAATCTTTGAGGGTACGGAATTGGTGGTTTATAGGGTGGTGGAGGCACATAAGGTTGTTCTTTCTCCACTACCTCTCGATTGTCATCTTCCTTTTCTTCTGGATCATTCACCACTTCAGTCGGTTTATCCGGTTTTTGGTACATGGCTGGATTGTCAAGTCTTGGATCGGTAGGTCCGTCAAGTTCCTTGCCACTTCTTAATATTACAGCGTTAGCATGTCCTTTCGGATTAGGTTGAGGTTGTCCAGGAAATACTCCAGCTGGTGCAGCAGTAGGTGCTTGTTGTTGAGCTACTTGTGAAATCTGAGTTTCAAGCATTTTGTTATGTGTAGCTAATGCATCTACTTTGCTCACTAATTGTTTAATCTGCTCACTAGTGTGAATGTTTTGGTTTAAGAAGTCCTTGTTTGTTTGAGATTGGTTAGCTATAAAGTTCTCCATCATCAATTCAAGGTTCGATTTTCTAGGGATATTAGGAGCAGTCTTTTGATATCCTGGTGATGTAGCTGGTGCTTGACCTGGTGCGTAATAAGCATTGTTATTCTTATAGGAGAAGTTCGGATGATTCTTCCAACCTGGGTTGTATGTGTTTGAGTAAGGGTTTCCTTGAGCATAATTCACTTGATCAGTGGGAGTACCTGCCAATAGTTGACAATCAGAAACTTCGTGTCCTGGGACTCCACATAACTCACAGTTAGGTGTTACTGCAGCCACAGTGGCTGTAGGTGTTATGGCCAAGTTATCGATCTTTTGGCTTAGTTGGTCAAACTTCGCATTGACTTGGTCCATACTACTTACTTCGTACATACCTCCCTTTGTTGGTTTCTCAGTTGCGACTCTCTCGCTTCCCCAAAGGTAATGGTTTTGAGCCATACTTTCGATAAGTGCATAGGCATCATTATATTCTTTGTCCATCAATGCACCACCCGCGGCAGCGTTAATTGTCATTCTTGTATTGTACAAGAGTCCATTATAGAAGGTATGGATGACCATCCATTCTATTAATCCATGATGTGGACAAAGTCTCAGTAGATCCTTATAGCGTTCCCAAGCTTCGAATAATGATTCACTTTCTCTTTGCTTAAATCCGTTGATCTGAGCCCTCAGCATAGCTGTCTTGCTAGGTGGAAAATACCTATTCAAGAAAACTCTCTTAAGTTCTTCCCACGTAGTTACTGAGTTCGAAGGCAGAGATTGAAGCCAAGCTCTTGCTCTATCTCGAAGCGAAAAAGGAAATAAACGTAGTCTAATAGCTTCTTGGGTAACTCCATTGGCTTTTACGGTATCTGTATATTGCACAAAGATCGAAAGATGAAGATTCGGATCCTCGGTAGGATTTCTGGCGAATTGATTTTGTTGCACGGCTGATATTAACGAAGGTTTTAGTTCGAAATCGTTTCGGTTGATAGCCGGCGCTGCAATGCTTGAATGCGGTTCAGCTCGCGAAGGATTAGCGTAATACTTGAGTGGATGAGTCTGTTCTTCAGCCATCTCTGCGTCCTTTGATTTTACGACTGGTTTAGGCGGATCTAATTGAAGATCTGAAATATTGTAATTATTTTCGAAATCGAATATACGTCTTCTTACGTGTAAGAAGCGTTCCGATTCAGGGATTAGAGGTTGCAAGTCTTCGCTTTTAGAGCGAGTACTTGGCATACACTCGGAGATTAGATTAAATTAAATAGTTGATACCTTAGTCTAGACAATGCTACCTAAATGCACTAGTAACTAAATTAAGGAATCCCCGGCAACGGCGCCAAAAACTTGATGGGCTAGAGACGTGTCTACTTATGCGTCTAGCGGTATCTTACTGCAAGTGCACAGCCTATCGAAGTAATATTTAAGATTATCGATCCACAGGGATTCTATGGTTACTTAGTGCTAGATGAACTTCTAGTTTAGCTAAGGCGAATGATTGTCACGATTTTTTGTTGGTTTTTTAAGACTATTAAAGGCGGAATTAAATTTAAGTTTTAATAAAGTAATATTAAGGCGGTCGGTATGTAATTATACTAACTTAGGTGGGTCAATCTAACCTAGGCTTATAAAGGTATTCACTTAATCTATTCGGTAGAGATTACCAGTTTAAATACCCTCAACTCACACTCTCGTGGTCTTATATCAGATCTTATCCCTAAAGCCCTATGCCTGCTCTCGCTAGCCCATAAGTGTTTAGAGGTAATTTTTGGAAACTAAGTAATTCTAATTTATCTTAAAGCGCTCTCGCTGTGTTTAATTTAAATGCCTAGCTTTAGCTATCTGGTTAAAATCTCACACTCTCATGGTCTTGACCTAACCTAATACTCTTTTCTTACTCTCGTAACGAAAAGGTCTAATTCAGTTAAAAAGTATCAACCAGAATGTTAAGTGATTAATTATTTTTAGCCTATGGTTATATTTTACCGGTTAAGTTTGTTATAACTACATACCGCCCTAAGGTGTTTAGCTACTCATCGATGTTGAACCAGACAGAGATAGAAAATTTAATAATAACGTACTCATGGCAGAAAAATAAATAAACATTATAATTAAATTAAATTGCAATATAATGAAAAACCTGGTTAACAAATATTCGAGCAGACTCCTTCTTCCACAGACCGGAAAGCTTGGAGTTAGCGGAAATTGAAAATAAACGAATGCTGAAGGTTTAGAAACAAATAAATGTATAACAATTTCCTGATGTTGGAAATTGTTATATGGCGGGTTTGGATACAATAAAAAGAACGAAACATAAAACTAAAAATAATGCAGGAATAGAAAGGCTGGTTCGTAATACAGTTCGGCAGAGCTTCCGCAAGAATTTGAATAAAAAATACTCTGTCTCCCTTTGTTCATAGAACTTGTACTATTTATAGAATCCTTAATGGGCTGGATTTTTGGACTTTTGTTGCATGGGCCTTGCTGAATTTGTGGAAGGAATGCAGGAACGTGGCAACAAAATAGGAGAAGTGGTCTTCACGTAATAACAAAATAGGAGAAATGGTCTTCACGTAATGCCTTGACGTAGTCTGAGTCAAAAACCTAATTTTACCCTTGTCACGGTCGTGACAAGGTCTTCACGTTCGTAACTTGTGGTTTTTAAGTGTCACGGTCGTGACCACTCTCTTACGGTCGTGATGGCTCAAATTGGGGTGTCACGGTCGTGACACCCTTGTGACGACCGTGACTGCAACAAATTATGCAGTATTTTGCAGGCTTCTTCATTTCTTCATCTCTTTATGGTTTCTTTTGTTCCTTTTACTCTTAATTCATGATTTAGCTCCATATAATGATGTACCTGCAAAATGTTAAGAAAAACTCGAGAAATCGAGTGTTAAAACGGTGAATATGCGATAAAACGTTAATGAAACCTAACAATATAATCGATGTGTTTTCTCGTTATCATCTAAGAAGGGTAACAAATTCACCCCCATTAAGGTAAGTTTTCATTTCTAGAACTCTATGATAGGAGTATCATTTTGATCATTTCTTGATACCACAATACTTACCATGATGTGAGGAATAAAAGCTCTAAGTTGTTGTTGATTGATTGTTCATGAATGTTATTTAATTTCACTTTGAAAATTTAGGGCTTATCTGGTTATGTCCAAAAATCATGAGCTATGTTTGATATAAATGAAAATTATTAGTACAATTGAATTCCTTGTGAAAATCTGAGGGAATAATATATCTATTTGTCTGATTTGATGCTTGTCTGAGAGAGTTGCATTTTGATTCCATGGATGAACACGAAGTTGAAGATGATGGTGTCTGTGCACATGTTTTTCATTTTTAAAACTTGTCTTAATATATTATGTTTTAGGTTGAACTCTCCATTGGAAAGCCAACATTGGCACAATGGAAAGTATGTTGGTCCTAAGCGTTTGTATTCTGAGGGCGAGGGTTTGACCCCTCTCAACCTTAGTTTTGGTTTTTTCATTCTTTATTCATTTTCGTTCCTTTTTCTTTTTTCCTTTTTCACTTTTTATTTATTTATTTTGTTTTGTTTTCTTTTTAATTCCTTTTCTCATTTTATATTAACATCTCAAAATTCAAATAGATTTTAATCTTTTATTTTATTATTTTTATTTTCTCCATTTTAAAATCCAAAATATTTATTATCTTGTTTATTTATTTACTTCGCCATTTTTAGTTAAAACTTTAAAAATAAAATAAAAATATTTTATTCTTTCTTGTTATTTATTTAACTTTCATATTAAAAATCTAAAAATATTTATACTCTTTTATTTATTTATTAGGGTTTCTATTTTATTTATATTAGTCCTTTGATCTTATTTTTAAAATCTCTTTTGATTAATTAATTTGTACACTTTGGTGACTATTATTTTATTGTTGATCTAACTTTACGACGAATCTGTTGTGCATATTTGTTTTGAGATGTTTAAATATTCAATACTTTGATCCATATGCCATGACCATTGGTTGATGTTCATTTGTTGATATAATACCTTGTTTTAATGATGAGTATGTCTTATTGAAGTATGTTTTGATAATTTAATGGTTGATAATGATGTATATGCTTGGTAATAGTTATAACCATGTTCTTGATGATCCTTGTGACACTTTCTTGATGATATTTTGGTGTATTGAATCTTAGCATGCTTGTATTGCTTTATTGGTTGACTCTTGTTGATTAACTTTGCTAAGACTTGATGCTTTGTGTTGATTGTCATTATGTCCCCTTGTTGATTTATGACAATGTGTCTTGTACTTAAGGTTGATGACTTATCTTAATGTGCTTTCATACTTGTTTGATTGCCCTTGCATGCTTGATCATTATCTTGCTTTATTATGAACTTCATGTTTCAATTTAATTTGTGAGGATTATTAATGTAAACATACTTGCATCATTTCTTTGTTTCTAATCCAATGGAAATGACTTGTTATCAATTTTATAGTCATGTGCATGTCATGCATTGTTTTTATTACTTTATCCAAACATTAACCTTTGGCTATTTTAAAACAAAACCTTGACTCTTTGTCAAGTGCCCTCTCAAACTTCCTTTTTTCCATAAGAATCACTAAAATATTTTAAAGTACATCAAACCCTTTTTTAGATAAAATTGAAAGAAAAGGATTGTTAGAATCTATCATTCTGATAAAACCCTTGAATGACTGGTCTCAAGCCTCGCGCATTGGGATAGCCAGTCATTCTTTTCTTTCATTCTTAAGACACTTAATAAATAATTTGAACCAATAAGGGCCGTTAGAATCTAGCATTCTAGCACAACTCTTTGAACCATTGATCATTATCAATATTCATTATCCAACAAACAATTTTCAAAATCAATCTTGAATCAAAAGGGCTGTTAGAGTTTAACACTCTAGCATAACTCTTTGAATAATTGATTATCATTAAACGTTCATCATTCCTAATATATATCCAAACCATATTCAAAACCCCCAATTTATGAACAAATCTTGATTATCATCAAGTGTATTTTCCCAATAAAATTTTGAAATATCTAATAAGATCTAACACTCTTTTCAAAAAAAAAAAAGGCATGTTGTCTTAATAAACACTAGGGAAATGTTTTGTCTACAACCATTGAGTCGAGAGTGACGTGAATGAGATTTGTAAATCCATTCAATATGGTGTAAACATCTGGTCCTCACTTTTTTTGGGTAGAACAAAGTTCTTATGCTGATTAATACAATTTAGCTTTTGCTAAAATTAACCAACTAACTTTTACCCGAACTACGATTGCTCTGATTTCTTCCTTGTAAGGATACATAGACACTAGATTGCGAAGTCTTGGCGAACACCCTAATAATAAAAATATCTTTAGGTTCCCCTATCATTAATAAGATCTAAAAAACATTTCTTCTCTATTTTCCCACCCCATAAGTAGAAGATTAGAAACTCACCTTAAGTTAACATACATTCGACCCTAACTAAATGGTTCCCGTTGAGTACAACAAACATGAGGGAATGCAAATATCTTCCCCTTGCATCACCGACTCCCAAACTCAGATATTAGTTGCGATGACCTTATCCTTGTCCTTTCTTTTATGGATTTTATTTGATATTTTACCTTTCCCTCTATGGGAATAAATAAAGATCAGTGGCAATTCTGTTAAGTCCATCCCGCGGGCGTGCGATTTCTCTTCGCGAGGTTGTTCTTATTTTTCGAGGTACGACATTGAATGTTATTCATTGACATTTCTTTGTTAAGTAGCTTAGCGGTTGGAATTCTTCCTTTAAAGATGAACAAGTGAGATGTTGCAGATTCGAATATATGCCCCTACACCTGACATCCTTTCATATCTACCAACTAAGTTGGCTTAACGAGACTCCATTGACATATTTTAATTAAATGGAAGAATACGTTACATACTGTGTATTTTGATTCAAGACATCTCATATAAATAGAGGAAAATGCACGTGTACATAAAATATCCAATGCATATTTTTTTGTTGATTATGAGATTTGGTGAAATTCACTTCTTATTTATGTTTATAAAAGTGTTTTAAAGAATATATTGAATATGTCCAATTATCGTTTTCGACCTATTTGATAGATTAGGTTTTAAATCTAACATACTTTTTGTTTTTTATTTAATAATTTGTCTTTATTAAAAAATATTAAAATTACTTTATATTCAATTATATTTGTTTTTTATAAAGTATGCATCATATGTATATAATAACTCCAAAGATTAATTTTTAGTGTAAATTTAAAATAAGAATTAAATTCAAAACCTTTTAATTAAATTTTAAGAACTCTTGTAATCTCATCGATATGTTTTCAACTATTTCAATTATATTATTTTTATCCCTTTATATTACTACCATCTCTTTCATATAATATATTTTTTTATTTAAAATCTCTTTCGTATAATTAGTTTAAGTTTTTAAATACCGCTACAGATACTAATTGAATGCTTAAGCATTTAGATCAAAACAAATTTAGCTTTCATTTGCTTCGTTTATGTGATCTTTGTCTTTGTTGTTTGTTTTTTAAGTTACATTGAAGACACACAAAGAAAGAAGAAACAACTCATTGTAATGCAAAAAGAAAAAGTTGAAGTTTAATAATGTGTAAACATGAAATGTCTTGTAAAAGGTAACTGAGTAACGCTTGTAGAAGTTAGCTAGTAGCATGTATAAGTTAGTTAGAACTATATGTAACAAACTAACAAACTCAGTATAAATACTTATATAGTTGACTATATTGGCAAGTATGATCATGCAGTGATGGATGTTAGAGTTTAACAATAATCTCCATTAACAATGCACAAGAACTTGAAAAGACAAACAATGAAAGAATAGTTGTGTAACTAACTTTCTAAGTTCTTAAATGTAAAAATTCAATTATGTTACAAATGCAAATACATTTAGGTTTATATAAACATCAAATACACCTCAAATTCAAATGCAAATGAAACTAAAATACAAATGCAAATGAAATGAAAACTAAAAAATCTTGAATGTTGAATTACATTCAACATCATCCCTTAATTCACAATCAATTTAAAATCAACAACACCAATTCCATCCTTCAAATTGATGAAGTGCTCAGTTTTGATTGTCTTGGTCTACACATCTGCAAGTTGCTTATGAGTGATGGCATGAACAAACTCAAGTACTCTATTATGAACCTTGAACTTTAGTTAAAGCAGCAAATTCATCAGCCAAATAGTCTAACAAGCTGACAGAGCACCAACTATTTATTCAGCTTCACAGGTTGACAATGCAACCACCAGTTGCTTCTTGGAACACCAAGAAATAAGAGCCCTTAAATACTTAAACATGTATCATGTAGTTCCTCTTCTTTCCACTCTATCACAACACCAGTAAAAGTCTGAGTAGCATATCACCACACCAAGACATGAGGAGTGTTAATACCTTCCCCTTACGTTATCGACTCTCAAACCTAGAACTTGGTTGTGATGACCATGTTCTTATCTTTTAAAGGTTTTTTTTAAATATTTTCCTAAGTTTGGTGGAGACTCTGTTCAAACTACTTTTTTCGCGTCCCATCGCGAAGGATCATAATTTTCGAGGTACGATAGAAACTAAATGTTTGCTCCTTGAATCGGTTGTGGTCCTGCAGAGAAACCTAATGGGGTACCATCATCAGTATGCACATTCTGTCGTGGTTGATCTTCTTAGTTCATTAACACATGCAGATTTTCTAGGATGCTTTTAAAAGGCTTCGCTTGGACTGAGATAAACTCAAAGCTTTCCCAGGATCATTGGTGGGATTCTCAAGCGAGTAAATGCATATTGATTCAAGCCGCAAGTGCACAACAATGGGAAGTAGTAAAATATATCAAACCACAGTGAGATATGTTTGTTTATGTATTTTTACTCTGATGATGTGTATCTAAAGCGATCGAAAAAGTTGGGGGTTCAATGTAAACGAATTAAAATTAACATAATAAAAAGTAGGACATGGAGTATGTGATTATCTATCTCAACATACCCAATTAAATTTCCTAATCGAATACAAGAAAAACATATCAAGTTATAGAAAATAGACAAAACTTTGTATAACACATATTTTCATAGCATGTGTACTCTCTAGGATGAATAATTCATCTACTTTCGTTAGCACATATTATTCATATGAGAACTTGTACTTTGGAACGACTAAAATAATTTCTCAACCGAGAGCGAGACACCTTGTCACGTGGGTGCCTCGAACACGACTTTCTCAACCAAGAACGATACGCCTTGTTAGTGGCACCACAACTTGGTTGTTTAGCAATCCTTTCTCGAATACTGAATCATTATGATCGGTATTTGAGTTGTCTTTGCTTTTACAACAGACACAAATATGTTTAAGTGTTCGGATTCTAAAATAAATTTTGCTCTTGTTTTTCTCATTATTTGTATAAGGAAAATTCAACTGATTTTTTCCATGAGATAGGTCTCACAAACAAACAAAAAAGTAAGCCTGAATGAAGATAATGCTTTGAATTATAAGAAAAAACTCCAATAATGTTTGAGTGCTCTTACAAGGAAGTAGAAATTTCAGCAAAATAACACACAAAAACTTAGAACAAAAGCTTCAAAGGTGGAAAATATCCTAGAGTAATATGAAGCTAAAAAAGATGATTGCTAACAATGATTCAAGGATTATTTATAGCCACTAATCACATTGAAAGGCCTTATATTTGTGTAAATGTCACTTAAGGTCATAAAGTATTTAAATTGGAACAATTTGGAGGCACCAAAGGTCACAAAAAGTCAAAACTTCAAGAATTTGGAACTATCGCTGGGTTGAACATGAGCAGTGTCAGGAAACATTACCTGCCCGTGTTGTTCTGTGAAAATACAAGGGAGAAGTATGGGAATGATATGCCCCGTTTCAGGGGACACAGCTAACCTGTGTTTTTTTTCCAAGCTTTGATATATAGGCAAAGTGCTTCAGCCTAACATGACCCAACGGTGTTGTCCTCAGGTTTTGCGTACGAGGGAATTCCTCTTCTTGCATTTTTCAATCCTTTTTCGTTGCGCTTCGACTCATGGGACTCCTTATTAGCTGAAAACAGAAAACACACCAAAGTAACATAAAAGTGGAATAAAACAAGTAAATAATACTGATAAAAACACACAATAAGCGTTATAAATACCACTTATCAAACTACACCAAACTTGAATTGTTGCTTGTCCTCAAGTCATTAACGCATAAAAAAAAAAGAGATAACAAGGTAATGAAGCATGCAAAGTTAATGAAAATGAAAGGAATATTACTCATACATAAAATTAATTCCGATTGACTTTCGATCAAATTCCCTTGTACAAGATAAACACTATAGGCATTTTAAGGACACTAACCATGTAAACACGAACCAAAATTTCCCCTCACTAGATATTGTTCCGACTATGGTTGTGTACCTAAGTCTCACATATTGATTTCTTCTATTTTCGTTCTTTTAATAATAAAATTAAGGTAATGAAATATGGATAATCATCACAAACTATATAAAGCTAATTTTGAATTCATCGGTTAATCACATGAGTGAGTTAGCTTTTGAGAGGGTCGACCTTTTTAGGTTAAGCCTAACTTACTTCGACTAACTATTATTTTTTCTCGACATTGGGGATCAACAACCATTGGGTTGAATAGTCTGGTGAGGATTACCCAACTTAATAGGTGCAATTGCCTTTTACTATTATTTTTTTCATTTTTTTCTTATTTTTGTCCTCAACTAACTAAGTATAACTTTCAAATCTATAGTATGTCAGACTATTTTTATAGAACTAATTAGAAAATAATTCTCAGAATTCAAAGACTAGCACAAAACGAGTCAAATTGGTATCCTTTTTGGGAAAATCTCGGGTGTTCGAACAATACCTACTTTATCGACTTTTTCGAGGGTCATAATTCTTAGCATTTCATACCTAAATCTACATATACTTTCTTACTCAATCAAATCAAAACTTTACATTTTTTCTTAAAACGACTTAAATTTGGGAAATATCTTCAAAGCATTGCATATACAACTATAAAAAGAAAAACAACTCAAATAAACACACAAAATGCGATAAAAGAAAAAGAAGGGAAATACCCCCCGAAACTTAAACTGGACATTGTCCCCAACGTTCCTGAATTAGAAAAGAAAGATTAAATAGAAACTCACATATCACCTGTATGCGGAGGTGAATGGCGCAACATAAGTTGTTCCGCTTATATAATTGAGTCCTTCTTGATTATCCTTTGTTGACGCATATCATCTGGTAGGAGGAGGTGCTCTTTTTGTGAGTTTCTTTTTATTCCTGCAAAAATAATCAAACAAAAGAAAGATAAAATACACATTTTTTTAGGTTTCCTTCCACATAGTGCTTTGTTTAACGTCGTTTAACTCGACGGTTCATGAGTGCAATCACTCATGGTGGTTCCCTTAAAGTTGGTTCTTCAACCTTAAATTTAGAGGTATTAGGGATTCATGTACACCTATTTAACCATCTCTCTATCCATTACTCTTCTTTTTCTTCTTTTTATGGGGGGATTCATACTTTTGAACCTGTAAGGGTGGTTATGGTTCTATCTTAACTATCAATTGTTCGAGTTTAGCTTTGGTACAAGTATTAATCATATCGACTAATCAACAAGAAAACATTGTATATGGGTCTTTTATGAATTCAATCTTTTTATCCCACACCTCAACGGTCAACCTTCCCCTTTTAACATCAATAATTGCTCCAATTTCATGTTCCTTTAACTTTCTCTTTTTAGAGAAGATTTATGTAAAAAACATGGCAAACATATGCATTCGAGACAGGGCCTCAATGAATAGTACATTGGTGTGAATCTTTTCGAATAGTTCCCCCAAATTTTAAACTAGGCGTCTACCTTTGCCTTCACAAATCTTTGTGGAAATGGAATCGGTGGCTTATAGGGAGGAGGAGCAACATAAGGCGCTTCCTTCTCTACGTATTCAACATTCTCCTTTTTAGGTGGTGTCGGTGGATTTTCCTTAATCTCTACATTTTTCTCACCATATAAAAACAGGAAGAGTGAGGGAATCACTATCAGAAATACCAAGGCTCTAAGGACTCCCAAATGACTAAATTCATGGCAACATTACACAACCATTCCCTAAACTTGAAGATCACTATTAAGATGAAAAGGAGTGAAAAAAATGGCCGAGTAATACCTGCAAACAAAGTTAGAAGCTTGTGTCTAGAATAATGGAGAACAAAAGCGCTTTGCATCTATAGAGTTCTTGAAGGAGTAGATAAAAACTTAAAGAGATGAAAGTGCAAAAAAGGTTAAAAAGGAAGGGTTGAAACTATTTGATAGGAATGGAAAGTCCAACCATATGAGAAATCAATAACCTCCCACTAGACATCCCAAAAGTTAAAAAATATTTCCATATCAATGACACATGTGAGGAATTATGACCAAACTGGCTTCCTAAGACTAAGGCATCATTCATCGCTTTTGATGAAGCACGTGTTTTCTACCCCAGTTGACATTGTTTTGGGATTTATCCTAGTTGGTGTTTGAGGAATCACCTCGTTGACACTTGGAGGTCTGTCCATGCTTGAGGGACTTTCCCCATGTTAATGAACTCGCCCTATGTATACCTAAGGGGCTCATTCAAATAAGAAAATAAAAATAAACTAAAACATTTCTCCCTTTCTAAGCCCTTGTGTGTTAAGGAATTATGTATTAGTATATTTGTAAATGACCTACAATAGGAAGAATTGAAGATTTGTTAAAGGGGGGAGGGACATAATATTTCACTCACACTAGCTTTCTAATCGTCTGTTTATTGGAACTAATTCCCGTCATTTGGTTATGACGCCCATTTCTCAAATTGATTTCCTTCCCGTGAAACATAAAAGTGACATGTCCTAGCTTCTTACAATATGGGAGGGGGGACTGAGTGGAGGCGGTTACATTTCCCAATGAAATGGGGAAGATAATTTCCCTTTTCTCAGGCTCCTAAGAATCAGAAGTGTGGAACCTATCTTCCTGTGATCTAAGACCTAAGTCCACAAGGTTCTTATAAATACCTTAAACCCGAGGTTCAACAAGGAGGACAATTCTTTACAAAAACACCATATACACAGCTTCTCACAATCCCTGCGTAAGCTTCCTCTAACAAGACAACAACCCTAAAAACCTTTGACATCCTTCCATAATAAGGGATTGTCACATATTATAAATAAGTGAGTGTAAACTAACTAATATATTTGGAATCTTTAGTGACTTAACTCTAAGAATATTTTATAAAATTATAAATTTAATTTTGATCACCAAACTTTCCATTATCACAAATATTTATTTGAATATATTTTGGCTAACACAAAACGAATTTGTGTAAGTAAGTCCCATGTGATTCAAAGATAGTTATGAAATAAACTAACCAATCTTCAACATGTCAATCCTGACCCTTGGTGCATGACATGTGATTTTGATGCAGTTATTAGTTCCCATGAGAGATTTGGTAGATGTCCTCTTAAAAAAAGTTCTACCGATGAGTTTATTAGTTGGAAAAATAAAAATGAGCTTAAGAATGCAATGCACAATATGAGTGATAATTCTGCTTCAGGTCCTTATGGCTTTGGGGAATGTTTTTTTTCCAAGCTTATTAGGATATAGTAGGGATTGCTATGATCAATTTAGTGAATCAATTCTTTGAACAAGAAATTCTTTAGAGGTATTATCACTTTGAAGATAGACATAAAAAAATCCTTTAATACTTTAGACCGACAATATATTATTAAAGTTCTTGTTCAATTTGGCTTTGATTAAATTTTTTGTGATTGAATTCTTAGTATTTACTATTCCTCCAAACTATCAATCATGATAAATGGGAAAGTTGTAGGATTTTTTTCTTGCTCTAGAGGAGTGAGGCAAAGAGATCCTCTTTCTTTTTCTGCATTGCTAAATAGACACTTAGTAGGTAGTTATCTATGTTGGTGGATCAAGGTAAGTTGACATGCATATCAGTTCATATGAAAACCATTCTTAGCCACACTTTTTTGTGTGTATATGATCTAATGATATTCTGTAAAGCTACCATGAAAAATTCTCAAGTCATTAATAATCTTCTTCAACAATATGGTCAAAATGTTGGTCAACACACCAGTCCAACTAAGTTTAAGCTTTATGGTGGTGGTAGCTCTGGATCTAGGCTGAGGCGTATTACATGATTTCTTGGATTTACTATGGGATATATTCCATTCAATTATCTTGGAGTTCCAATATTCAAAGGAAATCCTATAACTCAATCTTTTCATATCATATCAGATAGAGTATTGGTCAAGCTAACTACTTGGAAGAATTATCTTCTTTCTATTATTAGTATGTTCAATTTGTCTAGTCAATCATATAAAACATGCTTTTGTAGAGTCTTAGGATTTATGAATAACCAATCAATCTTCTTAACAAATTGGATTCTTGCATTAAAATTTGTGTGGAGAGGTAGCATAAATAGTAGAAAGTTGATTACTAAATCTTGGAAATTTATTTGCTCACCTTTTTCTAAAAGAGGTATTGATCTGAGAGATGTTTTGACAATAAATAAAGTATCTCTTTGTTAGAAGTTGTTGACTAAAAATAATAAATGGTCTTATATGTTTATTAGTAGATAATTCATACACAAAAGCTAACCATGCATCACATCTTTTCTTCAATATAGCTTGACATTAAATATTCATTTTTCTTTATGGAGGAACATAATAGATGGTAGATTGGTAATAGGAAGGACATTTATTTATGGACTGACAATGGACCGATAAATAACATTAAATATTTATACCTAGTGTTGCCAGTGGATATTTTAATTTATGCACATCACTAATCTCAATTCAATTATCCAAAATATCAATTGGAATATTCCTTATGTCTTATCCATTTTACCTCCTCAAATTGTTAAAGATATTTTGAATATTAACTTGTCATTTGATAATACTACTGTTGATGAGCTCATTTGGACATGATATACAAATTGTGATCTATCTTTTAAAGATGCCTACAAGTGTATCAGTTGAGATCACATTGAGTCTTTTTTATCAAAATCTATTTGGCTTCCCTACCTAGCTCCTGTTAAATCATTGGAGATTTGGAAGCTAATGCATAATGTTGTTGCAACAAAACACAATCAGATTGAGAGGGAAATACATATGGTTTTGAGGTGATATCTCTACAATCATGATGTGGAAACTACAAACAACTTATTTCTTAAATGCAAACACACCTTACTTTTCTAGCATTAAATGAAGCGGTTGTTTGACATGAACATTTGTAAAATTTAAAGTTCCCAAATTCAGAATCTGATAATGACTCCATCAATACTAATTCTTTGGAAAACTGGGCAAATAATAAATGATATGAGGTTTCAATATGGTAAAATTGACTTTGATTGAGAAAATTTTCATTTCAAACAATATGTCTAAATGACATCTACTTCTTTAAAGGAGGACATGTACTCTTCAATTCACGACTTTACAATTATTAAACCATTTGACATCAAAAGTCGAACCCCTTCCCCCCGCGCACCTAAAATCATACAAGTTAATTGATATTTTTCTAGTTATAATTGAATGAAGTGCAACACATATCGAGTTTCGAGAGGAAATCCTAATATCAACTTGTGGTGAAAGGAATAATTTGGAAACATTCTTTGAGCTTTCTCAATTAAGATTGGAGTTTGCACATTTTTAAAAATTTAATTGCATGTTTGCTATCGAATATGTTAACAAGGAGAATTAGTGAAATGTTTGACTTGAAACTAACCTAATGTTGACAATTTATTCGTTTTCTAACATGAATATTGTGGTTTGACATATTTTAATTAAAAGAAAGAATACTTTACACATTATATGTTCCTTTAAATTTAAGATATCTCACATTTTCATTAAAAAAAATGCATAAATAAATAAATTAGTTAATACAATTTTTTTTAGTGATAATGACATTTGGTAAGATTCACTTGCTATTCGTGTTTTTGAAATTTTTTTTAAGAATATCTTAAGTATTTTCAACTATCGTTTTTGCTACTTATATGATGAGTTAGATTTTACGTCTCCATTCTTCTTAATTTTTTATTCAATACTTTTAAATAAAATTAAACAATTAAAAATAATTTACATAATTTTATAATATAAGTTACAGTTCTTTATTTTCATATTTACATAATATTTTTCTTAATTTACTTGTATTTCTTCTCATTTCTTTATATCTTTTATATAATAATATTTTTATACACATTATCTTTTTCACCTCACCACACCGACTTTTTTTTACAGTCAATCATAGCTTTAAAATCTATTGACTGTAATAGACTGTTGAAATACAATAAAAAGAACCAGTAAAAAAAACAATAAATTTTAATATATATTTTTATAAGAAAGATAATGGTTAACATTATTGACTTATAAATAAACAATGATATATATTTTCTTAAGAATAGTTACAGCTTCTAGCAGTAATTAAGTAATTGAATAGTAAAAACAAAACCGAGTAATTATTTTAATAGTAATTATTTTTAGATAGATAAAGCTTCCCATTGATACACATTTAGATTACCATTAGGCAATAGATTGTTTTTTTCTCCCTCCTTTTTTAACCAATGAATACTTTATGTACATAATAATTTTACATAAATATTTATCTATTTTTAAAGATTACTAGTATTAAGAAAAACAAGGTTAAATAATTTACAATAAAATAAGCAACAGGTTATATATTTTCTTAAGAACAGTTTCAACTTCTAGTATAGGTAAACGATAAAGTGAAAATAAAATATGATGACCTTAAGAAAAGTCTTACATTTAAGATATTAAAATAATTCAATAACTTTTTTAATCTTCTTTTTCTTTTTAACCTATATGCATGACACATGAGATGTTGGGTGAATGATTCTCATGCCTACTGTCTCGTGTCTCATACTATGTGTTTCTAGATGATACACAATCTAGATACCAATAAACTATAAATCACTATTCTCTGCATCTCAAATTAGTTTTTTATTTATTTTTAATTTTACATTTATTTAAAATAATAATTATTGTTTTAGAAAAATAAAACAATTTAAAAATCCTAAATTGTTTCAAATTATTTAAGCAATAAAAGGTTGATTTAGTATTGTTTAAACTAATCCATAATTCTGTTAGAATATCCAAATAAAACATTTTTATAAATAATTTTTTGGTCAAATCTACTAAAAATAACAACTTTATCCAATTTAATCATATTATTTTAAAATATTTCAAGAAAAATTATTCTTTTCTTAATTTCTAAAAAGTTTAATATAAATTATATTTAAGTTTTCCCTCTAATTTTTTTTTTCATAATCAATATTTAACAAAAAATATTTTTACATTTTTTGACAAAATGTATTTTAAGAAATACTATTTTTTTCATAAATATTAAATTTAAATTTTTAAAAAAGAAAAATTCTTTAAAATTAATTTTTATTTTATTCTGATAAAAGTTTAATATAAATTATATCCAATTTATTCTCTCTAATTTTTATATAATTAATAAATAATACAATTTTTATATAATTAATAAATAATACAATTAATAAAATTTATTCTAGAAAAAACCAAAAAAAAAGTATTTCATTTTATTAATATTATTTATTTTCTTATAAATATAAATATATATTTTTAATTATAATTTTTAACAAAACTAGTATTAAAATAGCTTTCCGATGGACTCTCCAGAAAAACTACTAGCAGTATTTTTTACTAAAATGGTTTAGGACAAAAAGAGTAACTTAAATTTTTCACACAAAAAGTAGTATCTTAGTCCTAGCTACCACCCTCCAGTCAAACCCACATTCTTTGACCAAAATAAATCCCAAAAAAAGAACATTAAAATATATATTAAATTAAAAAAAATCCCAAATATTATATTCTTAGTGGCAAAATAGCAAATTTTCCATGGTCAAAGAAAACCATTCATTTCACACAACCTTCTAAGAAATTACGCCACCCAATCAAAACACAAACCACCTTAATCCTTGTATTACATTTACGTACATGAACCTTGCCCACTTTTTTTTTTGTCTCTCCTTATATTAATCTCTTCCATTTCTCATATTCAAAACTTTTTCCAAATCTTCAAAACTTATCTATCTTATGGCATCTTCCTCTAGTAATTTAGATACCAATCATAATAATAATATTAATAATAATATCAATGGTTTGAACTCTTTCAACCATTTTTCATTCTCAACAACTCAACCTTTCATGACGACTAGTTCTTTCTCTGACCTTTTAGCTTCCCCTCTTGATGAGAATGACAACAACTCGAGAAATGATTATGGTGTTCCTAAGTTCAAGTCTACACCTCCTCCTTCTTTGCCTTTGTCACCGCCTCTCGTTTCTCCTTCCTGTTTTTCTATTCCTCCTGGTTTGAGTCCGGCTGAACTACTTGATTCGCCTGTTTTGTTGAACTCTAACAATGTCGGTTTCTTCTATTCTCTTCACTTTTCATTTTTTTTTATCTTGAGAAATGAAAGTTTTGAACTTTTTATACTTCATTATCATGTTCTTATGTTCAAAACAATGACTTTGGTTTTAGACCAGACAACATGCTTGAACATGTTTTTTTTCTGCTTAGAAAAATTTGAAGATTTTTTATTTTTTATTTATTTTTTGTGTTGCTGAATTTATGGACATGTTTTTTTGTTTTTGATACAGGTTTTGCCATCTCCTACAACTGGTGCTTTTGCTGCTCATAGCTACAACTGGAAGAACAATTCTGAGGGGAATCAACAAATTGCAAATTTTTCTTTTCAAACCCAACAGGATCATGCTGTTTCTGCATCCAACACATCTTTTCAATCATCAAACGTTGGAATTCAACAAGTATGTTTGTTGCAACCGATTCTTAAAGCATTTATTGCACATTTTAGACTATTAGTGTGTTTGGTTTACCAAAAACTAACTTTAGATATTAAAATAAATATTGAATTTGGATTTACCGCAGTTAAAAAATGTCATTTGTTTGTATGGTTGTTATAGCGATGATCGTTGGATCAAGATCAATCGATGCATCATAGAAATTCTCACTTATGTGAAATTCTATGTTTTTTAGTACTATCTTATTGCTCTAAACATGTTCAATTTTTTTTTTTTTAATGTAGCAGCAACAGCCATGGAGTTATCAAGAAAGCACAAACCAAGAAGGCTATTCATCTGGAAACAATATGATGCAAGGTGAAAACAACAATAGTTCTATGCAGATTTATTCTCCGGAGTTTGCTAATGTTCAAATGAACAACAACGTGATGAATAACAATGGAGTTCAATCTGATTACAACAATTACCAACCAGTACCGCTGCAACAAGTTCAAACCTTGAATAAGAAATCAGACGACGGGTACAATTGGAGAAAATACGGACAAAAACAAGTGAAAGGAAGTGAGAATCCGAGAAGCTATTACAAATGCACGTACCCGAATTGTCCTACGAAGAAAAAAGTTGAGAGATCCGCCGAGGGACATATTACTGAGATAGTTTATAAGGGCACTCATAATCATCCTAAGCCTCAATCTACTAGGAAAAACTCTTCGAATGGTCTTGTGATTGTTCCTGCTAATCCTAATGGAAATGAAATCATTGATCAATCATATGGATCATTTGGTAATGGACAAATGGATTCCGGTGCTACTCCTGAGAATTCGTCAATTTCAATTGGCGGAGATGATGATTTTGAGCAGAGTTCTCATCAAAAGAGTAGATCCGGTGGCGGTGACGACTATGATGATGATGAGCCTGATACTAAAAGATGGTAAGTTTTTTTGTTTCATGGTTTTAAATTACAGTTGTGATACTGTTTTCTATATTGTGGTTAAGGAATCATTATGTAGTTATATTTTTATGGCTAATTTAATCATGCATAATTGTTTCTTTAGGAAAAATGATGGTGAAAATGAGGGTATTTCAGCACCTGGAAGCAGAACAGTGAGAGAACCTAGAGTTGTTGTTCAGACAACAAGTGACATTGATATTCTGGATGATGGTTACAGATGGAGGAAATATGGACAGAAAGTTGTCAAGGGAAATCCAAATCCAAGGTAAAAAAGTAAAAATAAAACTCACTTTAGATTCTACTTTAGTCCTATTTCTTAAAGTTTGATCTACTATTTTGAGTATCCAATGATGGATTTTCTCACTCCCATGATAGTATATACAATTGTTACCTAGTCAAATGTGGTAAAAACATTACAACAACATAATGAATTGTATTTATTTCTGTCTTTTTTTAGGTACATAAGCCTAATAATGGTTTGCTTTTTTGGAGAATTTCACATTTGGCTATAAATTGTAGTACCAATTTTCCTTGTTTATACTTAGTCAAATTCGGCAACTTTAGTATTTCTCAAGTACGCATACCATTAACATAACACTGACGCTTTATATTGTAGGTGTGCCTATATCAGACACATCTAATATCTGACATTGACACTTGTTGTTACATTTAGTTATTTATATTTTCAAGTTATTAATGTTGTCGACGTGTGTTTGTGTCAACGTTTGTGCTTTGTAGTTTCTAGAATGAGTTATATCTAATCTTGTGTTTCGATTATGTGTTGTAGGAGCTACTACAAATGTACACACCCAGGTTGTCCAGTGAGGAAACATGTTGAGCGTGCCTCCCATGATTTGCGGGCTGTGATCACAACATATGAAGGGAAGCACAACCATGATGTCCCTGCTGCTCGCGGAAGCGGAAGCAACTCCATAAATCGACCAATGCCAAACAACCCTTCAAATCCAAACAATGCGGCCACTGCCATAATGCCACTACAGATTCAAAGGCCACAACAACCAGCACAACAAGTCCAATCCCAATCCCATCCTTTCAACATAAACATGCTGCAGCCTCAAGGAAGCTACGGATTTTCAAGGTTTTTGAATCCAATGGAGTCTTACATGAACCCTCAACAGCAACAGCAACAGCATCAACAACAGCAGCAGCAAATGTCTGAGAATGGTTTTTCCTCTAGGGCTAAGGAGGAACCTAAGGATGACATGTTTCTCGAGTCATTGCTATGCTGAAAAAATTCTTTCATTTTTATTAGCAGGTACTATAGCACCAAAAAAGATTTTAGGATTCTATTTATTTTTACAAATAAGAAAAAACTTCATTTCATTGATTTGTTGGATTTGTTTTCTTGGAATTTGGTTTTTTTGTTGTAAATTTATACAACCATAGGTTTGGTATAGTTTGCAATTGTTTCATTACTTTTTCATTACCCTTGTTTCATATGTTATAAACAAAATAATACTAGAACAATTTTCATATACTTGGTCAAATATGGTTGCTAGATTATTTTTTTTATTGGTAAACTAGTCAAGGTCAACTTTGGTAGTTTTCTACTTTTTTAGTGTCTCTATACATATATGGATGTTTCCAGGTTGCAACCTAGTGGGTCAGTTAGCCATCCATGTTGTCCTATATGAATGAAAATACAAAATTACCCTTTGCTGCTTCATAGCATGGAATCAAAATGGCAAGTTTTAAAAGGACAATTTTGAAAGAAAAAGTTTTGGGACTTTTTGTTTATTGTAGGACAAGTGGGAATGAAAGAGACGTTTACGTGATGCACACGTTAGGTGTTAAAATTGATTTGTCCTTAGCTCATTGTCATCATTCATGGTGTAGATACACATGCCTTCCCAAGTTTTCCTCTACACCGACCTTATGGCATCTTTTTGTGCTCATCCACTTATCTTTAATTCTTCTTACTTTCACAAACTCTTATTTTTTACTCACCACCTTTACGAACGTTTCTTGCTCATTATATTTGTAGTGTCATTATCAATGAGATTGATAATTAGGCTTCTTCTTACGCCAAATGTCTTATTACATTTTTTATTTCTAGTATTTTTTAAGATACATTAGCAGGGTATTTAATATTTATTTATTTGAGATGCAAATCGAGACATAAATAGATAACATCTGTATAGATGAGATCATAAGATATAATAAAAAAATGATGTTGCCGTGTTCATAAATACGCTAGTGACGTATAGTGACACCACTGATAATGTCAGCAATTTGCAATGCATTTATTATTCATCAGCTCAAAGTTTTATTGATTTAAAAAATACATCGTGTTAAAAGTGAGAGATGGTTTTTTTGACATCATAATTTGAATTTTGAGTATGGAATTATTTTATTTTATTTTTCTTTATATTTATGAAATCTATATAAGAGTTAATTTGGAGTATATTTTAGTCGAGGTTTATTTACTCTCATGATTTTAAAATATCTTATTTGTTTGAAATCACAAAATTGATGGACTGTGCAAAAAGAAAAAGAGTAAATTGAAAGAAAAATAATTGAGGATGAAAATATTTCATTAACTATAAGTTAAGGGTGTCTCCAACATTTATATTGACATTACATGATGATAGGGATATATGTTATTTAAACAAATGACTGAATTGTCACCACTTATACTAAACTTGTAATGGGTTAGTTGCTACAAAAAAATAATTCTTTTTCAACGGTAATTGTTTTTATGTGATTATATTAACTGATTACACCCACGATGTTTTTGTTGTTTCTTCACCGATTTGGTGATTACATTAACCGATTACACCCACGATGATTTTCCTGTTTCTTCAGTTCAAAAGTGACTTTTACCTTACTGTAACCAGTTACACCCATGTGTTAACTTGTTACAGCATTTGAATTATCAAAAATACTTTTAACACACCACCTTAATTCAAGCGCTCTAAGTCTTCCATGCCCATGTTCATCTTCAACCTCTTGAACACATCATTTGGAACTCCCTTAGTCGATAAATCAGCCACTTGATTTTCACTTCTACAATATTTCAATCTTAACATTCCTTCACTAACAAGTTCTCTCATGTAATAAAACATCATCTCAATATGCTTGCTCTGTTAGAATTTTGGGTCACAAATATAACATTTAAGGTGTCAATGCCATTATTTTAATTAGTTAACACTTAAAGGGGTCTAATTAATAAAATATTAAGTTTGTGGCAAAAATCATTGATCTAACCTGACGATCAGAAAGTGTGGCCAGTAACACGTCTGCAGCAGCAACGGTCAATAAGGGGAAGAAAATGGGGTGTACCTGAAGACACTCCGATGTTTAAGTTAGTTTGGGTGAAGAGGTAGCAAGAAAGAGTTAGAGAATAGAATACCTGATCCTCCTGCAGAGGAGGGTTTTTATAGAGAGCCCCTAGCGCTGGGCCAATGGTCTCTATTATGGGTTGTGGGTTCAGGCCCATAACGGATGGCTGCCAGGATTCCTACATGGAGGTAGGGATGAGCAGCTCGTGATCATCGTCCGGGGTTAATCACTCCTCATTTCCCGGTTAGTGGAAGGACTTGCCCGTTATAAAGGGCAAAAACGTACCACGAGGCGCGCGAGACGGTTGGTGACATCTCCTCAGGTGAGGAGCACATGCGGAATGTGCTTTCTACTGACCACAATGGGTTGGGCCAGCATTCTGGGCCGTCCATGACGTAGGACTAGATTGGGCTATGCTCGATGTTGGGTTAGCTACACGCCCATTCCATAACAGAACCCCCCAAGTCGTTGTTGAAATTCTGGTACGCAAATACCAGATGTCGAGATAGATGTCACAACACTGGGAGCAAAACAACTTGATCACAAATAAATATACATAAACTTAAATGACAGAAAAGTAAAATCACACCAATAGTAGTTAACCCAGTTCGGTGCAACTCACCTACATCTGGGGGCTACCAAGCCAGGAAGGAAATTCATTATGATAGTATTAGTTCAAAGCTAAACTCCCCCGTTTACAACTTCTCGCCTAATCACTACCTAATGTAACTTCTACCTAGACACTCTCTAGATATGAGACCCCTCTCTCACTTCCTAATCAGTCACAAACCAGTGACAATTCAACAACTATCCAAAAAGAAGTACCAACCCTTCCAAGTACATTACTTAGTTTTACTTAAAAGTTTCAACCAAGAACAATACACTCTTGCTTAAAAGCTTTAGAGTGAATAATTAACAATGAACAATCAACCTGCCTCAATGCATAAGAAAATACATAAGTAACATGCAAGTAACACACACTAAACCCTAAATACCTACCAAGACACGACTAATCCTTATGCTTCAAACTTCACATAATCTTCAAGCTATAATAGGGTTAGGTCGCCTTCGGTCCACTTGGGCTTGGGCTCTTGAAGCGCAAAAACACCAGGAATAAGTTATAAGTCATAAGCATAATCTCCTGCACAATAATAGGAACAAAATACAAAGTTTCCTAAAAAGGCTCAAGGATCCTTTTTACGAAAACCAACACAATCTGTCAAAACAGAAGTTCCTACAATATCCTCCCTTGGATAATGCAAACGTGTGAATTAAAACACACTAAAAATACCAAAACAGTCATGCTCTAACTTTCTGGTATAACATGTCCTGGCACATGTCACAATATCATAATGAATATGATGTCTGACTGAAATGACAAAATACCCGGCTTAACATCTTGATGGCAACATGTTTTACCAAAATGTTGTCAATACAAATATCACAAACTTACAATCTCCCCATTTGGTAAATTTTGGCTAAAACAACCTTAGTACGCATTAGAGACATACATAGCAGAATCAAAACAGAACCACCAGACAACAAGAACCACAAACCCAAAAGTTGTCAAGGCAGTAAAGCACACCTAACACGATAATGTCAAGACATGAAGTCTGACATCACAGATAAAAGAGAACAACACAAGCTACATGAAAACATGTAAGCTTTGTACAAACTACAACTTTGCAGCTATAAATCAGACAGGTACAAAGCTCCCTTTGTCATACATAACCAGTACTCCCCCTAAAGGGGAAAACAAAAATCACAAGAAAATACACATGAACTCTAGCAAGTTCATACAATAGAACTTCAAACTTCAAAGACACCAAACACAAGCACACCCCCCCTGAACATCACAACATACTTTAGAGAAAATGCATTCTCTTAGACACAACATATGGTTCCACGTCAGCAGTAGCAAGAATGACAGACTATCATGTTCCCCCTAAAAGTTGCATACACAGAAGCAACAACAATAAAAAAAAATACTCTTCCTAAGCAGTAGTATGAACATGGCATAAAGTCATGACATCTAATCCAATATCAGAAACATCAAACATACAACACTTTACTCCCCCTTTTCAGCCAAAAATTGACAAAAATAGAGTAAATGTAAACAACATAAATGGAAACATACAGATGGAAGCAAACACAAATAACACTAATGGAAATACACAATAACAGATAAAATCACACAATCAGATCATATGTAGATGATCTTCCACCTATTTTGTCTGTCAAAGATCCTTCTACACTCCTTGAAGCTATCATATGGTTTAGGAGTGTTGATATCAAACTCCTTCCTCACAGCCATAAAACACATCTTCTTCAAACCAATATTTCTATCTTGCAAAGATCCTTTATTCCATCCATTAACAGCTGTCACTTGCTCAGGCCTACCAAGCATTAGAGAAAAGAGGAAAGATGCAATATGTGTCGCATTCCTCCATATTTGTAATTACTACAACTCTTCAACAGTGCTAGTTCTCATTTCACAGTTTATGTCCTCAAGATAATTTCCATATGAAGCATTAGTAAACATAACAGTCAGTTGATCCTTACTGTCCACACACTTTAAAACGACAACCTTTCCTTCATCAAGACTCCTGATTAGTTGATTATACCTGTAAAGATTCTTGTTCTTGGTGAAATATTCGATAACATTCAGACCTTTATAATATAGTGTCAGAACATCAGCCTTGTCATCATGTTTCTTCAATATTTGTTTCATCCACACTAATTGAAAGCAACCTCCTCAAATTTCACCATACTCAACTTTAGTAGTACACCAAGAAACACATCTTTGCTTCTTGTTAATCCAGACAGTCAGAATTTTTGTCAGAGATGAACCGTCATACATATCACTCACCCATTCTATCTGCATAATATTTTCAGCATAACCTTTGTGCTATAGGAGTAATGCATATCACAATACCTTGTTCCAATGATGCAGTTCAAGATCTTCTTCTCTTGAATAATAAAACTCATTCTTGGTTCAAGCTTGCAGACAAGACATGAGCTTGTTATTTCCTTTGTAAACTTAGTAATGTTTCTTTCAATAGAGTGTCTTGCATTGAGATCCTTGGATTGATCAGAATTACCCTTACTAGAGAGATCTGAAGTGACTTGAAAGTTATCTGACACAATGCTAGAGAAATTACAACTTTCCTCTTTTTCTGTCTCACTAGTTTGCATCGAGGATGTTCCAGCATTGTTCTTAACACCCATCATTTATTCTATAATTGAATCATCAATCACTACACTAATAGATTCCATTATCATCCTAGTCATAGAGTTAAAGATTCTATAAGCTCTGCTACTTGAAGAGTAACCCATAAATATCTGATAACGTGAAATTATATCGTTTATTTGACTTGACTTACATGGATTTTACCTTCGATTATTATTAGTTTGTCCGTTTTTTACAATATTATTTAATCGTTTTGTTTGTTTTTGTAGGAACGAGGAAATAATTGGAAAAGAAAGAAAAGGAAGAAAATGGATAGAAAAAAAAAGAAAATGGAAGGAAACAAATAGAAAAGAAAAGAAGAAAAAAAAAGGGCGGGGGCCACCACACACTAGTGGCACTTGCCACATAGGTGTGGCGCCTGCCACCCTTATTAAGGAAGAGGGAGTGGCGCCTGCCACACTAAAAGGAAGGGGGAAGTGGCGCTTGCCACACTAAAAAATAGGAGAAAGTGGCAAGTGCTACCTCATGCACTACTTCTTCTCCTTTCTTTTCTCCACTACTTCGTATATTCTCTACACGTCCATACCTCTTCCTAAAATCCGATTCTCACGCAAAAACCATTTGTAACCCACGAAGGCACACAAGAGTATAAAGTCAGAAGACGGGTTTCCAAAGAGAGGTGGGATTTTCTTTTGGCCAGAATTTATTTTTCTTAGTTTTTTAGACAGTTTCTATTTTACTTGTAAAAGCAATAGTTTTTTCGCATTGAGAACCTATTGCCCATTAGTTTTAGAATTTGTTGTTTATGCATGGACTTGTACTGAATTCCATGCCTGTCGGTATTAATCCAAGTTCTTCAAAGTTCTTCTAAATTTCCAGGTTTTTATTATTGTTTACTGTTATGCATTCTGTTTATTTTCTATTTAGTATTAGGATTGATTCTCTTAATAGCATGCAAGCCATGTCTGGCTAAACTAGTTAATATCGGCATGTAAATAAATTAGTCGGACGGGATTCCATCAATTTATGACATAACTTAAACAAATCTATTTCTCTAGCCCGGTTTCTTATTATGAAACCATCAACTTTTGTTACGAGAGTAAAAAGGAACTAAGGTTAGGATCAAGATAAGCAAGAGTTTGAGATTCTACCCGGATAGATGAAACCATACATTAATTCTAAATTCAGCGGGAGCGCTTTAGAATTAATTAGGAACTGCTTATTTTTAAAAAGTGTTTTCAAATACAAATGAGAGAGCGAGAGTCTGCATTCTGATTTGAGAGTATAGATTGAGTCAATAAACACAGGAGTGTGAGATAAGGTCTTTTAAATGAGTATTTCCTACAGACTAATATTTTTCATCTTTTAACAAACGTCCATGAATTATTGAATCCCGAATGACCGATGAAACTACATATTGATATTCTATCATATCTTGATTTAGATATAGTTTTAATTTCCATTTAAATTCTTACTTGCACCCCAATTTAGAATCCCATTAGCCTTAGCTTTACATCGCAACAATAGATAACGGTAGGTTGACACTGGTCTCTGTGGATTTGACAATCTTTTATATTACTTCGATATTTCCGTGCACTTACGGAGCATCAAGTTTTTGGCGCCGTTGCCGGGGACCAACAGTCAATATTGTGATTCCGTTGTTGCATAGTATAGACTAAGGCATTCTTATCTCAATTACTATGTATAACCCAAATTTCCGTTATAATTACCACCCCCAATATTTTGAGGAACCACAAGATCCGCTTAAATCTGACCTCGAAAGATTAATGAAGGATTTCAATATGACGCTAACTCACTCTCACCCAAATTCCCTCTACAACTACCACTCCCAATATTTTAGGGAACCGCAAGATTTCAATAAATCCAACCTCAAACTATTAATAGAGGAATTCAATACGACGTTTACTCACTCTAGGATAAAATCTATGATGGAGCGCTTTGTGGAGACACAAACTCTTCAAAATGAAGATTTTAGAAAATAACATCTCTAAATTAATGAAAACCTTAGGAAGATGAACATTATGGTTGATTTCCTCGTGACTCACAGTGAGACATTGGAGACTCAAACCTCTCTGCTTACACAAACACCTATAGGACCCTTCCCTGAGAGACATGTGGATGTTGTAACAACCAGTAGTGAAGAACAAATATAAAATCCTAGAGAGATTGATAATGAGTTTAAGGAGAGTTCTAGTGAGAAAAACATACATATTGAGAAAAATCCACCTGAAAGGGAGGTTGTTGAAGAGGTAGAGAAGGAAGCATCTATTGTTGTTCCTCCTCCCTATACCCCGCCTATTTCTTTCCCACAAAGGGTTGTGGAAGCTAAGGTATACTCCCAATCCAAAACATATGTGGAGGTATTGGAAAATATCCACACCAAATCACCTTTATCTGAGGTCCTGCATAAAATTCTTCTTAAATCTGTTCCTAAAGTTATCCTTCTGATGACTTCCTTTCTTTTGGCTATCTTTCTGAAGATTAGGACAATCATTTCAGAAGTGACCAGGTTTCTTGCAGTTATAACATATATTATCCTTATCTTTCTCTTTAAAGTTAGATATCCTAAAGCCACTGCTTTTAGAAAATCTTTTGTTCCTTCTGGCCATTTGTTGAAATCCTTTGATGAAGCAGGCCATATCATCATCATCATCAGATCTACCATCAGAATATTCTTCAGAAGTTTCATCAGGTTTACTGATCTTTGAAAGCCTTTTTTATTTTTCACCAGATTTTCCAGAAGCAGATCTTAGGGCAAGAGTTTTAAGTTTCTTTGAAGACTCATATCCATTCAATTCCATCTCATGGCTATGAAGATTGTTGATTAGACTTTCAAGAGGTAGCATATTCAGGTCTTTAGCTTCCTTAATAGCTAATACTTTATGTCTGGATTTTAAAGGGAGACTTCTCAGAATCTTTTTGACATGATAAGAAGTAAAGTAACTCTTGTTTAACACTTTAAGGCATGATACAAGGATCTGAAACCTGGAGGACATGGTTTCAATATCTTCATCATCCTTCACTTTTAATAACTCATACTTTTTGTACCAACAAGTTAGCTTTTTCTTCTATAACTTGTTGATTCCCTTCATAGGTAGAGCACGATGACTCAAAGATACTCTTTACAGAAGACTTATTAATGATTTTAGATACGTGGTAGAGCGTCGACCAAAATACCTCTGACTCTGTGACGTTTTCTATAAATTTTATTTTGAGATGGAGTCAAGGTTTTTTCTGTCAGATACCATACCAACACTATCAATAGTGATCTCAATAACATCTTCAAGTATATTCCATAACTCATCATAAGTTCCAATGATATACGTGTACATCTTTCTTTTCCACCATTCAAACTCAATGGAGTTTCCACTAAAGACAAAAGGCTTAGCAGAGTAGTGATTTCTCTCAAAACCACTGTAATCATGGAGAAATCCTCTCAAGTATAAGACTTTTTTGCTCAGGCCCTCGACTCGAAACTTCCTTGCTTAATCAACACCTGATCAAGACTTCCTGATTAGATCCTCAAATCTTATGTCTTTCCTGCTTAAACCCCTCAGGTTTAAGACTTCCTTGCTTAGACCTGCAGTCCAAGACTTTTTGCTTAAACCCCTCAAATTCAAGACTTTCTGCTCAGACTTCATGAATCCAAGACTTCACTACTCAAGCCCAAGGCAAGAGAATTTTATCTAAACTGACTGTTTAGAGAAGGAATAACTTACAACAACACTTGGTTAACATTCAGAGGTGTTCAAATATAGTACAACACGCTTTATCACTGAGTATTATTAACCAATACAAAAATAAGAACTCCTAACAGATTGGCTTCTCTTGAGTTGTTACAAGTTGTATGAAGTGCGTGTATATTTAAGTTGTAGTTGCAATGTTATTCTCTTGGTTGATCTTCAATTCTTCTGCTCCTTTTATAGTTGAAGAAATAGAGTTGTTTAACCACTCAACGACTATATTCAGATCAAATCTTCTTGTACACCTTTTTTTCTAATAAATCAGGTGTTGGAACTTGTAGCCAAAAAATTATCCATAGAACAAGGCCTTTATCCAGAGAACTCTTATGTGAAACAAGTACAACACGATCTTTTGAAGATAATGTCAACTATTCTCGAGTTCCGTGATTTTTGAGCATGAGTTGACATTACTCTGTCTCAGAGGCAAGTATAACATGCCCCTGAGTCTGAAATGTACTTTTGATAACTTCATGATCAGGCTCTCTCACGAGTACTCAATCAGAGCTGAACCATAGCTTCTTCTGTTACATAACTCGTTTCATCAAGTAAATATAATTTTGTACACATAAACCAGCTAGTTAGAAATCCTAATTGTTCTTCAAATACTTTGTTATCATCAAAATCTTTGAGGATACATTGCATGAACCAAATTTGTCTCAACACTTACTACCATAGACCGCGAGTCACTTCCCTGCGTATAGTTAGTGAATCTCTATTATCTCATCGACCTGACCATGGGGATATGATAGTTTGGATACATCAGATAGGGCGTTGGTGCTCGAAGAATGTTGCTTATAAGTTATCTCCTACAAACTCTAGCATTAGTGGAAATTATTTTGATTATTGGGCGGTCCCTAATTGTAGGTTTCTTAAAGTTCTCGTTCTTCGACGTATATGTGCTCAGACGTCTCCATTTTTAATGAACAACACAAGAGTCATATGGAAGAGGAATTTAACCAAAATATCTTCATAAAAATCAATTGATCTTCAGACCTAAGTGATAAGGAAAAAGGTGTATCGGAGTCAGCATGCTCGATCATAAAAGAATTGCGCTGGAAGCTCGCTTCACTTCGTCGTGATTAGTTAGCTTCAATTGCAATACAAGCTTCATCACGATCTATCAAATTTGTCTTGAGGAGATCTTATTTCATTGTTTGGAGATCCTTTGGTACCTATAGAAGGTGTTTTGGTACTTGATATACACCAACATTAGCTATGAACTCGTCGTATCTTTGATGTCGCCACTGTAAGTATCACGTTAGCAACGAGTAATTAAGGCGATGTTAGATGGGAAGATTCATCAAGAATCTTTCTTTCTTTTACTTCGCGAAGTTCTAGAGGAAATCAAAGATTTGGAAATTCAATGAATCGTAGTTGAAGTGATAATTGATTGGATCAGACACGCATGATCTTCGAACTCGATCCTGATTGCTCTTGCTTTAGCGATCCTCGAAGGTTATGAATTAAGTAATCAGAGAGCGGTTGCAAAACTGTGGAAATCGTAGAATTCGAAAGTCGTCTTCCACAGACGGTGCCATTGTTCCGTTCAGGAACCACGATTGGATGTAGTTCATGAACTAAGGATCTTGAACCAATGATGCTAATCTCCGTTAAGACGGAGTGAAATGGATTTGCATAGTTAGCACTCTAACACTCAAGTCAATTCAAGATTCAATATAGTGGTAATAAAAATTAGAGATCGGAAAGTGTATCTTACTTTATATGCGAATTGACTTTATATCTTAGATCAAGTAGAGTGGATTTAAAGTGAATTACGTCATCGAGACCTTTGATCAGCCTAAAATAGGTTGGGTGGGATATTATGGACTGAATCAATATATCTTGCAAGTGAAGATGATGACGTAAGAAATATAATTTTTTAATAACGTGCAATATTCCTATAAATTCAGTTTTTTTAAAATAAAAAATTTATATATTAAATTATTTTAAATATTTTTATTCACTTTTAAAATGACTGTATTAAACAAGATAATATTAGTAATGAACTTATTGAAATTATATGTTTGTTTTGTTTAGAACTTGCATTAAAAAAACCTTTCACTTTAAAATATTTAATTGTATAGGACTAATTTAAAAAAAATATATTTGACACTTATTTTGAAAGAAATAATTGATTTCTATAAGAAAATTAATTCTTAAAAAAATATGAGGAAAATTATGAAGATAACTAAGTATTAAATTATTTTAAAATATTATTATTTTAAAAAAAAAATCTCATAGCTGTAACAAATGTATCATTATAATTTTTTTTCAAAAAACAATTAAAAATAAATTAAATACAAGAGGTATTCGCCCAAAAACAGTTATAATAAAATCAACTCCACACTAACCTAAAAGTCTAAAGAATTCATAGTGAAAGCTAAAAAAAATTAAAGTTGGAAGAAAAAATATCAGTCAAAACCAACCAATCATTATAACTTATTTTCCTTACAAACTAACCATTATTATTTATTGTAACTAAGCTTAATATATAATACTCTAATCAATTTTTTCATTTTTAGAAAAAGATGTCATATGATTAATAAAATTAAAGTATTGATATAAATTATTATAGATAGTAGAAAAACGCTTTCATAAAATAGTTTGTCTCTTAAAATCCTCCACACTACAATTGTAATTTGTAATAGACATTTTAATGATAGTAATAAATACTTATACCCACTTTATTTTATTTTTTTATACTTAAGTTATTATTCTCATCTCACATTGGCGACGGAGTTTCAAATTTGTGAAAGCTCAATTTAAGTGTATGACTTTATATATTGGGTTATGATCCTATCAGGTAAACTTCAAAGGGTTTAATGGTTTATCCCTTTATATATATCTAAATTGAACATACTAAGCTAGAATTAATATAATTAAAGTTATTACATGGTTAAACCACTAATTTAGCACTAAAAATATCAACATAGAGTAATCACAAAACAAAACTAATTATAAAACACCAAACCCACAATTTAGCGTTGCCATTAACATCTCACAAAGCTAAACATCCTTCAAATAAATTAAAACATGAGTTCATCTTTCTTATCTCATTCATGTTTGATTTGTAGTAAATGATTAACTTGACATTGACATGGCTGATAGTACTGTAAACTCGACCATTAATGCCATTACAACAAATGGAACAATATGGATTTGTGAAGAGGCTTCTAAGAATCCAAGATCAAGAGGGATTTTCTTTTCAGATAATCCATTTAGTTACACGTTGCCTGTTCTCTTCGTACAAATCTCTTTAGTTTCTACCTTGACTGCAATTTTACAATTCTTGCTTGAACCTATGGGGGAGACAAGATTCTTTGCACAAATGCTGGTAACGTATTTAAAACTAACATTTATCTTCACTTAGATAAATACATGCTAATCAATTTGTTTTTATTGAAATTGGTATATTCAGGCTGGCATGATGCTAGGGCCATCAGTTATAGGACAAAGTGCATTTCTGCAAAAGTGGTTATTCCCACCAAAAACATTCTACATAAGTCAGACAATTGCATTTTTCGGAGGCATGATGTTTATGTTCTTAATTGGAGTAAAAATTGATGTAAGCCTCGTTGCAAAATCGGGAAAAAAAGCTTGGGCAATTGGAATATTATCATTTCTCATTCCATTATTATTCAGTGTAATTATTTTTTATTTTGCAAAAAACACAATACCTCCTGATCATCCTCTCTACAGTTCCTTACTTTCCATCACATTCATCTTCTCAAGTGGTTCGTTCCATGTAACCACAATCCATTTGGCAGATTTAAAGCTATTAAACTCTGAAATGGGTCGATTAGCGATATCTTCCTCCATGGTTAGTGGAACCATTTCATTAGCGCTTGTTAGCATGGTGTTAACCCAGAAAAAAATATTTAACATAGATACGACTTATCAATTGATGGGGACGAGTTTGCTCTTTATGATTACTTTGATAGTATGCGTTTTACGTCCCATAATGTGTTGGATGATAAGACAAACACCTGAAGGGAGACAAATGAAAGAATCACACATATTATTGGTGTTTTTAATGTTATTCGGCTGCGCATTTTTTAGCGAAGTTATCGGGCAACATGTTCTGATTTTACCTATCATTTTTGGCATAGCTGTACCTGAAGGTCCTCCATTAGGAACAGCATTGACTGATAGATTGGATACTTTGGTTTCAAATATTTTTTTGCCATTATATTTTCTTTACAGTGGCTCTAGATTCAATATGTTTCTAATTGAGGGTGATACATTTGTGATTGTTCAACTTCTTGCTATTGGTGGATTTCTTGGGAAGGTCATAGGAACTATATTGCCTTCAATTTTTTGGAAGATGCCAATGACAGATTCTATATCTTTAGGACTACTTATGAGTGCTCAAGGCATCACGCATTTGTTTTACTTGCAAGCCGGTCTAAATATTACGGTAAGAATCAATAATCCTTTCTATTTATTTGCCATGCGGTCGATTTGCATATAGAGAATTTATACGTGTTTTGTTTGCAGATAGATGAACAATCCTATGGTAATGCGTTGATAGCCTTACTATGGTTAACGGGAGTCACCACTCCTATTGTGAAATTCTTATATGATCCTTCTAAGAAGTACTTATGTTTGAATAGGAGAGGAACCATTGAACAATATTCTCAAGATATTGAACTTCGTCTCATGTCGTGTATACATAGCCAAGAAACCACACCTTCTATGATCAATCTTCTTGAAATTTCAAACCCTTCATTGGAATATCCTATTTGTTTCTATGTTCTACATCTTATTCAACTAAGAGGGAGATCAACCCCGGTTTTTATAGATCACCAATGGACTAACAAGAAGAATCAGCTGCATAAGAAAGACTCGGAACATATAATAAATGCGTTTCGATCCTACGAGCAACAAAAATCAAACAATGTTATTGTGAAACTCTACACGTCAATTTCACCTTATGAGACAATGCATGATGAAATATGTATGCAGGTTGCTGAAAAGAGAGTTTGTTTGTTGATTGTTCCTTTTCATAGACAATGGAAATCAAATGGGATAACAGAATCCACACACCCAATTAGGGCGTTAAATCGTCAGCTTCTCATGACGGCACCTTGTTCTGTTGGGATTCTAATCGAGCGCGGTGCTTTGAGTATAAGCAATCCTCAAACAAATGTCACATTTTATAGTGTTGGAATAGTCTTTATAGAAGGAAACGATGATCGTGAAGCCTTAGCGTACGCAATGCGAATGGCGAACAACCCGATCGTAAGGGTCACATTGGTTCGACTAATGGAGCCTCGAAAGAAAAACAAGAACTTAATGAACAGGGATCCGGACGGGGATTTGATTCATAAGTTTAAAGTGGATTGCATCCAAATTAAACGACATGATTATAAAGAGGAAGTAGTAAGGGATAGTGTTGAAATGATAAATGTTCTAAGGTCACTTGAAGGTTGTTATGATTTAATTTTGGTTGGTAGAAGACATGCAACTGAGTCAAGTTTGTTTATTGGATTAACTGATTGGAATGAGTATCCTGAACTTGGACCTATTGGTGACATTTTAGTTTCTTCAGATTCTACTTTTGATGGTTCTGTTATGGTGATTCAACAGCAAAAAAGATCAGGGATTGGTTATCATGATTTGAATTTAGATTATGGTGCTTTACCAAAGCAAGAACAGTTAACCATTATGGAAGTTCCTCGTGATAGAAAGGTGTGGCCAATTGTTTAATACAGAACGTCCAATTTAAGATGAGAGAAAAACGATTGCGAGACAAAAAGTATTATTCAATTTTGATGTTACTCTATTTTTTCTGTTGGCATAAATACTTTAGCTAGATTTTTTAGGTGTCTCTTTAGCTTTAATAGAAGTTTCAAATAATAAACCTGCTTAAGCATTGGAAACAAAATGATTGTGATCATTTGACTCAATTACTAAAACTATGATTGTTCCAAATGTACCACTGTTCATGGTGTATCACATTCTTACTTATTAGAGCAAGATATTTGATTAGCTTGAATTTTTACATTTCTTCCCATAAAAAAAATAAATAAATGACAAATCTAAGTAAATTTAAAAGATCACTGTAAATATTCTCTAATGATGGCACCAAAGTGGAATACAAATCAAGCCTCATTTAAAAGTAAAGTAAAAGAAAGTGTTTATAAGATTGAAGTATTTGATAAGTCTTGAAGTGTGCGAAAACTCATCCTGACATATCTAAGTGAATAATATTGTATAAAGATAAATGTTTTATCGTAAAGCTATACAATTAATCCTACACTAAAACAAATTTTTAAAATAATTTTTCTCAAAAAAATATCTCTAAAAATATCTTGAATTCATACCAAAATATTTGAAAGTGTTAGAAAAGTTCGGGACCATTTTTTGTTATTGCCAATAGATTGGCACTTTACCCAATCGACTGTGTTAGTGCAAAAATGCGCCCTAAAAATTTAGGACATCTTAATGAATGGTAATATATATATATATATATATATATATATATATATATATATATATATATATATATATATATATATATATATATATATATATATATATATATATATATATATATATATATATATATATATATATATATATATATATATATATATTCTTACCTTTTAAAACTTTCTCATTGATTATTTTTAGGCCAGTCAATCTACTGGTGCATATGCTAATCGATTGACTCATTAATTATAGTCCTAAAATTTTTTTTTGTGTCAACCTCTATCCTATAAATAAATGTTTATTCTTTCATATTTTCATATTTAGAAACGTGAGCTCTCGTACCTCACTGCTCACACTCTTTCTAAAAACTATTATACTTTACTTTCTCTTACTCATATTTAGCATAAGTGCTTTAGATAAAGTTCATTTTCAAGTGGTGCATTTGTAATTCTTGAATGGTAGTATTATAAATTCACCAAGGAACCTTTTTTTTACCTTGATTGAATAATTCATCCACTTAGGAATTTTTTGTTGGGTTCGAAGCTAAACCATATAAAAATTTCGGTTTGAAGATTTAGTTACTAAGTATTTGGTTCGGTTTGAAGGCTCAACCCGTTCAAAAATCTTCATTGATTTGAGACCAGTTCAATATTCAAATCTCAAGTTGATTGATAGTTATCCTATATAAAACCTCTTTTCAGTTCGTATGCTCACCTCAGTTAAATGCTAATAGCTAACAAGTGAGACATTATTAATATAATGTTACAAGGTCGAAAGTTAGCATACTAAAAAAAAAGTAAAGGTAATTTGAGAAGATTTAGATCAATAGTCTTCAAGAACAATATGACTGCACAAATTACAAAATATTGATTCATCGAGAGGGATTTAATGCAAAACAAAAAAAATCAATCACAAAGAATAAGAGTTAAAAGTTATACTTTTAATTAACTTAACATTCCAAAAATAGCAAACTAGAGAAGAAATATACATTTCCAATAAGTGAGTTATACATATTTTAACGTACTAAGCATATATCAAAATTGAAATTAAAAAAAAACATAAAAACCATAGCTCTCTCTGCGATAAAAACATCAAATCTTATTAAATTTACTTAAAAACATCCTTAACTTTGCAAAACCATTCCACTTAGAAGCATATATGGATTGTAATAACGATGAGGAATGAACGATGACTCACATGCGAAGACTCCTGGAAATCGTGGCCCATACTACCTGTTTTGGCATGCCATCTCCACCTATGAATGCAGTGAAGTCGACAACTATAACCCAAAAAAATAAAACACCTTAAAACGATGTGGCAGCAAACAAATATGGACAGATAAGCCACTCTTCCCAACGTAGGGATTTTACAAGTTAAGCTGGCAAGTTTAGGGGTTTTCTAGGAGTTTATTCTTGTGTATTGTGACTTATCGATGATGATGATGTTTGATATTTTTGTGTAATTTTTTTTCCATATGATGTTTAGGGTTTTTTATAGAGATTGTTTAATAAAAGAATTTTAGATAGAGGGGAATGTTTATTAGTAAGAGGGAAATTAATATGTGGGGAATGTATGCCGAAAAAATCACCGATGAATTATATGAAATTAGAACATCAATACTTACGTGTTCTAGACATGATTTGGGATTAAGGGTTACTATTCTTGTCACCTTGATTCAAAATCCGGAAGAGATGAGTGACTGGATCTTCCATTGTATCTCACACCCCCGTTCACAACTTTCAATGAGACAAGTTGTGGAGCTGTCAGTTCTGTTTCTGATTTTGTGATTACAGGGGGGAACTTGACTATATAATATATATAACCCTAGCCCCTACCCAATATAGGTCAAGGGTTAAAGCTCACACTTTTGCCCATATAAATCAGATTTTAGATACTCAGTCTTTAATTAAAAAAATCACTTAACTAATAAAAGGGTTTATTTAGTCATCCCCATCAGAATCACGATTAACCTGTTTTTTACAAACAAAACAATAATTGATTGTAGTCCACAAAAAGTTAGATAAATCTAACATTCTACCACTTGGGCAAAATCAATTATGTGATTTTTTATTTTTACAACACATTTTGAAAACGATTCTCGGGTTAATGACTAATTTCTTAAAATGCGGACGCATTTTAAGGAAATGCATGATTCTAGCTGCAGTGTCTGAATATGACTCCATCCAACAAAAGTCAAGTAGTATTGAATCACGACAATTATTATATCCTTCATTGACATAAAATATTCCGGGGTTACAAATATCACGAACTCCATCAACTAGTCATTAGTGTGGAGTGTGACAAGAAAATATCATGTCAATGTGATCAAACAGGCAAGTGCTAATTTCTTTGTTAGTCCTTAAAAAATTCTCTCAAATGCATGGTAAAGAAACTTCATGATTTTACAAACCATAATGCCTCAGCTTTAATATGGCATCGACCACCGGCACAGTGATCCTGACAACACCAAGCTTAAAATCATACCTCAACTCCAATATGGTATTGATCACCAGTATAGTTATCCTGAAGATGCAGAGCTCAAAATTATAACCACACCTCGAACTCTAAACATAGGCACGGTGGTCCTAATGAAACAAAGTCCCAATTTTAACAATTGCCATATAAATAAATAATGACAAATAATAATAACAATATTCATTATAATATCAATTTCTCAAAATAGAAAGTGCTTGACAACTCAACACTTAAAGTGTCCAAAATAAAATACAACAAGATAAGAAAATGGCATAAAGAACAAACTCTCACTAAGTACATCAAAATAACTCACAACATCCATGCTCTCAACATGATTTTTGAGCACAATGGGCCTAAGTCCTTTAGTTAGGGGATCAACTAAAATGAAATCAGTACCAATGTACTCAACACCAATGTCATTTTTCTTTACAAGATCTCTGAATGTTAAATACTTCAATTTGAAATGCTTAGAGCCACTGGAAGTTTTATTATTCTTAGCGTAGAACACAACTGCATTGTTATCACATAAAGCTTTAGAGGCTTAGCAATGGAATCAACAATATGAAGTCCATTAATTAAATTTCTTAACCAAACAACATGAGTGACACTGGCATAACAAGTAATAAACTTTGCTTGCATGATAGAAGACGCAACAAGACTTTTCTTTTTTACTCTTCCAAGATATTGCACATCTAGCCAGCATAAAAATGTAACCAGAAGTAGATTTCCTATCATCAACACATCTAGTAAGATCAGAGTTGGTATATAATCGGCAAAATAACAAGTGTACTATTCTAGCGATTGTAGTTAAAATAGGGGGATTATCCCTAGTATCGATCTCGAGGACTGCGTTAGGCAATATAAGATTAATTTAAATTTAATTGAAAAAAATTCAATTGGGGGTTTGTAAAATTGGTTTCACGAATTTTAAAACAAAATTTTTATAATAAAGAAAAATAATGAACAATGTTCAACAAGATACGAGAGCATGCTAGGGGTCGTGTATGAATTGCCTTGCGAAAACATTAATCCTTATTTCAACAATATAGCCATAATTTCATCAAATTCTTGACTGCAAAATTTGTTTGCTCCTAAAGCCTTAGTGAGAAAACTTCTTAAAATCATAATCAGATTACTATGTCCATAGAAAATCAATTTGAGATCAAGCAATGAAAATGGTTTCGGTAGTAATTAAGTGCAATAGGGTAACCCTAGTCCTAGGAATTATCTACTGAGGCATTATCGATCGAATAGTATTAACAATGATTTTTCCGACTTAAATTTAACCGTAAAACTAAATTAATTTTTTCTGTTGAAAAAGTTATAAAATCATTGATCGATAAAATTTGATTAAGAAAATACGTGCTTATATTATTAAAACAAAGAAAATAATGTCATTACAATAACAATTCAGGGACACCCCCTAGCATTGGGGGATTTAGCTACTCATATTCAATAAAGTAAATCTAACAATTAGATACAACATTGCAGTAGAAATGGGAATTACTTTTGATCTTCAATTGCTTTTGCCTTTGAAAATCTCTCGTTCTCCCTTTTCTCCTGAGCACTCAATTGTATCTTCTCCTTCCTTCTTTCACGATCCAAAAGTTCCTCTTCCCTTTTCCAAATGCGTTTCAAATACTAACAGATCCAATAGACAGACCAGAAAATTCCAAAAATGCTCTACGGGGTCAAAACAGACAAAGATTGAAAAATGGCACGCCCAGGCCAACACGGGTCGTGTCAGCTGATACGGGTGGCCGTGTTGGCCCCTTGTTATAGATGTCAAACATTTCATTAGTCAGATTTGCTGACACGGGCACCCGTGTCAGCTCCATGTCTTGTACTCCAACACGCCCAAGTTGTCCTTCTCCCGACACGGCCCGTACCAGTCAAGGAGGCCAAGAAGGTCCTCGGTTTAGACCGGGCTGCTCGTAGGCAGATTTTGACTGAGGATTTGGCGGCCATGATGCGGGTGTTCTCCACGGCTTTGGTCTTGAGCGAAGAGGGTTTCTCCTCAACCGAGCTAGCCAAGCTGTAGGGTGACCTTACTTTCACGCAGTCGCAGTTGAACAAACTGACCGAGGAGTTGGAGAAGAGCCAGGAAGATACAACTGCGAAGCGTAAGCGGGGGGAGAGTGCCGAGGAGAAGCTGAAGGCTGCGGAGGTAGAGGTGCATGCGCTGAAGGCCTGCGTGGGGGAGTTGGAAGGATCTCTCCGTCCTGCCGACGACGAGACAGACGAGGACAAGCTCATGGTCACCTGTGCGGATTTGACGAGGAAGATCCGTGGGCCAGCTCAAGGTGGTTAACCCTGCGGGCAGCCTAGTCGTGGATGGAATCGGGCCTTTCCACCAGACCGTCGAAGGACGGGTGGTCGATCCTGCTGCTGAAGTTGTCGATGACTCTGCTCCAATGGACGAGCATGAGGTGGACGCTGAAGATATGTAGATTTCTCCGGGCCTGCGTGCTCGTGGTTTTTGGGCCTGCACGCCAATGTTTTGCTATTTTTGTTTAAGTGTTTTTGTTGGGCCTGCGCTCCTTATTTGATATTGTAACTTGACTATTGGGCTGGTGCTCGACTTTATAAGATGGAATTTTGTTTAAGTGTGCGCTCGTTTTGTTTCTGCATGATGATATGCCTGTTTTATATCTGCATGTTGTATGCTCGAAATGTAAGTTAGTATGTTTGAGATGTGTGTTTATTATGCTTTTTGGTATGTCTGGGGGAAGTAGCTCAACGATAATTGTGCCCGGTAGCATGGAGAACTGGCCGGTCGACCGGTTTCGTTACCTGGTCGTGGTGGGGGTAGTTTGGTCCCCATAGTGTGAACGTCCCATTGCGAGCTGGGTGTTCTGCCTATTCTGGTATAGCGGCGGGGAGCCTTGGTCGAGGGAATCTCCATCGAGCATAGCCTTATACCCGCGCACATAAAGGTAGGGCTTACTATTTTTTTGGTCTCGGAGAGACGCGAGGAGGCGCGATGGTACCATGTCGCCCCCTGTGGTCGCGGCGGTTGTTGTCGTGGGCAGTATTTTAACTGTAGTATTTTTTCAGCTTCTCAGCGTTCCATGGTCGAGCTAGTTGGTTCCTGTGGAGATTTTCGAGGTAATAGGCCCCGTGCTCCGTTTTGTCTCGCACACAATAGGGACCTTCCCAATTTGCGGCAAGCTTGCCCTCGTGTGAGTCCTTTTGATTTCTTCGTAGGACCAGGTAGCCAATCTGGAATTCGTGCCTCAGGACTCTACTGTTGTAGCGTTGGGCTATTTTTTATTTTAACCTGGCCTCGCGGAGGGCCGCTCTTGATTGGATCTCCTCGACTAGATCGAACTCTTTCTGAAGAGCTCCATCGTTGGCTTCCTCTTCGAGAGGCGCCTTAGTCCTTCTGGACGGTTCCCTAATTTCGACTGGGATCACATCCTCGGTTCCGTATGTGAGGCGGAACAGGGTTTCCCCGATGGTCGAGTGAGACGTTGTTCGGTATGCCCAGAGCATGCTGTGGAGCTCTTCGATCCACCATCTTTTGGCATCGCCGAGTCTTCTTTTTAATCCTCTGAGGATTACTTTGTTCGCGGCCTCGGCTTGGCCGTTTGTCTATGGGTATTCGAGCGAGGTGAAGTGGTGTATGGTTCCGCGCTTGGTGACGAAGTCCCAGAAGTTTCTGTCGGTGAATTGTGTTCCGTTATCGGTGACTATGGCGAGCGGGACGCCGAACCTGGCGAGGATGTTCCTTTTGTAGAAACTGAGTATGTTGTGTTTCGTGATTTTAGCTAGAGCTTCGGCTTCGACCCACTTGGTGAAGTAGTCGACGCCCACAATCAGGTACTTATTATGATGTGAGCCTAAGGTGAACGGGCCGAGGATATCAATCCCCCACCAGGCGAACGGCCAAGGCGAGGTGAGGGATTTGAGCTCGCTCGGAGGAGCGAGGTGCATGTCCTCGTGCCGCTGGCACCTATCGCACTTCTTGACGTGCTCTTTTGCGTCTTCTTGCATCGTCGGCCAGTAATACCCAGCCCGGAGGGCTTTCCTTGCCAAGGATCGTCCTCCGAGGTGATGCGCGTTGATTGTAACGCCCCGATTATGATTTCCCATTTTTGTTGAGTATTTTATTTGTTTTGGATGATTATTATTTTATTTGTGGAATTGGTGTGTTAATATGTTATGTTTGCATATTGTGTTACTTTATCGTTTTTGAGAGTTTTCGAGAAAATTAGGTTGGAGGGTATTTTAGATATTTCTTAATTAATGTTAAGTTAGATATTTTGTGAGAAAATGAATTAGTAGATATTTTGAGAGAAAAAGAAACAGAAGAGAATTGGAAATAGAAAAATATAAGATAGAAAGAGGAGAGAAAAAAAGGAAGAAGAGAAAAGAGGAAAAAGCTTGGAATTCTTCAAAACAACTTCTAGGAATCGATTTAATCGGGTAAGGGTGTGAAATCTTATTATCTTATCAATGTGTATGATTATGTATGTGTTTGGTTGGATTGTTTGGTTGTTTTTCTACATTTTTCCATTTTAGGTCGAAATGGGTAAAATCGATAGAAACCGATGTTTTTACGGTTAGAATTCGAAATATATTACGTGGTTTAGTCGAGGAATGTTAGGCCGAGACTATTGAAACTTGTTTGAATAAAATCGGGTGATTTGGTGACTTTTTGATGTTTTAGATTTTGGAGGGTTTGAGTAGCGAAGGGTTCGCTAAGCGAGCTGCCAGCGAACACTCCCAGACTTGGACAGAACCAAAAAGACCCAAACTCGCTGTAGCGAGTGGACGAGCGAAGGACTCGCCATTCTGCTTGCCTAGCGAGTATGCTAGCGAGCATGACAGTACAACATTTTATTTTTCTTGTATCCAACATCGATTCTTCGACTCAGATGTTGATCAACCTTATTCCGAATGTGTAGCTTGTGTGCTGTTATATGATATGCTGTGGGTAGCCGTATGGCGTGAATCCTAGATTGTGGAATTTATTGTGAATTGTGGCCTTGTGGCTAATATATGCATTGCTTAAATTAAATGCGAATGCATGATAATTGTGATAGAATTCATTACCGTTTGACGTAATTGAATGTGAATGCATGATGATTATGATAGAGTTCATTACCATTTGGCGTAATTGAATGTGAATGTATATGGATTGTATGTGATAGAATGAGATGAATGCATGAATATATATTGTGAATATGTATGCATTTCAAGAGTGTCTTGAGTCATTTTGCATGTGAAGCATAATGATGTGCATTCTTGTGTTGTGTGATTCTAATGAAAATCCGTTGTAACATAGTGTGCCTATGTGAAGTGTAAGCGATGATTACAAATGATTGTGTGCCTATGTGAGGTGTGAGCAATCCTTAAATATCGTGTGCCTATGTGAGATGTGAGCAATGGTTGTAGCATCGTGTGCCTATGTGAGGTGTGATCGATGATTACAAATGATTGTGTGCCTATGTGAGGTGTGAGCAATCGGATTGTGTGCCTATGTAAGGTGTGAGCAATCCATAAACATTGTGTGCCTATGTGAGGTGTGAGCAATCCATAAACATTGTGTGCCTATGTGAGGTGTGAGCAATGGGTGAACATCGTGTGCCTATGTGAGGTGTGAGCGATGGTTCCAATAAGTTCCTGAGTGAACTTGTGATGATTGAGTCGGTACCGCATTGCATTTGCATAGAGTCGTGAGCCGGTCTCTATGATTTGCATTTATCATCTTTATAATTGCACATTGGTGAATAAACATAATTGTGTATGTTTATGTGGAATGATGAGAGTTGTGAAAGTATGCATGATGAATATGCTTGGTTTTATATCTATATATATATACGGTGTGATGTATATGAGTGAGTTGTGCTGAATCGTGGTGAGAATGCAGAATATGTATATTTTAATGCTAGATATATAATTATATGCATTGTTATTATGATAATATTTCTCACCCTTCTGCTGTTTTATGATGCTCTATGAGGCATTGCAGAGTAGGTTTGCTGGAGGTCTTTTTGTGAAGCATGTCTTCATTCGTTTGGTCAGTCGGCTCTGATATGTATATGTATCTTGTTGTTGGATGTTTGTGATTCTTTTGTGATACATTTGTATATGTATCTTGTTGTTGGATGTTTATGTAAACATGACCTTGTTATTGAATCTTACTGGTATATATATATATATATATATATATATATATATATATATATATATATATATATATATATATATATATATATATATATATATATATATATATATATATATATATATATATATATATATATATATATATATATATATATATATATATATATATATATATATATATATATATATATATATATATATATATATATATATATATAAGTTTGATGTTATCAATGTTTAGATTTTCCGCTTTTATTCTAAATATTGAGATGTGGGTGTAAGGACTAAGTTCCTCTGTTGCATAGTTACCCCACTGTTGCATATCTTTTGTTGAACAGGTGATGTATGTTTTAATTTCAAGCGTAATGTGACGTGCCTCTTTTATACCATGGTTATAATTATACTCTGATGAAAATTTTTAATATGTGTCAAATTGATTACATGATTAATTGAGGGTATAGAAAGGGGGTGTTACATTAAGTGGTATCAGAGCCAGTGTTGAGTCAGTTGTGTCTATCTTGTTGTTGTGTTGGTTGAACGGTTGTTTAATCTTGTTGTTATTTTTGGGAATGGTCAGAATATGGCTGGTCAGTAACTACGTCTTTGGTGTGTGTAAGTTGTCCTTTGACCATGTATGGTAAAGACTTCATCATGGATTTAGTGTGTTTTCCGTTGGAGGGATTGGACGTAATCTTGGGTATGAACTGGTTGCAATTTAATAGAGTTCATATAGATTGCTATCACAAGTTGGTGAGGTTTCCTTCTTTGTAAGATGGTGAAGATGAGAGTTTCCTATCCACTAAATAGTTGAAGGAACTTGTAGCGGACGAAGCTCAATTGTTCGATTTATTTGCATCATTGTCGATGGAGAGTAAAGTTGAGCTCGATGTGTTCCCAGTGGTGTGTGATTTTCCAGAAGTGTTTTCGGAGGATATTACGGATGTACCTCCAGAAAGAGAAGTTGAGTTTTCTATTGATCTAGTTCCGGGTACTAGACCAGTTTCGATGGCACCGTATCGTATGTCGGAATCGGAGTTGGTAGAATTGAAGAAGCAATTGAATGACTTATTGGACAAGAGATTTGTAAGGCCAAGTGTTTCTGCTTGGGGTGCTCCGGTATTGTTGGTAAAGAAGAAGGATGGAAGTATGCGGTTATGCGTTTATGCGTTGATTATCGACAATTGAACAAGGTAACGATTAAGAACAAGTATCCGCTTCCAAGGATCGATGATTTGATGGACCAATTGGTTGGTGCGCGTGTTTTTAGCAAGATTGATTTGAGATCGGGATATCACCAAATTCGTGTGAAAGAAGAGGATATTCAAAAGACAACCTTTAGGACACGGTATGGCCAATACGAATATTCTGTGATGCCATTCGGGGTTTCTAATGCGCCAGGTGTGTTTATGGAATACATGAATCGTATTTTTCATGAACAGTTAGATCGTTTTGTGGTTGTGTTCATCGACGATATTTTGATTTACTCTAAGTCTCAAGAGGAGCATGAAGAGCATTTGAGGATTGCGTTACAAATTTTAAAAGAGAAACAATTGTATGCTAAGTTGTCGAAATGTGAATTTTGGTTGTCGGAAGTAAGTTTTCTTGGACATGTTATTTCTGGCAGTGGTATTAGTGTTGATCCATCAAAGATTGATGCGGTGATGCAATGGGAGGTTCCTAGATCAGTTACGGAGATTTGAAGCTTTTTAGGCTTGGCAGGTTATTATCGGAGGTTTATTGAGAGATTTTCGAAGTTGGCACTTCCGTTAACGCAATTGACTTGTAAAGGAAATGCTTTTATTTGGGATATTAATTGTGAAAAGAGTTTCATTAAGCTAAAAAGAAGGTTGAAGACGGCGCCAATCTTGATTTTTCCGAATCCGACGGAACCATTTGTGGTTTATTGTGATGCTTCTTTGACAGGTTTAGCTAGATTTTTTAGGTGTCTCTTTAGCTTTAATAGAAGTTTCAAATAATCAGCCTGCTTAAGCATTGGAAACAAAATGATTGTGATCATTTGACTCAATTACTAAAACTATGATTGTTCCAAATGTACCACTGTTCATGGTGTATCACATTCTTACTTATTAGAGCAAGATATTTGATTAGCTTGAATTTTTACATTTCTTCCCATAAAAAATAAAAATAAATGACAAATCTAAGTAAATTTAAAAGATCACTGTAAATATTCTCTAATGATGGCACCAAAATGGAATACAAATCAAACCTCATTTAAAAGTAAAGTAAAAGAAAGTGTCTATAAGATTGAAGTATTTGATAAGTCTTGAAATGTGCGAAAACTCATCCTGACATATCTAAGTGAATAATATTGTATAAAGATAAAGGTTTTATTGTAAAGTTATACAACTAATCCCACACTAAAACAAATTTTTAAAATAATTTTTCTCAAGAAAATATCTCTAAAAATATCTTGAATTCATACCAAAATATTTGAAAGTGTTAGAAAAGTTCTGGACGATTTTTTGTTCGTGCCAATAGATTGGCGCTTTACCCAATCGATTGTGTTAGTGCAAAAATGCGCCCTAAAAATTTAGGATATCTTAATGAATGGTAATATATATATATATATATATATATATATATATATATATATATATATATATATATATATATATATATATATATATATATATATATATATATATATATATATATATATATATATATATATATATATATATATATATATATATATATATATATATATATATATTCTTACCTTTTAAAACTTTTTCATTGATTATTTTTAGACCAGCCAATCTACTGGTGCATATGTTAATCGATTGGCTCATTAATTATGGTCCTAGAAAATTTTCTTTTTGTGTCAACCTCTATCCTATAAATAAATGTTTATTCTTTCATATTTTCCCATTAGAAACGTGAGCTCTCGTACCCAACTCCTCACTCTCTTTCTAAAAAATATTTTTCTTTATTTTCTCTCCCTCATATTTAGCATAAGTGCTTTCGATAAAGTTCATTTTCAAGTGGTGCATTTGTAATTCTTGAACGGTAGTATTATAAATTCACCGAGGAACACCTTGATTGAATAATTCATCCAATTAGGGATTTTTTTTGGGTTCGAAGCTAAACCATATAAAAGCTTCGGTTTGAGGATTTAGTTACTAAGTATCTGGTTCGGTTTGAAGGCTCAACCCTTTCAAAAATCTTCATTGGTTTGAGATCGTTCAATATTTAAATCTCAAGTTGATTGGTGGTTATCCTATGTAAAACCTCTTTTCGATTCGTATGCTCACCTCAGTTAAATGCTAATAGCTAACAAGTGAGACATTATTAATATAATGTTACAAGGTTGAAAGTTAGCATGCTAAAAAAAGTAAAGGTAATATGAGAAGATTTAGATCAATAGTCTTCAAGAACAATATGACTGCACAAATTACAAAATATTGATTCATCGAGAGGGATTTAATGCAAAACAAGAAAAATCAATCACAAAGAATAAGAGTTAAAAGTTATACTTTCAATTAACTTAACATTCCAAAAATAGCAAACTAGAGAAGAAATATTCATTTGCAATAAGTGAGTTATACATATTTTAACATAGTAAGCATATATCAAAATTGAAATTAAAAAAACATAAAAACCATAGCTCTCTCTGCAATAAAAACATCAAATTTTATTAAATTTACTTAAAAACATCCTTAACTTTGCAAAACCATTCCACTTAGAAGCATATATGGATTGTAATAACAATGAGGAATGAACGATGACTCACATGCGAAGACTCCTAAAAATCGTGGCCCATACTACCTGTTTTGGTATGCCATCTCCACCTATGAATGCAGTGAAGTCGACAACCATAACCCCAAAAAATAAAACACCTTAAAACGATGTGGCAGCAAACAAATATGGATAGATAAGCCATTCTTCCCAACTTAGGGATTTTACAAGTTAAGCTGGCAAGTTTAGGGGTTTTCTAGGAGTTTATTCTTGTGTATTGTGACTTATCGATGAAAGATGACGATGATGATGATGTTTGATATTTTTATGTAATTTTTTTCCATATGATGTTTAGGGTTTTTATAGAGACTGTTTTATAAAAGGTTTTTAGATAAAGGGTAATGTTTATTAGTAAGAGGGAAATTAATATGAGGGGAATGCATGCGGAAAAAATCACCTATGAATTATATAAAATTAGAATATTAATACTTACGTGTTGTAGACATGATTTGGGATTAAAGGTGTGTTTGGATCGGGGTAGATGGAGGGGAGGGGAAAATTTTAATTAAATATGTTTGGTTCAAATTTTAGGAGGGGAGGGGAGCAAAATCCTTCCAAAACACACTTTTTGGTTACCTCCGAATTGGAGGGATTTGGAGGGTAGGGGAGGGAATATGAGTTTTGATATTTAAAATTATTATATTTACTAAAATATCCTCAGTTTAATTTTATTATTTCAAAATTATTTGTTATCTTTTGTGTTACTATTTTTTCTCGATTGTTTTCATCAACTTATTATAATTGTTCTCCACCTTCAAATTATTTTATAATTTTTATAATTAATATAAATCATAATCATTGTCATTTTTTTATAAAAAAAATTATGTTTCGTTATATTCGTTTTTTTCTTTTAATTTTGTTATGTACTCTATCATATTTTCTTTTATATCAAATTGTAAACCATATCATTTTATTTATTTTTGTTTATTCATTTTATTAAATATTTTGAACCATTAATATTTAGTAATAAGTTATTTTATATATTTGTTTTGTTATATTATTCATCACAATTTAAACGATGTTATTGACATATAGTTTAATTTATGTTGGAAAGTTATAAGTCGAATCGATTGTACTCAATTTTTTAACTTTATGTGACAAATAAATATTTTTTTAATCACTCAATATTAGAAATTTTATTACCAACAAAAATACGCACGGATTTTTCACATTTTAATTTCATATGACTTATATAAGATCATAAGGATAAAAATATAAATTATTAATAAAACCCCTCCCCTCCCCTTCTGAACCAAACACATTTTTAATTAAAATCCCTCCCCTCCTCTCTTTTGAACCAAACACTTATTTGATTAAAAAATTCCTTCACCTCCCCTCCCCTCCCCTCCCCTTCATTAAAATCCCTCCCCTCCCCTCCCCCTCATTTGAACCAAACAGACCCTTAAGGATTACTATTCTTGTCACCTTGATTCGAAATCCTGAAGAGATGAGTGACTGGATCTTCCATTGTATCTCACATCCCCGTTCACAACTTTCAATGAGACAAGTTGTGGAGCCGTCAGTTCTGTTTCTGATTTTGTGATTACAGAGGGGACCTGACTATATAATATATATAACCCTAGCCCCTACCTAATATAGGTCAAGGGTTAAAGCTCAAACTTTTGCCCATACAAATCAGATTTTAGATACTCAGTCTTTAATTAAAAAATATCACTTAACTAATAAAAGGGTTTATTTAGTCATCCCCATCAGAATCACGATTAACATGTTTTTCACAAACAAAACAATAATTGATTGTAGTCCACAAAAAGTTAGATAAATCTAACATTCTACCACTTGGGCAAAATCAATTGTGTGATTTTTTATTTTTACAACACATTTTGAAAACGACTATCGGGTTAATGACTAATTTCTTAAAATGCGTCCGCATTTTAAGGAAATGCATCATTCCAGGTGCAGTGTCTGAATATGACTCCATCCAACAAAAGTCAAGTAGTATTGAATCACGACAATTATTATATTCTTCATTGACATAAAATATTTTGTGGTTACAAATATCACGAACTCCATCAACTAGTCATTAGTGTGGAGTGTGTCAAAAAATATCATGTCAATGTGATCAAACAACCAAGTGCTAATTTCTTTGTTAGTCCTTAAAAAATTCTCTCAAATGCATGGTAAAGAAACTTCATGATTTTACAAACCATAACGCCTCAGCTTCAATATGGCGTCGACCACCGGCACAGTGGTCCTGACAACACCGAGCTTAAAATCATACCTTAGCTCCAATATGGTATTGATCACCAGTATAGTTATCCTGAAGATTGCAGAGCTCAAAATTATAACCATACCTCGAACTCCAAACATAGGCACGGTGGTCCCAATGAAACAAAGTCCCAATTTTAACAATTGCCATATAAATAAACAATGACAAATAATAATAACAATATTCATTATAATATCAATTTCTCAAAATAGAAAGTGCTTGACAACTCAATACTTAAAGTGTCCAAAATAAAATACAACAAGATAAGAAAATGGCATAAAAAATAAACTCTCACTAAGTACATCAAAATAACTCACAACATCCATGCTCTCAACATGATTTTTGAGCACAATAGGCCTAAGTCCTTTAGTTAGGGGATCAGCTAGAATGAAATCAGTACCAACGTACTCAACACCAATGTCATTTTTCTTTACAAGATCTCTGAATGTAAAATACTTCAATTTCAAATGCTTAGAGCCACTGGAAGTTTTATTATTCTTAGCGTAGAACACTGATGCATTGTTATCACAGTAAAGCTTTAGAGGTTTAGCAATGGAATCAACAATATGAAGTCCATTCATTAAATTTCTTAACCAAACAACATGAGTGACACTGGCATAACAAGTAATAAACTTTGCTTGCATGATAGAAGACGCAACAAGACTTTTCTTTTTTACTCTTTCAAGATAATGCACATCTAGCCAGCATAAAAATGTAATCAGAAGTAGATTTCCTATCATCAACACATCTAGTAAGATCAGAGTCGGTATATGATCGGTAAAATAACAAGTGTACTATTCTACCGATTGTAGTTAAAATAGGGGGATTATCCCTAGTATCGATCTCGAGGACTGTGTTAGGCAATATAAGATTAATTTAAATTTAATTGAAAAAAATTCAATTGGGGGTTTGTAAAATTGGTTTCACGAATTTTAAAACAAAATGTTTATAATAAAGCAAAATAATGAACAAAGTTCAACAAGATACGAGAGCATGCTAGGGGTCGTGTATGAATTGCCTTGTGAAAACATTAATCCTTATTTCAACAATATAGCCATAATTTCATCAAATTCTTGATTGCAAAATTTGTTTGCTCCTAAAGCCTTAATGAGAAAACTTCTTAAAATCATAATCAGATTACTATGTCCATAGAAAATCAATTTGAGATCAAGCAATGAAAATGGTTTCGACAGTAATCAAGTGCAACAGGGTAACCCTAGTCCTAGGAATTATCTACTGAGACATTATCGATCAAATTGTATTAACAATGGTTTTTCTAACTTAAATTTAACCGTAAAACTAAATTAATTTTTCCGGTTGAAAAAGTTATAAAATCATTGATCGATAAAATTTGATTAAGAAAATACGTGCTTATATTATTAAAACTAAGAAAATAATGTCATTACAATAACAATTCAGGGACACCCCCTAACATTGGGAGATTTAGCTACTCATATTCAATAAAGTAAATCGAACAATTAGATACAGCATTACAGTAGAAATGGGGATTACTTTTGATCTTCAATTGCTTTTGCCTTTGAAAATCTCCCGTTCTCCCTTTTCTCCCGAGCACTCAATTGTATCTTCTCCTTCCTTCTTTCACGATCCAAAAGTTCCTCTTCCCTTTTCTAAATGCGTTTCAAATACTAACAGATCCAATAGACAGACCAGAAAATTCCAAAAATGCTCTACGAGGTCAAAACAGACAAAGATTGGCCCCTTGTTATAGATGCCAAATGTAACACCCTTACAAACCCCACGGAAAAATAAGCATTATCAGAGTAAAATTAACATGCATTCACAAAGGGCGTCACACATACACTTCCAATTACTAAAAACCATCTGTCATGCTCAATAGCACTGAAATAAATAATCATACTTTACAAAATTTCATTTGCCTGTAGCAGCGGATTCATTTATATCACAATTTTTCATAAAAGAAATATTTGTGTTTATCACATAAATCAACATCACTCAGGCACTGAGGCCAACAACACAATATACGTCTAAAACGTAACCTAAACGATCCCAATGTTACATGACCAGAGCACGACTCGGCCCAATACAATTAAATCACTAAACATCTACACCAATAGCGACCTCGCAACTACGAGCAGTACTACTCCTTGATACCTGCACGATGTCATGTAGGACATCATTCCAGCAGAAGGGTGAGAAACATTATCATAATAACAATGTATATAATCATATATAAATGCACAATTATAGAATACACATATTCCACATTTCTCACCATAACTCATTATAATCATCATATACATCGCAACACGTGTATAAACAAAGATGGATAATCACTCGAGCATTTTTCATTATGCACACATCCATAATTCTCAATCCTAACAAGCCACACCCATATGCACACTTTCATACAACATTCACATATACTATATGACTCATATAACTCATCAACTCACAGTTACACATTTACAAACCTCAATTCATCAATTCATGCTCATAAGCATACTTCCATACAATAATCATGTATTCACAATGCTCATTCACACCAGTCATACACATATGCATATTTTCCCCATTCTCACCATACTTCTTCATATACTTCATAAAGCATATATACACAAACAAATATGGACAATTATCAAACATACCGATAATTCTCATCTTTCCATATAAGCATACACATATGCATACTTTCACACAATCAATCACATATTCATACCATAAGACTCAATGCAACTCAATGCAACTCAATGCAACTCATGCCATGTGGTACCAACACTTGTTATCATTTTTCGGTTTTTACACTTAAACCGGGTCCACCCTTCTAGACCGATAACAACAAAAGCCCGTTCCCTAAGCTTTCAAACCCACCCTTCTAGGTTTGGGACAAGTCACTAGTCTCCACGAAACTAGCAAACATTGCCTCTTGACTAAATGATGCATATGAAATCAATCAACAAAATGCACTTAAGACCGTTTACTCGTCTTAATCCCATGCATTCACATAATTCATCACTTCAAGAATTATAACATGATTGCACACACAACATATTCATATTATCAAGTATTCCCAATTCAATACTATCACCATATTACCAAGCAATGCACACATATTCTCGATATGTTCCCATGCATTATCCATATACAATCACAAACAATGCACACATATTCACAATGTTCCCATACATTCCAATTATCGTGCCAAACGGAAATAACCCAATCATAAATCATCACGCATTCTTATTCATATTAATAATGTATAATATATTGCCCAAGGCTACATTTCCACAATCAATTCATTATCTAGGATTTATGCCATAAGGCTACCCACAGTATAACGTATCACAACAATAATCATCGCCTAGTGCGATAGGGTTAATCATATACGAATCAGAAAACCGACCTCAAATGGAACACACAAGAAAATCACATCCTGTCATGCTCGCCACCTTGCTCGCTTAGCGAGCCCCTAGCGAGTGCTCGCTACCTGTTCGTCTAGCGAACAAGCTCGCGAAGGCAAACAAAAGCCGCTGACTTGATTCGCTACCCCACTCGCCACAGCGAATTCCTAGCGAATGCTCGCTACCCCCTTCGCTACCAGCGAAGAACACCCAAAACCATTCTGCCCAAGTCTGGGACCGTTCGCTACTGGCTCGCCACAGTGAATGTCCAGCGAATGCTCACGACCTGCTCGCCTAGCAAACATGATAGCGAGGGTCTGCGAACTCAGAAATCCCCACTGTCCAAAACTCTGAAACTCACCGAAATCCAACTGATTCAATCCCAACTCGTCTCAGTAGCCTTAGCCCAACATCCCTCGACTAAACTCTACCACTTGTTCTCATTTTTAACCGTTAAAACTCGGTTTCTACCGATTAAACTCATTTGTGCCCTAGAATGGAAGATGAGGGAAAACAACCACACAAATGCAAACAATCCATACATAATCACATACATTGGTAAGATAACAATATTTCACACCCTTACCTCGATTAATCGGAAGCTAGAAGTCGTTCTTGAGCTTCCAAGCTTTCTCTTCTTTTTCCTTCTACTTTCTCTTCTTCCTCCACTTTTCTTTCATGTTTTCTATTTTACATTTTCGTTCCACTTCCCTTCGTATATCCTTCCCCTCTATTTCTCTCCAATTTATTTCTTCTCTCAAAATATTTACCAATTCATTTCCTCATAAAATATCCCGTCTCATTCTTAATTAGAGAATATCTAGTAAGTCCACATTATTCTACTAAATAGAATAAACCAGTTAAATAAAATAATTCACTTAAATCATACAAACCAATTAACTAGTACCATTAATCAGTTATTGAAAATTGAGTTGTTACAACTCTCCCCCACTTTAGGAATTTTCATCCTCGAAAATGTTATCCGACTCGAATAACTCTGGATACGACTATCGCATCCCAATCTCCCAACTACTCCCGCCAAAGGAATCTCTTACCTCGAAGTTGCATCTCGTTCACCCACCTGAAATTAGCAATGACTCCACAATGGATTGTCTCTAGCTTGCACACCTTCCTTCTGAATCAGTGTACTTCCCTAACTGAGACACATGAACCCATCATGCAATTTTCACGAGTGACGGCAGTAAAATTGTCTAACATGCTATTTTCTCCACGCTTCTGATGCACCACTCTGATACAGATCAAAACACGTCCTTCTTGGGTCCTTCCGGTTGCCTCTTGCACAATCTCAGGTCCGAGTACAACACTCTCGCCGGACACACATCAACTCAAAGGAGCATTACACCCCTTTACCAAATAAAACCTCATACGATGTCATTCCGATATAAAAATGATAACATTTGTCGTATGTAAACTCAATCAACGACGATTAACGATCCCATGATCCACCTTGGTCTAATCACACAAACTTCCCAAAATCTCAATGAAGAACTCAAATTCCTATTTAACAGAACGATTCATCCTTACTGGTAAGTAACGAGTTACTCTTGTTAATCCATTCGTAACCATCCAAATCGAATCACATACCATCAAATTCTTCGGAAACCCGTCATAAGGTCCATGGGGGTACCATCCCACGCCACTCAAAATATTCAACAGTTTCTGATGTTCACACTTCTACCTTCAACAAGTCTAATCAACATATACAACTTCGACCACTTCTCTCTCCATCTATGGTCACCAAGACGATTTCTCAAATTCGGCCATATCCTTACAGTACCTGGATGGATACTCAATTTATCTTAACGTCCTTCTCCCAGAGTACTTTTATCCAACTTCCACTATTGGAAACACAAGCTTTATCACGACACTCATGGTACTATTTCCATCAATCTGAAGATCAGCTCTTCGACTTTTATCCATTAAATTCAATCAATCTATTAACTCAAATGAATTCTGACTCCCCCGGATCTCATCGGGAATACCAATAGTCAGTCTCAACATACCTAGCTCAACTCCATAAGAAGCCTCTTCACATACCAAACTCATATCCCGAATTTGCTCCCTCAGTTCTAGCTCAACACCATCATCATCAGTATATACAGGAATTTCCCATTTGATATCTCAGCTACCACGTCGTCTCACCCAAATGGAAATTCAACCAAAACCATATTCCTTCAGAAGTCCCAATTATTTCCTCTACCTCATTTTCAACTTTCCCAAATCAAACAAAAAACTTAAGCTCTTAAGGTCAGTAATCATTTCAAATCTCAACTAAACAATTGAGGTCTCCAAACTCCGGCACAGACACACAATGACCAATTCCAAATTACTTGCCAGATGATTCCCTTATGTACTTTGAGTTGCCTTAAAGCATAACCAAACTCGCTGATGTTGTACTTAACATATCTCTCAATCATATCAACCAAACATCACGAAACACAACAAATAGTTCTGTCGGATTTGGCCAAACCAATACACGAGTTGTTGACAGTGAAGGTGAGAAAATACTTAGAAGGGGGGGTTGAATAAGTATATAGAAAAACTTATAGCAATAAAAACTCAAAGATTTTTATCCTGGTTCTTTGAACTCAACTACTCCAGTCCACCATATCAAGAGTGATTTGCCTTTCTCAACAAGGACTTAATCAACTATTAATCAACTGATTACAATAGCAAGCACTAAGAGCAACTGTTCTTAGTCTTCTCAAGAACTACTGATCCTAACTGGATCTTATTAAGGATCTTTTACAATCAAATGTAAGAATAAAACAAGTGTTTAAATGCTTCTAATTAAGCTATATCACAACTGTTATTTTACACTTAAGTTTTTTTAAGAACTTAGAAATAAATTCAGTAAGATAAAGATTTGTATGAGAGCTTGTAATGAATTCTTTCAAGTATTTCGTCAACTGAAGAAGAGTGATGGAGTCTTGCTTTTATAGGCACAGAGGTCCAAGTAGCTTTCACGTTGAAGGCTGTGTACTAAAAAGGTCTGAGCCTTTTTGTCTTCACATCACATGACCTTTCCTAGAAATAGAATGCAAAAAGAAATCCTTTTTGTCTATGTTCTTGTGTCTAGCATAAATGAGGAAAGAGTCGTTTGGCCAACCCAACGGACATAACTTTGAATTCTTCTTCAACAAGTTTCAGCAAATATCATCAGAGTCTTGAGCAGTCAGAGTCTTCTGATGTTCATCAGAGTTTGCTGAATCAGAGTCTTGCAGCATGTGTGCTTTCAGCGTGTAATTATTCAGAGCAGAGTTTGGGATCAGATCCTCAGTACTGGCAGCATAGTACTATCAGAGTCTTCTGAAATAAACAAAGCTTGAAACTCTTCATACAAAAAATGTTCAATGCTTCAGATGCTTCTGGCTTCTGCTTCAAATCCTTCTGTAGCTTCTGCTTCAGATCCTTCTGTAGCTTCTGCTTCAGATCCTTCTATAGACAGCGCTCAGAATCTTCTGTAGGCAGCGTTCAGAATCTTCTAAGAGATGCTTCTGATGCTTCAAAGCCTTGCATATTTTTCATGTTCAGATCTAATTTTCTTCCAGAATAATATTCACTTAATATCTGCAGCAAACATTCTTGAACAAATTTTAGAGTATATAATTCTTTAATACAAAATTTCACAAGAGTTATCATCAAAACATAGAGATATAATTAAGAACCAATCTGTGTTCTAACAATCTCCCCCTTTTTGATGATGACAAACACATAAGAAATTTTGTTCAATAAAAAATATAATTATAACTCCCCCTGAGATTATGAATCTCCCCCTGAATTGAATATTTAGAAGGAATAGAAACTTCCCTTTTTGCATGAGTATTCTTTTCAGAATCAGAGCCTAATTGTTCCAAATATTAGATCTTGACTTTGGATGCACGTTTCAGAATCAGAGCCTGATAGGTTAAAACTTTGGTATGGGGATCTCAAAGTTACTTTTAAAGAAATTGTCAGATTTTTCAAATGATCTGAAATACTAAGAGATTACGTTAGTTATAATTGGATATGTCTGAGTTTCATTTAGGTAGAGTTTATTTGAACAGTCAGATCCATTTTCTCCCCCTTTTTTGTCATAATCAAAAAGTAAAACTTTTAAAGACAAATAAAAGGAAATACAGAAAAGATACATTCATGTAGAGAAAACAGCAGAGTCATTCATTCATATTTGAAACAGACAAATCATCAGATAAATTCAAGTACATGTGCACAAACATCAGATACAGAAAAACATAAAACTAGTTTTTCTTAGACAGAATCATCTTCAGAAGATGAGTGATCTCATATGAAGATTCTTCTTGCTTTGTCATCCATTTTGCCATGTTCTCATTCTTCTGATCTTGCTTAGACATCCATTGTGCCATGTTTTCAGTCTTCTGGTCTTGCTTGGCCATCCATGACTTGATCTCAGATTGCCCAGCTTCCAATACTGCAATCTTATCTTCTAGATCTGGATTTTCTTTCTTGATCTCAGTAGATGAAGGTGGAGCAGATTCTGAAGTAGGAACAAAGTCAATTTCCATTGGAGATGCAGAGTTAGGAGTAATTGATCCAGAGGGATTTTCCACAATTGTCATAGCCAGTGGATTTTCTTCAGAAGCAGAGTCTGCAAAAGCTTCTGTAGCAGATGCTTCAGAAGATGAAGGTACATCCTCAAGAAGCAAAGGTGCAGATCTTTTCACATTCCATATCATGCTTCTGGAAGTCTCAGCAAATCTAAGCTTTGCATCATCAGAACATACATTCTTCAGATTTGAGGCAACAATATTGAATCTAGCAATGAAGCTATTCCAGATAGCATCAGATTCATTTGCATCCACGGTTGACAAGCATCTCTTCTGTACAGAGCCTAAATTCATCTTTATCTCTTTCAGAAAATTAGCAAATAAAGTATCAACGTTCAGCCTAGTTTTTGGTTTGAGAAGGGTTTCCAAGGTGAATGGCTTGGGTTGAGGTGGAGGTGGTATGGTAAATTCTGGAATGATGATCAGAGGACGAGGGTAGAAAGGAAGAGATGGATGATCAGATGAAGTGGTAGTTTTGGATCTGGTTAAGGCATTAACCAAACATGGTTTTACATGTGATGCATAAGAAATGACATCAAATGTAGTGGAAGTGTAAGGAGTGAAAACAGATTTATCAGACAACAGAGGTTCTGATGAAATCATATCTGGAAGTTGTTTTAAGTAGGTTTGAAGAACAGATGGTAGAATAGTGGAAGTCTTAGGTTTAAATGGAGTGATTGTGTCAGATGGTTCTATTCTGTCATAAAAATGTTTAAGCTTTAAACCAGAGGGAAGTGGATCAGAGGCATGTGGTTTAAAGGAAGCAAATGAGACAAACTCAGATGTCTTGGGTTTAGGTTTTGGAATGGTTTTAGGAATGAGAGTTTCAGATGAAACATGTGGTTCTAGTTGTTTAGATTCAAATTCTCTAAGAGAGGGAGGTGAAATAACATCAGGATGGACATCAGATTTAGATGAATCAGATGAGGTGGTTGGGGTACAAGATGTAGAAGAAACTTCAAATATAGTCTTGAGAGGTTTAATGTTCAGAACTTCAGTATCAGCTATGTTTGTTTCAATAGGATTGGATGGTTCTGGTTGAATATTAGAAGGTTTAGATGTTGGTGGTTTAGATACAACTGGTTCAGATGCAACTTGTTCAGGTGCAACTGGATCAGATTGTATGGGTTCAGATGTAGCTGGATGTTGAACTTCAGGTTATTGTTGTGTTGTAGGTTGTTCTGTTGGTTTTGTTTGTGGTTCTGATTGTGGAACATTAGATGATTTTAATGGTGTTTGGGAAACATGATCAGATGATTTTGGTGGTTCAGAGGTTTGAGATGGAGCAGGAATAGTTTGATTTTGAGTGGGGGGAGGTTCAGGCACAGAACTAATTGTTGATACATTTACAACAATTTTAGAAATAGAAGGTAAAGATGATTTAGTACCTTTAGTTTTGATGCGCTTGGTGGGAACAGAGGGAACTTCTCCAGAAGCTTTTCTCTTAATCTGCTTCTGTGGCTTGTCAGCAACTCTTTGTTTCTTCTGAGCAGCAGCTTCTTCTGCCTCTAATTGTTTTCTTTTCCTCATGTTCTCATCATACACATCTAGAATGGGTTCTCTTGCTCTTATTAGAATATCTGCAAGAACAGGTGTTCCATCTGCTTTGCACGCATCAATATACCTAACAATAATCTCCATAAGTTCTTCAGCACCAAAGAGTGTAAAATCTTGAACTGGAATCCTCCTCTGACTTACTTCAGTAGCACTCAGCTTCTTAGGAGCAGCTGTGAGTTCATCCAAAATCTTTAGCCTCTAAAGACTCTTTCTGTTTAATGGTTTACCAACTATTGATTCAAGCTCTTCTTTAACTCCAACTTCATAAAGAGCAGATACCAGACCATTCTCTGTCAGAATGTCTGAGATCAACCTTCCAAAAGGAATCTACGTCCTGATCTTTTGTCCCTTATCCTTTATGGATTCTCTGGATGCATTGATGTGATTCCATAGATGCATAAAGAGAATGTATGGCAGATCTACCTTTGTACTTTGACTCAAGCAGTACATAAAATAGAGTTGTTCATTTTTCACATAATCTGGAGAATTTGTTGATTTTCTGTGATTGATGCATTCCAGAAAAATCTTTTCCCAGATTTTGTAGTCAGGTTTCAGATCCTTAAATTTGTTGGAGGCCTGTCCAGATGCAATAACTTCCTCATACACTTCTTCCATGTCAACACGCCCAGCTGGCAGATGACAAACTCCATCAGTTTCCTCATACCCTATGAGTTTTCTGATGAGATCTTCAGTGATGATGATCTCTTTTCCCAGAACAGAAGAAAGGATGAACTTTGGGTAAATAGATGCATGTATCCAAAATTCCTTCACCAAGTGTGGATACATTGGACCAAACAACCTGTCAAAATACTTAACCCAGCCTTGCACATCAATAATAGAACGTAACTCAAACCCATTGTCAGCCAGAGAGTCAAATTCCACCATGGATTCATAAAGAACTTCAAGCTTGTCCACAGGGATTAACAATGTTCTCTTAGGTTCCTTAAAAGGAGTAACACCCATGTTTGCTGATGCAACTGCAACCATAGATGATCGAAACTGAGCTGATGTTGAGGATGATGTTGCCATTGTTGAAGATGAAGAAGATTTGGACGAAGGTTTAGGGTTTTTGTGAAGAGCAAATAGCAAACAGAAATGCATAAAATGTTTGTGAAGTGAAAAGTGTGAAATGGTGTGACTTGTGGTATTTATAGAGAAAGAAATAAGGCATACAAACATTCACAAATAGCACGTTCCACTTAGCAATTAATAGCATTTAATGAAAAGAATAAAAATCATTTCAAAGCATTAATTGATTCTGACAATTTGGGGGGAAAACCAAGATTTTCACTATTCAAACAATACCTCAAATGTCTCTTCAGTAATGTGCACGCCATCTTTTCAGATTCAGAGTGACACGTGTTTGCTTGCATGTGCTTTTGAATTCTCTTGATAAATGAAACGTTAGCCAACGTTCAGATCCTCTAAGATTGGTTAGTTCAGATACACACAAATAATAAAAATAATTCAAGAAATCAAATAATTGACAGATGAAATACTTCAGAGTTTTAAACATTTTACATTTGAGAAGTTTTGCTTCTGATAAATATCATTCTGGACAAAAATCCATACCAACATTTTTCAGAATAAACTTGAACCTATCTTCAGCAAGGGGTTTTGTGAAAATATCAGCCCACTGATGATCTATATCAACAAAGGCTAAATTTATAATACCCTTTTGAACATAGTCTCTGATGAAGTGATGTTTAATTTCTATATGTTTTGCCTTAGAGTGTAAAATAGGGTTTTTAGACAAACATATAGCAGAAGTATTATCACAGAATATAGAAATGTTACTTTCAAAGATCTGATAGTCTTCTAGCTGACTTTTCATCCAGAGCATCTGCGTGCTACATCCAGCAGCAGCAATATATTCTGCTTCTGTAGTTGATAGTGCAATTGTAGGTTGCTTCTTGCTGTACCAGGAGATTAAATTTCTTCCTAGAAATTGACAACTTCCAGAAGTACTTTTTCTTTCCACTTTGTCTCCAGCATAATCAGCATCACAAAATCCAACTAATTTGAAATCATCAGATTTTCTGTAACACAAACCCACATTAGAAGTACCTTTTAGATACCTTAGAATCCTCTTAATAGCTGTTAAGTTTGATTCTCTAGGATCTGATTGGAATCTTGCAGACAAGCATACACTGAATAAAATGTCAGGTCTAGAAGCAGTTAAGTAGAGAAGAGATCCTATCATACCTCTGTAGAGTTTCTGATCTACTTTCTTACTTACCTCTTCCTTACCAAGAGTACTTGTTGGATACATGAGAGTCTTTGCCATCTTACTATCAGTCATGTTAAACTTCTTCAGAAGCTCTTTAACATATTTGGTCTGATGAATGTATGTGCAATCTGGAGTCTGGTTGACTTGAATTCCCAGAAAGAATCTCAATTCTCCCATCATGCTCATCTCAAATTCTGCCTGCATACATTGAGCAAACTCCTTTCCCAGGATAACATTGGTAGATCCAAATATAATATCATCCACATATATTTGACAAATTAAAAGATCTTTCTTAAATTTTTTACAAAAGAGAGTTGTATCCACTTTGCCTCTGATAAAATTTTTCTCCAGAAGAAAATTGCTTAATCTCTCATACCAAGCTCTGGGAGCTTGTTTTAAACCATAAAGAGATTTCTTTAGTTTGAAAACATGTTCTGGAAATTTTTCACTTTCAAAACCAGGAGGTTGGTGAACATAGACTTCTTCTTCTATAATACCATTTAGAAAGGCACTCTTAACATCCATCTAATATAGAGTGATGTTTGTAACACGGTGGGAGAACTGACTTTAAACAATGTTGCGGATAGCAAGAGTCGCCACCGACTTTTATTTTATCCATAAGGAAAGGTTATAAAAGAACAGGAAAGACCTTAGAGAATATTTTGGGTCCGGGGGGTAGGTTATGAAAAGGGAAGGTGTTAGCACCCTTCTCATCCATGGTTATCCATGGGCTCTTAGGTACTTAAGCTCACTTTTGAATTGTTTTGAAAGTGTAGTGTGTGAATAGAAAATTTTCAGAATAGTTAATAAATAATCCATGTAAGGATGTATTAAGAACTTGTTTGAAAACTTGTTGAAAATTTGTTTAAGTGTGAAACAGTTTTGAAGTGAGCAAGCACCTAGGAGTAACCTACCCTAATGTTTAAAGGTCTTTCTTATTCTTTATTCTTTCCTTTAGTAAGACTATCCCTACTATAATGGAGTAGGTAGTCCTTACTTTGGATGTTAAGGGACATGTGAGGGACAATTGGATTTTTGAAGGCCATTGTGGGGTGTAATAAGCAAACTGGAGGGACTATCATCATTTTTCGAAAGGGACTCGATTCGTAAAGGCAACCATAAGGGACTTTGATGATTTTTCATTTGAGGGACTTGCTTTATACACCCCACTTAACCATTATTCGTAGGCAACTTGAGGGATATCCTTAGGAAGTGAGACGGCGATTAAAATCGACTTACGTGTGTGAAATGTTTAATTTAATTATCTTATATTAAAATGATCTAATTTATTTTTTTAAATATCATACATATTGGCACTCCCTAATTACTAACCATAATGATAATAATAATTAAATGATTACAATTTACATCTAAGAGGCAATTACAAAATTATAATAAAATAAATAGTAAAATATGATCAAAATAAATATAATAAAAAAAATAACAAATAAGTAAATAAAATATTGGGGTTAGTAAATAATAAGAAAAATTAAATAAGGTTAGTATAAATATAAAGTTAGTGAAAATAATTAGTTGAAACAATAATAATGAGAAAAATAGACAAAGTTAGAAAAAATAATAAGATAGAAATTTCAAAATAATAATAAGCAACAAAATATGATTAGCAATAATAATTAATTAATAACGTGATTAAACATAAGATTTGATTTTTATTTAGAAACATAAATGATTAAATAATTACTATACTATAAAGTTCTAAATATCATAAGATTTGATTTTTATTTAGAAACATAAATGATTAAATAATTACTATAATATAAAGTTCTAAATATCATAAGATTTGATTTTTATTTAGAAACATAAATGATTAAATAATTACTATAATATAAAGTTCTAAATATCATAAGATTTGATTTTTATTTAGAAACATAAATGATTAAATAATTACTATAATATAAAGTTCTAAATATAACATAATTATAAATTTCTTAATCATTTACAAAAATTTAATTATCTCTAATTATATATTAACAATTATTAAGAAAAATATTTACACATTATGATGAAAACAAATTTTAACTAATCAATAATCACATTCACCAAAATTTTACATTAAGTGTTTATAAGGTTTAATTTTATTTACAAAAATTTACAAGAATTATAATAAATATATACATAGAATCATATAGAAAATTAAAATTAGGTTTTCATATTAATTTGGAAAAAAAGATGTTAATGTCATTTATTTTAAAAAAAACAGATTTTTATATTACAACAAATTTTAATAAATTAATGATAACAATAATAATAATAATGATAATAATGATAATAATAATAAATAATGATAATAATAATAATAATAATAATAATAATAATAATAATAAAGCAATAATGAATTTTAAATGTGCCAAATAACCCAACAATGTTGCTAACGCAGAAATGCGCTCATCGCAACCAGATCTAAATCGGACGAAACAAAATTTATCGCAAAGTAAAAGAAATTAAGCAAAAAATAGTATTATTGCTCACACAAAAATGCGATCATCGCAACCAGATCGAACTAACATAAATGTCACGCGTCATGCACACAAATGTGCAAACATCGTATCGACATAATTCGATCAAAAATCTTATATATATAAACTCTAACAATTTAAAAATTATATATATATAAACGTAACAGTAATAGATAAAGAAAAAGAAATAACAGTAATAGATGAAGAAAAAGAAATAACGGTAAAAGATGAAGAAAAAGAAACAACAGTAATAGATGAAGGAAAAGAAATAACGGTAAACGATGAAGAAAAAGAAACAATAGTAATGGATGAAGAAGAAAACTAAATAACGGCAAACGGCACTCACTCCTCTTAGGTTTTTTTTTTCTCTCTTCTTTTCCAACAAGGCAACACATGTATATATAGGGAACAAATTAGGGTTAACACCAAATTGTCAATAATGTCCCTAAAGCCCATTTTAAAGCCCAAACTAAATAATTAGTTAAGAAAAAATAAAATTTAAATAATTTAAAATAATTAAAATAAACTTAAAATAAAAACTAATAATCCTATTGATTCCTAAAATAAAAAATATTATAAAAAGAACAAAATTTTTTTCAATATTTTTTTATTTTATGATTTTTTGGATATTTTTATGAATAATTTAGAAAAAAGTGAAAAAAATAATATTTTAAAAAATGATTTAATTAAAATACGAAAATAATAATTAAATAATAATAAAAAACTATTTTTGTTATTTTTTTTAATGAAAGATAGAAAAATTTAGAGTAAAAATAATAAAAACAACAAAAAGTGCCAAAGGTGAGATTCGAACTCTCAACCTCTCACACTCATAACTCCTTACACATGTCCTCCTGCCAATTGTGCCATTTTTACTTTTTAGAAAAAAAAGTGCATGCCATATGATATTTACCTGCAAAAAGTCAAACGACTACACAAATTTGTTAGTAATTGATTAAATGCAATGAAATGCGACGACAAATCTTAGGGCAAAATTTGGGGTATTACAGTTATTATGATAATATTTCTCACCCAACCTCTCTTTGATGTTGGCAAAAAAAATCATGAAGTTTGACTTTGGTTTGACCACAGTTGACCTCAGTTTGACCTTTTAACTGCATTGACTGCTTTTGACTTATCTGATCATCTGACTGAGCAAACTTTTGAGAAAAGTCTTGAAACTTGACATGGGGGTTCTTATACACATATAAGATGTTATGAAGCTCACTTGAAGTCTTGGAAGTCCATTTAGCCTGATTAAAGTCAAAACCCTAGTTTTGGATGCACTGCTTAGGAGGTGCATTGTCTGAGGGAATTGTCAACTCTTCTGACCAATTATGAATTTTGTGAACCTTGTGAACCTTCTTGGAACACAAAGTCTTGTATTGTGAGGGCAAATTTTGGGGTGCAACAATGTTATTCTGTGCAGCAAAAGAAATGAGTAAACGAATAGACTCTAACCTTGCTACAGGAGCATAAGTCTCTGTATAATCAATTCCTTCTAGCTGGCTATAACCTTGAGCAACAAGCATTGCCTTATTTCTTTCAACTTCTCCTTTTTCATTTAACTTATTTCTGAAGACCCATTTAGTTCCAATTATGTTGAATCCTTTTGGTCTTGGAACCAAATCCCAAACATCATTTCTTGTGAACTGATTGAGCTCTTCTTGCATGGCAATTATCCAGTCATTGTCTTGCAGAGCTTCATCCATAGAAGTTGGTTCAATAACTGACACCGACCCAAATAATGATGCTTCAGATGATCTGAGGAAGGATCTTGTTCTTATTAGGTCATCTTTCTTTCCAATTATCACATCCTCTGGGTGAGAGGCCTTGATTCTAGAAGATGATCCTCTAACAGTTGATTCTTCAGAAATGTTCAAGTTGTTCATTTGAGAAGCTAAAGGAATTGCATCTGGCGTTGCTTCTGGTTCCTTCACTTGAGCTTTATCTGCCTCTGAGCCTTCAGAGTCTGTGAGAATTACTTCTCTATCTGCAGAACTTTCAAACTGCTTTGACTTTTCAATGCAAAGCTTATCATCAAATATAACATGTATAGATTCTTCCACAATCTGTGTTTCAGTATTGTATACTTTGTAGTCTTTAGAGTGTTCAGAATAGCCAAGCATGAAACACTTATGTGCTTTAGAATCAAACTTGTTAAGATTCTCCTTAGTGTTCAACATATAACAAATACATCCAAAAGGATAAAAATAAGAAATGTTGGGCTTTTTGTTCCTCCACAATTCATAGGGAGTCTTTTCCAAAAGAGGTCTTACAGATACTCTGTTCTGAATATAACAAGTTGTGTTTATTGCTTCTGCCCAAAAGTGTTTTTCCAGATTAGTCTCGTTGATCATGGTTCTGGCCATTTCTTGCAGAGTTCTATTTTTCCTCTCTACAACTCCATTTTGTTGTGGAGTTCTAGGGCAGGAGAAATCATGAGCAATGCCATTTTCATTAAAATATTTTTCAAAATATTTATTTTCAAATTCACCACCATGATCACTTCTGACTTTAATAATTTTGAAATCTTTTTCATTCTGGACTTGTTTGCAGAAGTCAAAGAACACGGAATGTGACTCATCCTTGTGTTTTAGAAACTTTACCCATGTCCATCTGCTATAGTCATCAACAATGAGTAATCCATACTTCTTGCCTCTGATGGATGCAGTTTTCACTGGTCCAAATAGATAAATGTGAAGTAATTCTAATGGTCTTGAAGTTGAAACAATATTTTTTGATTTAAAAGAAGATTTTAAAAATTTTTCTTTTTGACATGCTTCACAAAGAGCATCTGGGTTGAGCTTCAACTTAGGGAGTCCTCTGACCAGATTGAGTTTATTAATCTGAGATATACGTCTCATATTAATATGCCCCAATCTTCTGTGCCAGACCCATTGCTCATCATTAACAGACAAAAGGCATTTAACATTTTGAACCTTAAGTTCTAAAAGATTGATTTTATAAATGTTGTTCTTCCTCTTTCCATTAAATAGGATTGAGCCATCCTTCGGACTAACAGCTTTGCAACATTGTTGATTAAAGATTATATCATAACCATTGTTACTTAATTGACTTATGGACAACAAATTATACTTTAATCCTACAAGTAAAACATTAGATATAGAGGGAAGGTTACCATTGGCAATAGTACTAGAGCCAATAATCTTGCCCTTCTGATTCCCTCCAAACTTCACTTTTCCTCCAGATTTAAGCTCTAGGCTTTGGAACATAAACCTTTCTCCCGTCATGTGACGTGAGTAGCCAGAGTCCAGGTACCATGACTGGCGTCTTGACTTTTCTGCTAAATACATCTGCAACAGGGATTATCTTATCCTTAGGTACCCAGATCTTTTTGGGTCCTTTTGGGTTAGTTTCCTTGAAAGTCTGTCTGAACTTCTGTCTTTTTATGACAGTTCTGTTCTGATTGACTTTTGGCTTAAACACAGGAACGTTCTGATCAGAACGTGTGTGTTTAATATCATTTAGATGACCAAACTTGAAATGAGAGTATATGGGAGTCTTCTTAATAATAAGCTTATCAACAAGCATTGGATTTAAATCCTTTCTAGAGGAAGATTCATATCCAATTCCTTTCCTGTTGTTTCTGCTAACTCCATAGATCATTGAAGCCATCTTGCTTCTATCTATGCTTTTAGCCAGAAACTTCTGAAAGCTGAAGTCATATTCTTCTAAAATATTTTTGCATTTAGATTTACTTTCAAATTCAGAGTTTTGTTGAGCTTTTTCAAAATTGGCTTTCATTTTCAAATTATTTTCTTTTAGCTCAGCAACTTCTGATCTTAACAGATTATTCTCAGATCCAAGATTGCATTTAATCTTCTTGCATTTGAGCTTAATCTGATTATAATTTTTCAGGACTTCTGATAATACTTTAATAAGTTTTTCCCTAGTGAGATTAGAAAGTACCTCTTCTGAGTCAGATTCAGAATCAGATTCAGATCCAGATGATCCTTCATTCTGATCTTCCACTTCTTCTTTTTGTCAAACTTCCTCTTTGGCTTTTCTTTCAGAAGCTTTGGACATTCATTCTTGTAATGGTCAGGTTCTTTACATTCAAAGCACACAACTTCCTTCTTTCCAGATCTTTTTGGTCCAGAGGACTCCTTGCGCTGATCTGGCTTTTTGAAATTCTTGAACTTCCTTTGCTTGTGCTTCCAGAGTCTGTTGATTCTTCTGGACAACAAGGATAGTTCATCTTCTTCTTCAGAAGAAGATTATTCAGATCTTTCTTCTAACACCTGCAAAGCTTTCACAGATTTGTTAGATTTTAAGGCAATTGACTTACCTTTCTTTTGAGGCTCATCTTCCTCAAGTTTAATTTCATGGCTCCTCAGTGAGCTGATTAGTTCCTCCAAAGTGATCTTGTTCAGATCCTTAGCAAGCTTCAGAGCAGTGACCATTGGTCTCCATCTGATGGGCAAGCTTCTGATGATCTTCTTCACATGATCAGTAGTTGAGTAGCCTTTGTCCAACACTTTTAGACCAGCTGTGAGGATCTGGAATCTAGAGAACATAGTTTCTATAGACTCAGATTCTTCCATTTTGAACGCTTCATACTTATGTATTAACGCCAGAGCCTTGGTCTCTTTAACTTGAAGGTTTCCTTCGTGAGTCATCTTCAAGGACTCAAACATGTCAAATGCAGTTTCTCTATTTGTGATCTTCTCATACTCAGTATGAGATATTGCATTTAACAAGATTGTTCTATTCTTGTGGTGATTTCTAAACTCCTTCTTTTGGGCTTCAGTCATATATTTTCGGTCTACTTTCTTGTCATTCCCATCAGTGGGATGAACATACCCATCTATGACCATGTCCCACAAATCAACGTCATAACCAAGGAAGAAACTTTCTATTCTGTCCTTCCAATAATCAAATTTCTCCCCATCAAACATAAGGGGTTTTGTGTTGATTCTATCCCTTTCTTCATATTTGTTGTTACTGTTAGATGTTGAAGTTTCAGCCATAATAACAACCAAATATATATCAAAGTTTTCTCACTGGATATTTTCTGTCACTGTAAAGTGGTAGCACACACAGAACCGGAGCTCTGATGCCAACTGAAGGTGAGAAAATACTTAGAAGGGGGGGGGGGGAGGAGGGGTTGAATAAGTATATAGAAAAACTTATAGCAATGAAAGCTCAAAGATTTTTATCCTGGTTCGTTGAACTCAACTACTCTAGTCCACCCTATCAAGAGTGATTTTCCTTTCTCAACAAGGACTTAATCCACTATTAATCAACTGATTACAATAGCAAGCACTAAGAGCAATTGTTCTTAGTCTTCTCAAGAACTACTGATCCTAACTGGATCTTCTTAAGGATCTTTTACAATCAAATGTAAGAATAAAACAAGTGTTTAAATGCTTTTAATTAAGCTATATCACAATTGTGATTTTACACTTAAGTTTTTTTTTTAAGAACTTAGAAATAAATTCAGCAAGATAAAGATTTGTATGAGAGCTTGTAATGAATTATTTCAAGTATTTCGTCAACTGAAGAAGAGTGATGGAGTCTTGCTTTTATAGGCAAAGAGGTCCAAGTAGCTTTCACGTTGAAGGCTGTGTACTAAAAAGGTTTGAGCCTTTTTGTCTTCACATCACATGACCTTTCCTAGAAATAGAATGCAAAGAGAAATCCTTTTTGTCTATGTTCTTGTGTCTATCATAAATGGGGAAAGAGTCGTTTGGCCAACCCAACAGACATAACTTTGAATTCTTCTTCAACAAGTTTCAGCAAATATCATCAGAGTTTTGAGCAGTCAGAGTCTTCTGATGTTCATCAGAGTTTGCTGAATCAGAGTCTTGCAGCATGTGCGCTTTCGGCGTGTAATTATTCAGAGCAGAGTTTAGGATCAGATCCTCAGTACTGGCAGCATAGTACTATCAGAGTCTTCTGAACTAAACTAAGCTTGAAACTCTTCATACAAAAAATCTTCAATGCTTCTGGCTTTTGCTTCAAATCCTTCTATAAACAGCACTCAGAATCTTCTGTAGGCAGCGTTCAAAATCTTCTAAGTGATGCTTCTGACGCTTCAGAGCCTTGCATATTTTTCATGTTCAGATCTAATTTGCTTCCAGAATAATATTCACTTAATATCTGCAGCAAACATTCTTGAACAAATTTTAGAGTATATAATTCTTTAATACAAAATTTCACAAGAGTTATCATCAAAACATAGAGATATAATTAACAACCAATTTGTGTTCTAACAGACAGCTCTCCCAAAAACTCTTTAAACTTCTTCCCAGTGGCATATCACTACTCTTTCCCAAACACTGATAACTCAAGTCTCCGACGTTCAACATACTCCTCTATACTCTTCGAATATCCAAATATCATCGGTTACACATCTATTAACTCACCCAATTAAGTATGGAAAATCTCATGCCAAACAGACACTCAACCTGTGAGTTATGGCTGAAACACGAACCGCACTTACTGCAACATCCAAACTTATTTTGTCAATAAATAACTTAATTCCATGTCATTACTTCGCCATCACATAAAGCATTGTAATAACTTCCCGTGCTTTGAACCGTGCGCCATTCCGAGTTACGGTTCTCCCATTACGACAAAATACGAAAACAACATTCCCACGCTCAGAAGACCATTTACACATCTTCAACTCTTGAAATACTTAGAGGCCTAATCATACCAAGATTGTATTCCACCTCTTAATCCCTTTAATAATCACCAGAAATCACCATCCACCCTTTATATACTCGACCTCATAAACTGTTTCCGTAACTCACACAGACACAAGTCTCAAATTTATTCCATCAATTTAATTCCTTGGCTAACCAATTAGACATATAACATGAAGCTCTCAATATCGGACTAGTTTCCGTAACTAATTCGATCACAAATCCACTTCACGTCCTGGCTGTGTATCATTACTTCGTCAGGACAACTTCAAGGCAATCACGACTGATCGGGAAACCGCCACTTTCCACTTTCGTTAATACACAAAACTCCTAAGTACTTGGCCTTACTCCAAACCATTCACTGCTCACGCCATCTAAGCTTGCAAGATACGTCTATCCCATCCAACACAATCCCAACTACTACCAACAAGAGATTAAGGGTGATCAGTTCCTCAATTTGTCAATAAATAACCGAAATCATGATGGGGCATAAACCATCTTTACCAAACTATAAGAGCGTTCAACCACCCACTGAGCTACAACTCCATACTTGCACCATCCTGGGGAAGCACAACTTTCTCCCCCACTTGGATCATTCCCACTCCTGCAGACAAGGTTTAGAACAACAAACGTGTACCGACAGTGTTTTCACACACATGTTGCATACAAGGGAACAAACAACATTAGACAACTTGGCCGGATGGACCGACCTGCTCTAATATCACTAATGTAACACCCTTACAAACCCCACAGAAAAATAAGCATTATCAGAGTAAAATTAACATGCATTCACAAAGGACGTCACACATACACTTCCAATTACTAAAAACCATATGTCACGCTCAATAACACTGGAATAAATAGTCATACTTTACAAAATTTCATTTGCATGTAGCAACGGATTCATTTATATCACAATTTTTCATAAAAGAAATATTTGCATTTATCACATAAATCAACATCACTCAGGCACTGAGGCCAACAACACAATATACGTCTAAAACGTAACCTAAACGACCCAGTGTTGCATGACCAGAGTATGACTCGACCCAATACAATTAAATCACTAAACATCTACACCAATAGAGACCTCGCAACTACGAGCAGTACTACTCTTTGATACCTGCACGATGTCATGTAGGACATCATTCCAGCAGAAGGGTGAGAAACATTATCATAATAACAATGTATATAATCATATATAAATGCACAATTACAGAATACACATATTCCACATTTCTCACCACAATTCATTATAGTCATCATATACATCACAACACGTGTATAAACAAAGATGGATAATCACTCGAGCATTTTTCATAATGCACACATCCATAATTCTCAATCCTAACAACCCACACCCATATGCACACTTTCATACAACATTCACATATACTATATGACTCATATAACTCATCAACTCACAGTTACACATTTATAAACCTCAATTCATCAATTCATGCTCATAAGCATACTTCCATAAAATAATCATGTATTCACAATGCTCATTTACACCAGTCATACACATACACATATTTTCCCTATTCTCACCATACTTCTTCATATACTTCATAAAGCATATATACACAAACAAATATGGACAATCATCAAACATACCCATAATTCTCATATTTCCACATAAGCATACACATATGCATACTTTCACACAATCAATCACATATTCATGCCATAAGACTCAATGCAACTCAATGCAACTCATGCCATGTGGTACCAACACTTGTTATCATTTTTTGGTTTTTACACTTAAACTGGGTCCACCCTTCTAGACCGATAACAACAAAAGCTCATTTCCTAAGCTTTCAAACCCACCTGATCTGACCTGATCAGAAGGGGATGACTGGCTGGCCACACTCTGTTGGACTGCTGCCTGTTCACCGGTGATAAGGAGGAGGAGGGGGTGTACCTGCAAGGCACTCCGATGCCAAAGTAAGTATATGGGCAGAGTGGTCACAAGCACAGAAAAAGGGGTAAGAAGTGAATTACCTGACCCTCTTGTGAAAGAGGGTATTTATAGAGAGACCCCAGCGCTGGGCCAACGGTCACTTGTGTTGGGCTGGATTGCCAGGTCCAACCCAGGTGACTGCTAGGGCTTACGTGGCATAGTGAAGACCAGGACGTGGTCTTCGCCCTAGTCTAACTGTCCCGTGATCTCCGGAAAGTGGGTTTGACCTACTCTTTCGGAGGTGGGCAGTTGGTCGGTGACGTGTCCCCGCGGAGGGGAGCACGTGGAGATCGTGTGAAGGACACGTTGTCTTGCCCGACAAGGGGCGGGTTCTGCCTGCGGAGGGCAGGTCCTGCCCGTGGAGAGGGTAGTGTCTGGTCGAAAGGGGAGTCTCCTGTCCGACGTAGTTGGGGCAGGTCCTGCCCGCGGGGGACATTTCCTGCTCGGTGGAGACCCTGTGCCCGACGCTGTGGCCCAGGCTTGACTGGGCTTGGCAGGATATTATTGGGTTGGGCCTACGTTGCCAGGCCATGGCCCAGGCCAGAACAGGAGCCCCCAAGTCGTAGCTCTAAGAAGGGGAGCGAGGACTTTATGACGTTGTTCTGGGGAAGGGAGTTGGCTCGAGGAAAAACCCTCTAGCTCGTGTTCCTTTCCACGTCGTCTGTTGCCCGGGCTTGAGGACATGTGTTGGCGAGGAAATGCGAGGGGACGCGACTGTTCAGCTTACGCGGCTGTTCAGCTTTCGCCACGTGTCACGTGCTGGGTGGCTGCTAGGGCGGCTACCTTAGGGTACTCAAGTGCCTAGCGACGCTTTGAGTCCCGTGCTGGGGTATAAGTAAACGAGCCCCCGCTCATTCTTCATTTTTCGCCCTCTTGCTCTCAAGTTTTCTGCTTTCCTGTCCTGCCGCCGTCTGATTTCTCCATCGCCACAGCCGCCATGTACTCCCCCGCAGATCGTATCGCAGTAAGTTTTCTTTCTTCTTTGTTTTGCTTCTTGTTTGTTTTACGACTGTGGTCGGAGCAGTTTGAATGCCCAGAGGAGAGTTGAAGATCTCCGCCGTTGTAGGGGGTTTTCTAGGGTTTTTATCATGAGCGTCCCGAGCAGAGATGCTAGTTCCAATAAATGTCCCGGGGAGAGGTTCTTACTCCGACGAACGTCCCGGGGAGCGACGTCTATTCCAATGGACGCCCCCGGGGAGAGTTTGTAGGTTGGCCCATGCTGGTTCCTCGGGGAGGTGGTAGGTTTCAGGTAGATCCATCGGGGACGATGTTCAGTGTGTCCTCGTCGCCCTTTCACTTGACTTGCTGTGGAAGGGTAAATTTGATCTTTGTCATTGAATTCACCGTTACCTTCTGCTTTTCAGGTGTTAATGACTATGTTTGTTCTGGGCACAATGGTCGAGGATAGTGAACCGGACGTCCCATATTTTGATGAGCGTGTCGTTCCGCTCGAGGACTGGGTGGCCGAGGAGCCTCTGTCTACGCCCTCCTGCTTTGCTTTTGACCCGACGGGGTCTATGCTACCGTGGAGGACTGGCGAGAAGGGGATCCCCAGAACTGGCAAGTCTATCGTCCCCGTCCAGGCCATCGAATCTGCTCAAAATATGGGCGGATGCGCTTCCCGATGTATGAGTTCTACTTCAAAGAGGCCAGTCTCAGGATGCCATTCTCGGACTTCCACCTGGGCCTCTTCGACTGGCTGAGGTTGGCCCCGTCGCAATTGCATCCAAACGCCCTGGCTTTTATTCGGGCCTTCGAGGTTGTATGCCGCTATCTCCAGGTCGGCGTCACGCTGTCGTTGTTCTTTCGTATCTTCCATCTGCAATGGCAGACGGTGAATGGTCGACGTGGCTGGGTGTCATTCAAGCAACCGGACAGGCTTTCTAGAACGTATATGGATTCTGTTCGAGACTTCAAAGGTCGTTTCTTCGTGGTCGGCCCGATCACGCATGAAGGGGTCCGTCCTTTATATTCAGAGGGGGAGAGGATCGTGGATGGTCGTCGCGAGGCCGTCATGCTGCCACGGGTGCACGTGGAATGGTATCTGAAGCACTTTTCTCGGGGAACAGGTTGGTACATTGTGCGTGCGGGGCCGCTCGACGAAGAGGATATGGCCAGCTATCTGAAGATAGTTTCGTTCGTGCGCAACTTGCCACCGTCGAAGCTGGTGACCCCCGACGGCCGGTACATCCTCGACAGCCATGGGAATGTTCGTGAGACGCCGAGGTTGATTAATACAAAGGCCCTGCTCGAGTGTCCCTCAGAGGCGGATTCCCTGCGCTATCTAGGTGGTGGACGCCTCGCCTTCTCACAATCTGATACTCTTTATCTTTTATTAACCAGTTTTCTTTGTTTTGCAGGGAACATGTCTTCCATCAAGGAGCGGGTGAAAAAGTTGCACGCCTCAAGTGCAGTTGTTCTTCCGAAGACGCGGGTCGCCCAGCTGGTCGGGCAGTCTTCCATAGAACAGGACGAACGAGGGTCGTCTTCTTCTCCGCCCAGCAGCCAGTCGCCTACTTCACAAGGGGCCCCGAAGAGGGCAAGAGTTCAGGGAGGAGGCAGCCGTGGTTGACTTATCGGCGGATTCTTCCGAGAAGGGTTATGTCATCGCTCCCTATCACCAGCACCTCGTCTATTTTCATGGGGCTAGGTCGCCCAGTATTCCTTCCGGGGAGGCGAAGGCGGTCTTGAGTGCTGACCGGGCTATGCGGAGGCAGGTCCTGATCGAGGACTTGGCCGCGTTGATGCGGACTTTCACTACATCGATGGTCCTGAGCGAAGAAAGCTGCTCGACCGTCGAGCTGTTCAAGCTGCAGGGGGACCTCGCTTTCATGCAGTCCCGTCTGAACAAAGCAGTCGAGGACCTGGAGGTGAGCCGGGGAAAGGTGACTCAGCTGACCGAGGAGCTGGAGAAAAATCGTGGGGAGGTAGCTCTTGAGCGCAAGAGGGGCGACAACACCGAGGAGAAGCTGAAGGCAGCTAATGAGGAACTGCAGGCGTCGAAGGCTCGTGTGGGGGAGCTTGAGGGTGATCTTCGTCCTGCCGATGATGAGACTGATGATGATAGGCTGCTGGTTACCCGGGCTGCCCTACTCGCCAGGATACGGGTGTTGGAAGGTGATTGTCTGGATGCTTTCGCCGCATGCTTCAATGGTGCCGTCGCGCAGCTTAGAGTGGTAAACTCCGGCGTCTCCTTCATCGAGGATGGAATCGGGCCCTTCCACGAGATAATCGATGGTCGGGTGTTCGACCCGAGCACCGAGGATACTGGCCCCGTCGTCCCTTTTGTCAAGCCTGAAGCTGAGGAAAAAGAGGGAGCATATATTAGCCCCGGGTCTACGTGCCCGCGTATTCTGGCCTACGTGCCAATACTTTGTATTTTGTTGTTTTCTTTGCCGGGCCTGCGCGCCCTTATTGGTGATGTAATATTGACTACTGGGCTGGTGCCGCCTTTGAGTAATGCATTTTGAGAATTGTCTAAGTGTGCGCCTCGTTTTCGCATGTTGTTATGCTCATTTTATTTCTGCACTTTTATATGCTCGAAATATATGTTTGTATGTTTAAAATGTATGTGTTTTTGGATCCGTCCGGGGTAGTAGCTCGACGATAATTGTTTTCGGGAGTGTGGGGAACTGGCCAGTTAGCCGGCTTTGTTGCCTGACCGTTTCGGGGGTCGTTCTCCCCGCGGCGTGGACGTCCTATCGCGAGTTAGGTGTCCTTCCAGTGTTAGTACGACGGCGAGGGATCTCGATCGAGGTGTTCCCTGCTGAGCAGAGCCTTCTACCCGCGCACACAAAGGCAGGGCTTGCTTTTTCGTTGATCTTTAGAAGACGCGAGGAGGTGCAGTGGTACCATGTCGCCCCCCCAGTGGTCGTGACGTCTTGGCGTCGCGGGCAGTATTTAACTGTAGTATCGCTTCAGCTTCACGGCATTCGATGGTCGAGCTAGTTATTCCCCGTGTAGGTTTTCGAGATAGTAGGCCCCGTGCTCCGTCTTTTCGTGGACGCGGTAGGGGCCTTCCCAGTTCGCAGCTAGTTTACCCTCACGGGAGTCTTTCTTGTTTATTTGCAAGACTAAATCGCCGATCTGAAATTCGCGTTTTAGGACTTTGCTGTCGTGGCGGAGTGCTACCTGCTGTTTCAGTCGGGCTTTTCGAAGAGCTGCTCCCGATCGAATTTCCTCGACTAGGTCGAGTTCCTCTCAAAGGGCATCGTCATTGTCGTCGGCCTCAAGGGGAGCTTCAGTTCGTCTGGATGGCTCTCGTATCTCGACCGTGATCACTGCCTCGGTTCCATACGTGAGGCGAAATGGTGTCTCCACCGTGGTTGAGTGAGGCGTAGTTCAGTATGCCCACAGGACGCTGTGGAGTTCCTTGACCCATGCCCTCTTGGTGTCACCGAGTCTTCGTTTCAGCCCTCTGAGTATTACCTTGTTCGCTGACTCGGCTTGGCCGTTTGTCTGAGGGTGTTCGACCGAGGTGAAGTGGTGCTTGGTCCCGAGCTTGGTGACGAAGTCCCGGAAGTTTTTTTTGGTGAACTGCATGCCGTTGTCGGTCACGATGGCGAGCGGGACCCCGAACCTTGCGAGGATATTTCTTTTGTAGAATCAGAGTATGTTGTGGGGTGTGATTTTGGCCAGGGCTTTGGCCTTAATCCATTTGGTAAAGTAGTCGACGCCCATGATGAGGTACTTGTTCTGATAGGAACCTAGGGTAAAGGGGCCGAGGATATCCATCCCCCACCAGGCGAACGGCCATGGGGATGGGAGGGATTTGCGGTCGGTCGATGAGGCGAGGTGCATGTTCCCGTGCCGTTGGCATTTGTCGCGTCTTCGTACGTACTCCCTCGCATCTGTTTGCATTGAAAGCCAGTAGTATCCTGCTCGCAAGGCCTTTCTTGCCAGGGATCATCCCCCGAGGTGCTGCACGTTGATGCCCTCGTGGATTTCCTCCAGGATGTCTGCAGCTTGGGAGGCGTCGATGCATTTGAGGAGTGGGACCGCGAATCCCCTGCGATACAGTTTGCCTTCGAGGTGGACGTATGAGCAGGAGCGTCGTTTGATTGCGCTGGCCTCTTTGGAGTCAGCTGGGAGGCGGCCCGCACTGAGGTAGGCGTGTAGTGGTGTCATCCAACAGTTGGTATCTCCTATGGCGTTGACATCGAGTGGGGCGTCAGCCTTCTTAGGGCTCGGTTTCAATAGGGCTTCTTGGATGACCGATTTATGTCCGCCTTTCTTTTTGGTGCTCGCTAGTTTTGAGAGAATATCGGCTCGCATGTTCTGCTCGCGAGGGACGTGTTGAACTTCCGCGGAGTCGAAAATTTGCATTTTTTCGGTAATAAGTGCCAAGTATTCGGCGAGGTTATCATTTTTCGCCTGATATTCTCCCCGTACTTGCGAGGCGACCAGCTGGGAATCTATGTAGATTTTAATCTCTTTGGCCCCGAGGTCTGATGCCAAGCGAAGTCCGATCAGGAATGCCTCGTACTCGGCTTGGTTGTTCGTTGTCCGGAAGGCCAGTGTCAGGGAGACCTCTATGATGGTGCCTTCCTCCTTGTCGAGGATGATGCCCGCTCTGCTGCCCGTGGAGTTTGAGGAGTCGTCGACGAAAATAGTCCATTTGTGGCTCCCCGTGGTAGGGTCTGGCGAGGGGGTCATCTCGACGATAAAATCGGCCAGGGCTTGGGCCTTGAGGGCTTTCCTTCCTTCGTAGACGATGTCGAACTCAGATAGTTCTAATGACCATTTTAACATGCGTCCAACCATGTCTGGTCGGCCGAGGAGTTGTCGAACGGGCTGGTCGGTTCGGAGCACGATGGTGTATGCTAAGAAGTAATGTCAAAGGCGTCGTGCAGCGGTGATGAGGGCTAAGGCGACTTTTTCGATCAGTTGGTATCGAATTTCAGGCCCGTGGAGGGATTTGCTCGTGAAGTAGATTGGCTTTTGCCCTTCTTGGGTTTCCCTGATCAGGACGGCGCTGACGACCTCGTTAGCTACGACCAGGTATAAGTATAGGGTTTCTCCCGTTATGGGTCGCATCAGCACTGAAGGTTCGGACAAGACGCGTTTGAGGTGGCGGAGGGCATGCTCACATTCCTCTGTCCATTCGAACGTGGTCTCCTTTCTGAGCAGCTTAAAGAAAGGGAGGGTGTGCTGTGCCGATTTGGCGATGAATCGGGAAAGTGAGGCGAGGACGCCGTTAATGGATTGTATGGATTTCTTCAAGATGGGTGTGGCGAGTTCCGAAAATGCGTGGAACTTGTCCGAATTTGCTTCGATCCCACGCTCGGTCAGGTAGTAGCCGAGGAATTTCCCTGCGCAGACACCGAAGGTGCATTTCTCCGGGTTGAAGCGCATTCGGTAGTTCCTCGCTGTGTCGAAGACCTTTCTGAGATGGGCCGTGTGGTCGACTTTCGTGTAGGATTTGGCAATCATGTCGTCCATGTACACCTCGAGCATGTCACCGATTTCTCCTTAGAAGACTTTGTTCATCATCCGTTGATACGTGGCGCCGACGTTCTTTAGGCCGAAGGGCAGTACGTTGTAGTAATAGTTGCCCGACGCCGTCATGAAGGTCGTGCTCTGTTTTTTATGCTCGGCCATCGGGATCTGAAGCTCGCCGATGTTGTCGACGAGCTTGTCGATGTTAGGGAGGGGGTAGGCGTCCTTAGAACATGCCCGGTTGAGGTCGGTGTAGTCAACACACATGCGTCATTTTCCATTATTATTTTTAACAAGTACAACATTGGATAACCAGGTTGAATACCAGGCTTCTGAAATAAAATTTGCCTCTAGGAGGTCTTTTACAGCTTTTTCAGCCGCCGCCGACTTTTCGGGGGACTGTCTACGTCTACGTTGTACTACGGCCTTTGCGGTCGGGTTGATGGAAAGCTGGTGGCAGGCGACCTCGGGGTCGAGTCCAGGTATTTCCGCGACGCTCCAGGTGAAGAGATCGGTGTTCTCACGGAGGCAGGCATGTAGTTGTCTTCTTGCTAGTTCAGGGAGTCCTGCTCTGATCTTCACGGTTCTGTTCTCGTTGTCCCCGAGTGCCACGATCTCAAAGTCACCGTCCGGGATGCGGCGCGCTGGGTGGGTGGGCTGCTCGTTGGACTGGTTGGTTTTGCTGGCCTCGTCTTTGCGGTCGTGTTCTTCGGTGAAGCGGCTGTTGAGGTCCACTGATCCGACGAGCTCCTTTTGTTCGCTGTTAGGCGTTGCGACGGGGGCTGCCTTTTTAGTTGCTAGGGCGATGGTGCTCAGACCTTTCAGCGTGGCCTCGAAGCATCGTCAGGCAGCGTCAATGTCGCCATTCTGGGTCACCACGACTCCGCGTCTTATATAATATTTCATTTTTAGGTGGACGGTGGAGGGTACTGCAGTGAGTTCTGCCATCGTCGTCTTGCCTAGGATACAGTTGTAGAGGGACGGACACTCGATGACCAGGAAGCGGACATTGATCTCCCTGGCAGTTTCATCCTCCCCGAATGCGACTTTTAGCTCTACGTACCCCCACAGTCTTGTCGTTGTCCCGTTGAACCCTTGGAGGTCAGAGCCCACATAGGGGGATAGGTTGGATTCGTCGAGTTGGAGGGTCGTGAAGAGGTGGGTGTACATGATGTCCACTGAGCTGCCTTCGTCGACCAGGATGCGTATGACATCAAAGTTCGCCATCTGTGCCCGTATCAGCAGGGGAATGTTGGAGTTGGGAGAGCCCCCGGGATGTTCCTCGAGGTAAAAGGTGATCGGATTGGATCGGACGCGAAATTTGTCGAGAGTGCTCATCTTGCCGGAGTTGCTTGTGATGAGCTATTCGAACTTTCTCTTTACCGGTCCTACGAATAGGTTCCTCGAGGGTCCGCTGGAGATGACCATGGCTTTTGGAAAGTATTCCCATCGACTGGTGGGGCGTACCGGCTCGTCGGGCAGATCGGGGCTGTCGGGGAGGCCGAATTCTCTATGAGCGAACCAATCCTCAAGGAGGCTGACGCAGAGGGCGAACTGGAGGCCGTTGTCACCGTCCGAAGAGGGAAGCTCTTCGACTTTCTTGGCCTCGGGAGCGTCTTGCTTCGGGGTCTCTCCTCCCCGGGTGTATCTCTTCAGGTGGCCGTCTTTAATCAGGATTTCGATCGCGTCCTTGAGGTGGATGCAATCTTCTGTAACATGCTCGTGTGGAAGCGGAAGTACTTCGATTTGTCCACAGTAGGCCTAGGGGGTGTCGGTATGGGGAAGCGGACACCTCCCTGGATGAATTAGGTCTTGGTGCACTCAGCCAGTATGCGCTCGCAGGAAGCGACTAGGGCGGTATACTCCGTGAATTGGCCGGCGGGACCGCGCTGATCACGTTGTTCGCGGGGGCGGCCTCCCATCGGCGATCACCTCCGCGCCAGTGGCTTGAAGCTCCGTCCTCTCGGTGCCCGCGGGGGGCTTCTCTATCTCGCGTGTCTCGGGCGGAGTTGGATGCTTGGGTTTCCTCGAACTGGATGTAATGCGCGGCTTTGTCGAGGAAGTCCTGTAGGTAGGCTGGCCGGTGTATGCCCACGACCTCATAGAATTTGGAGTCGCGGCGCAGGCCCTGCTCCATTAGGTAACACTTCATCTCGTCTGACGTCGTCACCTGCACCGCCTCCCGTGTGACTCTTTCGATGTACTTCCGAAGAGGCTCGTCGGGAGCTTGGATTATAGCGCCGAGTGCGGCTTCCGTCTTCGGATGGCGTCGGGATGCTGTGAAGTGTTTCGAAAAGAGGTCCTTCAGAACCTTCCACGACGTAATCGATTCAGGCTCCAGACTTTTGTACCATGTCATGACACCTTTTCTCAGCGTCGTCGGGAATAGTCTGCATTTGATAGCTCCTCGGACATTTTGGTAGTCGAGCATGACCTCGATGTCTTCCAGGTGATTGTCTGGGTCAGAGGTGCCGTCGTATGTTGAGTGCGTCAGGGGCTTCTCCATCCCGTGGGGAATGGGGGAGGCCATGATTTCCTGGGATAGAGGAGTCCTGTAGTCGCCTTCGTCGCTGAGAGTGGGTGATCGAGGGGGAGACAGGCCATTTGGTGGAGGCACCTGGTTTCGGCCCCTCGGCCTCCTGACCGGGGGTTCGACGCGCGAAGGCCTGGTCGGGGGCTCTGCTCTATTTTGCCGTCTCTCACGAACTTGTCTCGTTGGGGATCTGGTCCGCTCCCGCACTACTTCGGTTCGGGGCCTCTCCAGCCGGGGTCGTCGATCCCTAGGACGAGGCGAAGGGCTCCTCGAGTTCCCATTCTGGTCTTCCCGCGGAGGGGACCTTGGAGGGACCTCGTGCTCTAGTGCGCCAATCCGTGCGTTCTGTTGAAACAGGAGTTGGTTCGTCTGGTTGATGGCTGCAAAGAGGGCGGCCACAGTTGGGTCCGCTCCGGCCGGGACAGGAATAGGCTGGAACGCTGCTGGGCTCCGGGGTCGGTGGACAGCCTGGTGTGCTGCTTCTGCGGACGAAGGAGAGGCGGTCCGACCGTCACTCTCGTCGGTCTCCAGTGGACGGGACGTCTCTGTTTGCTTGCTGCCGTTTGCGGCAGGGGTAAGGATGAAGTCGTGAACGGTATCGTCATGGTGTGGGCTAGCAATGATCGTGGAGTATAGGTGAAACTTTGGTTCGCTTGCTCGGAGGAACGGGGAAGTTTCAGGTTCCCACAGACGGCGCCACTGATCTGACATGATCAGAAGGGGATCACTAGTTGGCCACACTCTATTGGACTGCTGCCTATTCACCGGTGACGAGGAGGAGGAGGGGGTGTACCTGCAAGGCACTCTGATGCCAAAGTAAGTATATGGCCAGAGTGGTCACAAGCACAGAAAAAGGGGTAAGAAGTGAATTACCTGACCCTCTTGTGAAAGAGGGTATTTATAGAGAGACCCCAACGCTGGGCCAACGGTCACTTGTGTTGGGCTGGATTGCCAGGCCCAACCCAGGTGACTGCTAGGGCTTACGTGGCGTAGTGAAGACCAGGACGTGGTCTTCGCCCTAGTCCAACTGTCCCGTGATCTCCGGAAAGTGGGTTTGACCTGCTCTTTCGGAGGTGGGCAGTTGGTCGGTGACGTGTCCCCACGGAGGGGAGCACGTGGAGATCGTGTGAAGGACACGTTGTCTTGCCCGACAAGGGGTGCGTTCTGCCCGCGGAGAGGGCAGTGTCTAGTCAAAAGGGGAGTCTCCTGTCCGACGTAGTTGAGGCAGGTCCTGCCCGCGGGGGACATTTCCTGCTCGGTGGGGACCCTGTGCCCGACGCCGTGGCCCAGGCTAGACTGGGCTTGGCGGGATATTATTGGGTTGGGCCCGCGTTGCCAAGCCAGGGCCCAGGCCAGAACACCACCCTTCTAGGTTTGGGACAAGTCACTAGTCTCCACAAAACTAGCAAACATTGCCTCTTAACTAAATGATGCATATGCAATAAATCAACAAAATACACTTAAGACCGTTCACTCGTCTTAATCACATGCATTCAAATAATTCATCACTTTAAGAATTATAACATGATTGCACACACAACATATTCATATTATCAAGTATTCCCAATTCAATACTATCACCACATTACCAAGCAATGCACACATATTCTCGATATGTTCCCATGCATTATCCATATACAATCACAATTAATGCACAAATATCCACAATGTTCCCATGCATTCCAATTATCGTGCCAAATGACAATAACCCAATCATAAATCATCACACATTCTTATTCATATTAATAATGTATAATATATTTCCCAAGGCTACATTTCCACAATCAATTCATTATCTAGGATTTACGCCATAAGGCTACCCATAGTATAACATATCACAACAATAATCATCGCCTAGTGCGATAGGGTTAATCATATACGAATCGGAAAACCGACCTCAGATGGAACACACAAGAAAATCACATCCTGTCATGCTCGCCACCTTGCTCGCTAAGCGAGCCCCTAACGAGTGCTCGCTACCTGTTCGCCTAGCGAACAAGCTCGCGAAGGAAAACAGAAGTCATTGACTTGATTCGCTACCCCACTCGCCAAAACGAATGCCTAGCGAATGCTCGCTACCCCCTTCGCTACCAGCGAAGAACACCCAAAACCATTATGCTCAAGTCTGGGACCGTTCGCTACTGGCTCGCCACAACGAATGCCCAACGAATGCTCGTGACCTGCTCGCCTAATGAACATGCTAGCGAGGGTCTGCGAACTAAGAAATCCCCACTGTCCAAAACTCCGAAACTCACCGAAATCCAACCGATTCAATCCCAACTCGTCTCAGTAGCCTTAGCCCAACATCCCTCGACTAAACTCTACCACTTGTTCTCATTTTTAACCGTTAAAACTCGATTTCTACCGATTAAACTCATTTGTGCCCTAGAATGGAAGATGAGGGAAAACAACCACACAAATCCAAACAATCCATACATAATCACATAAATTGGTAAGATAACAATATTTCACACCCTTACCTCGATTAATCGGAAGCTAGAAGTCGTTCTTGAGCTTCCAAGCTTTCTCTTCTTTTTCCTTCTACTTTCTCTTCTTCCTCCACTTTTCTTTCATGTTTTCTATTTTACATTTTCGTTCCACTTCCCTTCATATATCCTTCCCCTCTATTTCTCTCCAATTTATTTCTTCTCTCAAAATATTTACCAATTCATTTCCTCATAAAATATCCTGTCTCATTGTTAATTAGAGAATATCTAGTAAGTCCACATTATTCTACTAAATAGAATAAATAAGTTAAATCAAATAATTCACTTAAATCATACAAACCAATTAACTAGTACCATTAATCGGTTATTGAAAATTGATTTGTTACACCAAACATTTCATCAGTCAGCTTTGCTGACACGGACACCCGTGTCAGCTCTATGTCTTGCACTCCAACACGCCCAAGTTGTCCTTCTCCCGACACGGCCTGTACCGGTCGGGGAGGCCAAGAAGGTCCTCAGTTTAGACCGGGCTGCCTGGAGGCAGGTTTTAACTGAGGATTTGGCGGCCATGATGCGGGTGTTCTCAACGACTTTGGTCATGAGCGACAAGGACTGCTCCTCGACCGAGCTAGCTAAGCTGCAGGGCAAACTTTCTTTCGCGCAATAGCGGCAGAACAAACTGACCGAGGAGTTGGAGAATAGCCAGGAAGATACAGTTGCGGAGCGTAAGCAGGGGGAGAGTGCCGAGGAGAAGCTGAAGTCTGCGGAGGCAAAGGTGCAGGCGCTGAAGGCCCGCGTGGGGGAGTTGGAAGGATCTCTCCGTCCTGCCGACGACGAGACGGACGAGGACAAGCTCATGGTCACCCGTGCAGATTTGATGAGGAAGACCTAGGAGTTGGAGGGTAATTTCTTGGAGGCGTTCAGGATTGGCTTTTCCAGTTCCGTGGACCAGCTCAAGGTGGTTAACCCTGCGGGTAACCTGGTCGTGGATGCAATCGGGCCTTTCCACCAGGCCATTGACGGACGGGTGGTCGATGCTGCCGCTGAAGCTGTCGATGACTCTGCTCCAATGGACGAGCATGAGGTGGACGCTGAAGATATGTAGATTTCTCTGGGCCTGCACGCCAATGTTTTGCTATTTTTGTTTAAGTGTTTTTGTTAGGCCTGCGCTCCTTATTTGATATTGTAACTTGACTATTAGGCTGGTGCCCGACTTTATAAGATGGAATTTTGTTTAAGTGTGCCCTCGTTTTGTTTCTGCATGATGATATGCCTGTTTTATATCTGCATGTTGTATGCTCGAAATGTAAGTTAGTATGTTTGAGATGCATGTTTATTATGCTTTTTGGTAAGTCTGGGGGATGTAGCTCAACGATAATTGTGCCCGGTGTCGCTACTGCGAAAATCGGCGCCGGCTGACAGAAGAGTCGCCACCGTGCGTTATTTATCCCAACGGAGGGAAAGGAAACGCTCGAAGTAAACCTCGCAAAAAAAGGGAAAGGTATGGTCATCGCAACCAAAACCTGGATTCGGGAGTCGGTTACGCAAGGGGAAGGTATTAGCACCCCTCACGTCCGTCGTACTCGACGGGATCCACGCTTGCTTGGTTTAACTAAAGGATGCAAAATAATCTATCTACGGCTGCTAAATCTAAACGGAAGGGAATTGACTCGATAGAGCGTCACACTTTATGCCTACGTATTCTCGAGGAAGAAAGTCAGAGTCAACGTAGTTCGGGAAACTACAGGGAATTGGCTCGCCAAGACTTCGCGTCTTGTGCCTACGTACTTCCACACAGCATGGAAGATCAGAGCTTTCGTAGTTCAGGCTAACTACGGCTAAACTGGGTGTTCTCATACAGGAGTGAGAAATTAATCTGGTTTGAGAGGTATGGGAACCTATGGGAACTAAAACTACGGTCTGGTCTCAAATGCACTCGGGCAAGAGAAAAGGATAACAATCAGTCGCCAGCGGGAAAGTCTCGATCGCACAGCAGCGAGAGAACAAAAGGTTAGTTGTTAGTGTGCTCGCTAGGATATCACATCCTATGCCTACATATTCTCGTCTGGTACGAGAAATCAGAGCAGCTGTAGTTCGGCTACTTCGGGACCACAACTCAAATCTCGTTTTATTAGTGTTTTGAAAAATGGTTACAATGATTGAGAACTGAAAAATAAACTCCTAAAAACCCTATCCTATTCATCATGAAAAATCGAATGGAAAATAGTCCCCTAACAAATGGACTTCTAAACCTACCTCTAAAAAGGTAAAATAAACTCTATGAAAAATTGTATCCTAAAAGAAAAATATTAAATCTACAAACTAATATTTTTATATTCTTTTTCAAGTAGTTTCTTTTTCCCAATATTTTCTCTTAATATTCTCTTATTCTTTTTTTTTTCCCAATATTCTTTTCTTCTTTTTTCAATATTCTTTTTCTCATTTCTTTTCATATTTCTTTTTCACATATTTTCTTTTCATATTTCTTTTTCAAATATTTTCTTTTACTCTTTTTCAATATTTTTTCATTTCCCTTTCAATATTCTTTTTTCACAAAGAGAAAAAATAAAAATGAAGAAAATACAAGGGGAGGGGGGTACAGTCTGTTACAGGGGGGAGCTAGCAGAAAAAAACAAAACAGCACTAAGGGCCCAGCCCATTACTTCAGCCCAAACAAGAAAAAATGGAGAAGGGGGGTGCAGTAAGCGAAATGGGGTGTGTGTGTGAAAAAAACCATTGGGCCTCGGAGCCCAATCCCAACCCGGCGTATCCACTTCCATTCTACCTTCAGAACCCTAAACTCCTCTATCACTGTTCACAGAACTCCACCCTAGCGCCGTCCTCACTCTTTCTCCTTCCTCTGCTCAATCTAGTCACCCTCATCAAAACGGACCGTAGATCAAAGCAAACAACACCACAACCTTCTTATTGCCACCCGAACGCAAGAACATCAATGAATTTGAGGATGAGCTCTCGAAGATGCGAAGATCTAGACGGATAACGGAAGTTCCTAAACCTGGTTGATGGATCTCGCTCACTGAAGAAGATGTTAGAGGAATTAGAGGTTGAGCGTTCGTGAAATTTCTTGAAGAAGTTTGGTGAACAAACATCAGAGATCCCTACGAAACTCTAAAGAAGATCTGGAGACCGTTTGGAGATGTGATGCGAAGAAGGTGGACGTTCGAATCCAGATTCGTTGACGAAGGTGGTTGAGGGTTGAAGGTTGTCGAGGGAGATCTCTGAAAGATGTTAATAGTTCTCGAAGTGCTTCTTGATGATCGTTGCTAGGAAGAGGATTCGCTTGATGTTGATGACTAAGATCGTACTTGAAGATCTTGTTGAAGCTTCGTGAAGACTCTGGGAAGTTCTTGGATGAAAGAAACTGCAAAACGTGAAGAACACAATGAACATGGATGAAGGATTTCTGGGGAACTTACTTGAAGATTGAGGGAAATCGATGAACATGCATGAGGGTTCTTGAGAGTTTGTTGAAGATTTCTAGAAATTGTTCTTGAATCTGGTGAATTTCTGGTGGATTGATGAATTCGGTGATGAAGGTTGAAGGATTCTGGAAAATAATATGAAGAGAACGATGAAGTTCTTGATGATGATGAATGTTGATGATCGGATCTTTTCTGGAGGTTCGATTTGAAGATTGATGATGATCAGATGAGAGGGGAAAGATGAAAATCAGACGGAAAGGAGGAGTTCTGGGAATTTTTCCAGTTTTCCGGCGGAAGTTACGGCGGCCGGAGGTAGTTGGGAGTCTGTTAGGGCTGCCAGAAATGGTTGGGTGCGGTGGTTGCATGGCCGCCGGCCATGCAACCGGTGAAGCTCAGGCGAGGCCAAGTGGCGTAGCGAGGTGGCAGAGGGAGAGTTGCATGCGAAACACGTGGAGTGTGATGGGTGAGTGGGTGGACGCGTGGGAGATTTCTGAGAGTGTGAGATCAATGAGGTGGCCTCCTGTTTGATTTACACGTGGTCTGCCTTATATATTTGACACATGGCGATGGATTTGGACTGAAGTGGGACTGAAAGATTGGGCCTTCACATACCAATTGGGCCCAACGAAAATTGATGGACAAAACCTGATTAACCTAATTAAAATGACCTAATGAAAATGGATTAATGTGATTAAATGGATTAAAAACTGATTAAGGCCTTAAACCTAATTAACTAAAAATTAAAACTACAATTAGATGACAAATGACAATTAAACTAATCTAATCCTAATTAAACCTAACAAACTCTAATTAAAAGATTAAAATCCTAATTAATCTCTATTAAGCCTAAAAACTATTAACTAATAAAAATAAAAACTCTAATCATTTCTATTTAATGAAAACTCACTTAAAAGAAAATCATATTAAAAAAACTCTACTTAATATCTAAAAAAGAATATGATTTATTCTAAAAATCTATTTAACTATTAATATCTATTAAAAAATAGAAGAAAAACTCCATTAGTTTCTATTTAAAAACCTATAAAAAAAACTCTATTAAACTATTATCTACAAAATGACTTAATATCTAAAAAAGAAGTTTATTCTAAAATCTATTAAAACAATTTATAAATTCTAAAAATATTTAAAACTATTAAAAATATTAAAAGAAATCTATTTAAATTCTAAAAAAATCTATAAGGCCTATTTAAAATCTACAAAAGGCTATTAAATTCTAAAAAACAAATAAAGGCAAATAACCAACATAAAAGAGAGCGCGAGACCAGATCAAAGCAAAACAGTAACCCAGACACCAAGAAACTCCAAAATCAATGCGAACTGAAAACACCCAGGAAGCGCGCGACTTCCCAAAATAACCTCCGATTACCCGAACCGGTCTGAGATACCCGAAATGCGGCAGCAGGGCTGTAAACCCGATACGATCACCATGATTGAAGAAATGCAGTATGTAAATGCTAATGCGAAAATGCGTCGAAGCATAAACCGAAAGTGGCACCGGTTGGTCAAATTTTAGGGTGCAACAGCTGCCCCTATTCAAGTGGCTTGGACCTGAAGGGTTGAAGAGCGCGCCGCCTTCAAACATTCAAAGGTACGAGACGGTTGAATACCAAATAAGCCCGAAAATTTGCCAACCGCAAAATAATAAATTGCGAAACTGTTTGGGGAATGAAATCCAGAAAACCGAGCCCAGTCGTCACGGCAACAAACTGATCAATCATCTGGTAAAGAACTCCTGATTTTAACGCCCGTTACCCGCGTGACACCACAGATAACAAACCCGAGGGTGGCAACAAAACACCTGATCCTCTCACATCGTCTACTGATAGACAGGAAAATATACTCACATCGTCCAAGGATAGACGGAAAGACACCCATCATCCATACTCACATCGTCTAAGGATAGACGGAAAGACACCCATCCCGAAGGAAAAAATCAATACTCACATCGTCTAAGGATAGACGGAAAGACACCCATCCCGAAGGAAAAAATCAATACTCACATCGTCTAAGGATAGACGGAAAGACACCCATAATCCCGAAGGAAAAAAAACAATACTCACATCGTCTAAGGATAGACGGAAAGACACCCAAAATCCATACTCACATCGTCTAAGGGTAGACGGAAAGACACCCATCCCGAAGGACAAAATAATACTCACATCGTCTAAGGATAGACGGAAAGACACCCGAAATCCAAGGAAAAGTTCAATACTCACATCGTCTAAGGATAGACGGAAAGACACCCAAATCGAAGGAAAAATCAATACTCACATTGTCTAAGGATAGACAGAAAGACACCCAAAATCCATACTCACATCGTCTAAGGGTAGACGGAAAGACACCCATCCCGAAGGAAAAAACAATACTCACATCGTCTAAGGATAGACGGAAAGACACCCGTCCCGAAGGAAAAATTCAATACTCACATCGTCTAAGGATAGACGGAAAGACACCCAAAATCCATACTCACATCGTCTAAGGATAGACGGAAAGACACCCGAAATCCAAGGAAAAGTTCAATACTCACATCGTCTAAGGATAGACGGAAAGACACCCATAATCCATACTCACATCGTCTAAGGGTAGACGGAAAGACACCCATCCCGAAGGAAAAAACAATACTCACATCGTCTAAGGATAGACGGAAAGACACCCGTCCCAAAGGAAAAAATCAATACTCACATCGTCTAAGGATAGACGGAAAGACACCCATACGCACTTCAACACCATCCCTTAAATTTCAGAATCCTTTCGTCTACGGGATTTGATGGAAAGAACAATATCCTTAAAGGGGCCACATCATCAGTAAGGACTGACGGGAAGAAAACCACCTTCAAAGAGCCATGTCGTCAATAAGAATCGACAATCAGGAAAACCGAACATTCTTCAAAGAGCCTCGACGTCAATAAGGATTGACGGTCAGAAAATCCCTCTTAAAATGTCATCTCATCCAATACACAGAAAGAAAACCACTATCCGAAAGATCGCTTTGAAACTTCTCAACATCCAAAGATAGCCGGAGAAGACTTGCTGGGGAAACACACCATCCGTATGATCTGACAATAAGAAACCCGTTGAAACATAACCTGAAACTTCACCTCGTCTACTGATAGACGGAAAGAACACCACTTGCTAGAGAAACCCCATCTTGAAACCCCACTGAAAAAATCACCCGAAACTTCACATCGTCTAATGATAGACGGGAAGAAAGCCATATTCGAACTCAAGACGTCTAATGATAGACGGAGAAATCCACTTATTGGAGGAACACATCGTCAATATGAATTGACGGGAAGAAAAGTCTGTCGATACCAGATGACTGATTGATCAAAGCATAACTGTTGTATGATCTGAAATACGAATAAACTGCTGAATTGTCTGAACATTGCTGCTGGATGAATGCCCCTGAACCGATCACAGAGTAATTCACGTGCCATATGAGGCTGATAGAAAACCTGGCTTATGCCTCGTATGCATATGCATATGTTTGAATCTTTCTAGGGCGTAATGCTCCATTTAGGATGGAAATGCTACGCATTTTAAAAATGAAATGCAAGTATGATGCCAATATGATGATATATGTAATATGCTAATGCAGGTTCGGGCTTCTGGAGAAAGTCGGGTACAGAAAACCACTTCAGCAAAATAAATGCTGAAGACGAAGCCAACTCCGCTGGGGATAAACCGGATATCACAGAATTGTTCCAGCAAAATAAATGCTGGAAGAGTGAAATCAACTCCGCTGGGGACTGACATATGTGCCAAACATGATTGGACTTCTCTGGGGATAACTTGCCCGTGCCAATGAAAAATTGGCCTTTGCTGGAGAAAATAGACGGAGTCTTCCTGCGTACGGATGAAGATTGGATTTGGAAACTGATGCACCAACGCGGATGGGCCTCACAGTGATCGCCAACATGGATTCGGGCTTTTAGGCTATCTGTGATGGGCCAGGTACAACTGACGCTGGAAAACATTATATCTGAATACACAGTTTTCTGGTTGAAGAGTCAAGGGATAGTAACACGACTTCCCAACATTCGTCTCGCACTCGAAAATTGGCTGAATCTGCTCGAATAGCTCTGAATAACTGATGATACGGAGAAGAAAAATCCTTTCGCTTCTGCTATGCCCCTGCCTGTGGGACCTCTGTGGTGATGCTCCTCAAAAGGAAATCTGGAAATCTGTACCCTGATGGTCTGATATGAAATGCCCCAGCATTCTGAACTTCGGAGAGATACTTCACATCAAATGCTTCTCGAATAAAGAATAACCTCTGCGCTCTTAAGATGGCCTGCCCCTGATTGCAATGACTTTGCCCCTGATTAGCTGATTCATAGTAGTGCCCCTGACTACGAGATATTTACCGAATCTCAACCTGATTGCCCCAGGATAACTGGCTTCGAAAGGCTGACCTAACTGGGGATCACTGGATGTAGCTTGCCCTGGCTTGCGGAGCATTCGGGCGTTCTGTATTCTATCCTGACCATACCTTCCATTGTAGGAAACTTTCCTGCTGTCAAGCGCTTACTCGCAAGTAAAACAAGTTGTTCTGCGTAAAAGACATATTAATGCAACGCATATGATAGTTTTGACATCCAATCTGTTCACTGGGAAAAGGGGAAACAATTTATGGCATATAATGCACAAAACATTTATCAAGAATATCAACATCAGTACCAACATGGTAAGAGGAACCCTTTTAGGAGTCAGTTTCGACGCGATCTTTACCGAAGTGTGCTTTCGAAACAAACCCGCTTCAATTAGGACTTTTGAAGGTTATAACGTGGTCAGGTTCACGGTTTTGAAGGAAAGGATAAAGGCTCAAAGTTTATTTTAACCCACCCATTCTCCTTGATGTTCTCCCATCCTACGTTCAGCTAATTCGACCTTAACGCTCACCTCTCAGAGGCTGAAAGATAGGAGTGATAGTTCGAGAAACTATGCGCTTTTGGAGTGACAATCACTCACTCTTCGTCTTTGACACTTGAGGTCACACGACTCATATTTCATTTGAGGATTTTTCTTTTTTAATCCTTTTCTTTTTTATTTTCTTTCCCTAACTTTTGCCTGGACTGACTCTTTTGAGTTTCTTTTGATTTTCCAGTCCAGCGGGATGCCCTCATTTTTGCCTAAGTCATTTGTTTTGAAGTTTTGACTTAGCGGGCTTTTGATTCTTTTTGCTTTTCGTCTCTTTCCGAACAAGTCGTGTGACACTGGTTGTCTGACTCACTGGGGGATAATGTGACTGTCTCACTTTTGATTTAACCATTGTGGTTTTTTAGGCACGACCTCTAGAGGTGTGATTGATCCTCGAACGGACACTCCTTTTGCAACTTGAACGCTCGGCCAAATTAGCTAACACCTACCCTGCCCCAGGTTAAAGATGGAGGGTTTTTCGTTTTCAGAAAGAACTCCTACTACTAGGCTCAAAGGGGTTGGAAAGGGATTATCTTCCTTATATCACCGGTGTTTAGGGATTTGAAGCAATGCCTGTACATCATCAGCAGGTTTTATTTCAAAAGCATACAATATCGGAAGTTGCATGTCGTTCATTTTCGTCATCCTCCTCAGATCCTTCTTAACCAAGCATTGGACATTTGTAAAAACAATTAGTGAACACGACTGGATTTAATCAAAACATGCATATTTATTTCATTATCATCAATTGAATGAAAACAACAAGTTTTACAAACAAGATTGCAATTTAAACAGGAAAGAAACTACAAACGTAAAGAAATGACAAGATAAAACAAAGAAAAATGCCAGCTTCCGAGAACCGGGCTTTCACATCTGTCCTGCTGCTGAACCAACCATCTTCACAATTAGTTATTAGAGGCAACTCGATGTTGTCCTGATCTGCTTTCAGCGACCCAACCAAATTATAGAGCCCCTCCTCCTCATTCAGATGATTTTGGTCCCTTCCTGCCCGAAGTTGATAGCTGTATTATCAAGTAGGTCCTGCACCTTGTGCTTGAAGGCCAGCCAATCTTCAATGTTGTGCCCCGGTGCTCCTGAGTGGAAATCACAGTGCTCATTGATATCATACCCTGCTGGAGGCGTACCTGTCAGCGGGGCTAACTTCCTCTTCTCAACCAACTGTAGTCGTAGCAACGTCTGAAGAAGTTCGGCATATTGCATCGGAGGCACCTTAAATACCCTCACCGGCCTATGATTTTGAGCTCTTCGCTGATTGGGATGCTGTTGCCTTTGCTGCTGTTGAGGCCGTTGCTGTTGTCGCTGGTACCGGGTTGACTGTTGAACAACCTTCGTAGCAAATATAACATCGGTTTCTTGATTTCCATCGTACTGATTAAGGAACTCCTTATGCTTAGCCATTTTCTTTCTCAGATCTGCCCCAGGAATAGGCAACAGTTGTGGGCATGGAGATTCTGACACCATGGAGTCTAGGATACGTTTCTGACCTACTGCAGCTTTAGAAACATCCATCATCTTAGCATCAGCTGGGATAGGACCAATACGTACAGCTACACCGCTTGGCGTGAATTCAATATCTTTTGAGTCAATCAGGTCTTGAACATTGTGCTTAAAAGCATGACAACTCTCGATGTCGTGTCCGAGTGCCCCAGAATGAAATTCACATTGCTTACTGGTATCGTACCCATAAGGCGGTATCGTTCCCTTAGGCGGTTCCATTTTCCTTTTTTCAACCATTTTGAACCTCAATAAAGTCTGCAAGAGCTCAGCATACGTTGAAGGTGGCGCCTCAAATACCCTCTTTGGCCTCCCCTCCTGAATCCTTCGTTGAGCCGGCCGTATCCTTTGTTGTTGCTGATGTCTGTCAGCACGTTCGTTAAGCTCAGGTTCCCCAGGAACAGGTGGCACGAGCTCCTTCACTGCGGCTTCAAATAGCTGATCATCCTCTTTCCTAAGCACATTCTTGACTACTTCCATGATCAAGCTCATTTGGGTCTTCAGCTGACTATTTTCCTCTTTGAGGATCTTCTGCTCCAGACGCATCTCTTGCATGTCTCTCATCATCTTCCCCAGCTGGCTTCGGACTTCAATCAATTCAACCTGATTCTGTTCCATATCTCTGAAGGAACTCCTGCAACAAACTGAATGATGAGGAAATAAGACCCACGGTTCTGATGTACCTGTTAAATGATAATGCAATGCAGAAAGCAAACACATATTCAAGACAAGACAACGAGAAACTCAAGCTATAAGCACACAGACGAACACCTCCCACACATGTACAACCAACAAAAGCAGCACGTAAGCACGAATGAGTACGAATACAATGACCTCAACCAACAATCCTGGTGATGGTCAGCAAACAACTAATGCACAAAAGCTAAACGGGTTAGGCAGAGGAAACAAATGCGACACTCAGCACAGAAACCTCTAGAAATCTCTCCCATATTCAACTGAACTCTCCGTTTGAAATTCTTCAAAACACACACTTCCCGTGGAGTCTTCCATGGCATTAACTGACGAACCCACACAACTGGATGACGGAGAATCGTTAATCTGAACAAAACCCTAGGGCGCGACGAAAATCCGGTTAGAGTCTAACAGATCCTGAACCTGGCTTCTAAGCACCTTACAATCATTTGTTGAATGTCCCTGTGCCCCAACATGGTACCCACAGCGGGCGCTGGCATCAAAACCTGGAGGATACGGTGGAATCATTAGATTAGTCTCTTTCGGCACTATCAATCTACTTCTGACCAGATCTGGCAACAACTGACTGTACGACACCGGTAGCTGAGTAAACTGCCTTTCAGGTTTCCTTGGTCTTCGTTGGGCGTGCTGACGCGATCGACGACAGGATGACCGTTGACTTGAAGCGTCTGAAAACTGATCCTGAGATGCTGGAGATTTTGAGACAACGTCATTTCCTTCTTCCCACTCTTCTTGAGAACTGACAACTGATTCATTCTTATCAACTGGGATATAAGGAGCATCTCGAAGCTTTCCACTCTTGAGTCCTCTCTCAACAAGCTCCCCCATTCTCATCAGGCCCATAAAGCTTGTACAACCGAACAATTTGTCATAATAATGGCCTTTCAGAGTACCCAAGAAGAGGTCAGCCATTTCTCTTTCCTGAAGCGGTGGTTGAACACTGGCAGCCAACTCTTTCCATCTTTGCACATACCCTCTGAACGATTCATTCTCCGCCCGAGATGATTCTTGCAGATGTACGAGACTAGGAGCCATATCCAGGTTGTAATCGTACTGCTTCACGAAGGCATTGGCTAAGTCTGACCATGATTTGATGCTATCACTTTTCAACTGCATATACCAATCCAAAGATGCTCCAATCAAACTATCTTGGAAACAGTGAATCATGAGCTTGTCATGGGTGACATGCGAAGTCATTCTTCTGCAGAACATAACCAAATGTAACTTCGGACAACTATCCCCTTTGTACTTCTCAAAATTAGGCGTCTTGAACTTCGGAGGCAACACAAGGCCCGACACTAAACACATTCTCGCAGCATTCAGATCAAGAGCATTCTTATTCATCAAGGCATCAATCTGATCTTCCAACAGCTGAAATCTTCTCGTATACTCAACAGTCCTTGGGTTCTGAACATTAACCTGTGGAACAGCTCTTGGAGGTGGAACAATCCATGGAGAAGGAACAATCCTCGGAGAACCTGGCGTAGAGAAAGTGAAACTGTGATATTCTGTGCCATGGAGAGAAGGTATACCTCTGGTAGGGGTTTGCACAGGCTGAGCTACATTGTTCCCCGGAGTTCTCTGGACGTTAGCTTCTTCTCTATTCATAGCTGTTATGGTTTCCATGAGCTGACTCAGCTGATTCTTTAACAATTCAAACTCCGGGTACTCACCTTCAGGAAACAAAGGCTGGATCAGAACTCTGGCTAACTGGAGAAATGCTATGCAATATGATGGAAATATGCTTATGCAAATGCAATGCAATGCAGCAAACACGGGATCACAGCCCCCACAACACGCTCTAAATGCTGCTGCACAACTGACGGAGTACGTTCTCTCTAAAAGAGAACGCCAAGATAGCGGGTAGGCTGGAAGTCAAGTTTCGCAAAAAACCCCCCACTCACGGGTATGGACCTAAGGCACGGCATCCTATACGGTCATCAGCATCACAGACTTTCATAAGCGACGATACGATTCCCAGAAGGAGTGGCACCATCATCTCATGAAGAGGCCTCACTTAGCTGACTTCCAATTGATCGGTCCCCAGAGTCAACAATCCTCACGTCTGGACTCCCCTCAGATCCTCAGGATCGGAAAGAAGCACCTCGGAGAGAACCTCGTCTGAGCGTGAATTTCGTGGGGAACTCGTGTCTGCTCAGCAAACAGGTTCGCCCACTAATCTCCACAACTACGTCTAAATGCATACTCAAGCAGCCCAGGTCCGACTATCACTCAAAATATCACCCTCCCCAGCACAACAGCAACAGATAATAGCAATGAAAAAAACACCCAAAAGACAAGCAAACAAGCGCTAGGATTGACTCCCTTAGGGGACGTTGGATCCCACCGGCATGGGGAACTATCGCAGTCCCCAGCAGAGTCGCCAGCTGTCGCTACTGCGAAAATCGGAGCCGGCTGACAGAAGAGTCACCACCGTGCGTTATTTATCCCAACGGAGGGAAAGGAAACGCTCGAAGTAAACCTCGCAAAAAACGGGAAAGGTATGGTCATCGCAACCAAAACCTGGATTCGGGAGTCGGTTACGCAAGGGGAAGGTATTAGCACTCCTCACGTCCGTCGTACTCAACGAGATCCACGCTTGCTTGGTTTGTCTAAAGGATGCAAAACAATCTATCTACGGCTGCTAAATCTAAACGGAAGGGAATTGACTCGATAGAGTGTCGCACTCTATGCCTACGTATTCTCGAGGGAGAAAGTCAGAGTCAACGTAGTTCGGGAAACTACAGGGAATTGGCTCGCCAAGACTTCGCGTCTTGTGCCTACGTACTTCCATACAGCATGGAAGATCAGAGCTTTCGTAGTTTAGGCTAACTACGACTAAACTGGGTGTTCTCATACAGGAGTGAGAAATTAATCTGGTTTGAGAGGTATGGGAACCTATGGGAACTAAAACTACGGTCTGGTCTCAAATGCACTCGGGCAAGAGAAAAGGATAACAATCAGTCGTCAGCGGGAAAGTCTCGATCGCACAGCAGCGAGAGAACAAAAGGTTAGTTGTTAGTGTGCTCGCTAGGATATCACATCCTATGCCTACATATTCTCGTCTGGTACGAGAAATCAGAGCAGCTGTAGTTCGGCTACTTCGGGACCACAGCTCAAATCTCGTTTTATTAGTGTTCTGAAAAATGGTTACAATGATTGAGAACTGAAAAATAAACTCCTAAAAACCCTATCCTATTCATCATGAAAAATCGAATGGAAAATAGTCCCCTAACAAATGGACTTCTAAACCTACCTCTAAAAAGGTAAAATAAACTCTATGAAAAATTGTATCCTAAAAGAAAAATATTAAATCTACAAACTAATATTTTTATATTCTTTTTCAAGTAGTTTCTTTTTCCCAATATTTTCTCTTAATATTCTCTTATTCTTTTTTTTTCCAATATTCTTTTCTTCTTTTTTCAATATTCTTTTTCTCATTTCTTTTCATATTTCTTTTTCACATATTTTCTTTTCATATTTCTTTTTCAAATATTTTCTTTTACTCTTTTTCAATATTTTTTCATTTCCCTTTCAATATTCTTTTTTCACAAAGAGAAAAAATAAAAATGAAGAAAATACAAGGGGAGGGGGGTACAGTCTGTTACAGGGCGGGAGCTAGCAGAAAAAAAACAAAACAGCACTAAGGGCCCAGCCCATTACTTCAGCCCAAACAAGAAAAAATGGAGAAGGGGGGTGCAGTAAGTGAAATGGGGGGTGTGTGTGAAAAAAACCATTGGGCCTCGGAGCCCAATCCCAACCCGGCGTATCCACTTCCATTCTACCTTCAGAACCCTAAACTCCTCTATCACTGTTCACAGAACTCCACCCTAGTGCCGTCCTCACTCTTTCTCCTTCCTCTGCTCAATCTAGTCACCCTCATCAAAACGGACCGTAGATCAAAGCAAACAACACCACAACCTTCTTATTGCCACCCGAACGCAAGAACATCAATGAATTTGAGGATGAGCTCTCGAAGATGCGAAGATCTAGACGGATAACGGAAGTTCCTAAACCTGGTTGATGGATCTCGCTCACTGAAGAAGATGTTAGAGGAATTAGAGGTTGAGCGTTCGTGAAATTTCTTGAAGAAGTTTGGTGAACAAACATCGGAGATCCCTACGAAACTCTAATGAAGATCTGGAGACCGTTTGGAGATGTGATGCGAAGAAGGTGGACGTTCGAATCCAGATTCGTTGACGAAGGTGGTTGAGGGTTGAAGGTCGTCTAGGGAGATCTCTGAAAGATGTTAATAGTTCTCGAAGTGCTTCTTAATGATCGTTGCTGGGAAGAGGATTCGCTTGATGTTGATGACTAAGATCGTACTTGAAGATCTTGTTGAAGCTTCGTGAAGACTCTGGGAAGTTCTTGGATGAAAGAAACTGCAAAACGTGAAGAACACAATGAACATGGATGAAGGATTTCTGGGGAACTTACTTGAAGATTGAGGGAAATCGATGAACATGCATGAGGGTTCTTGAGAGTTTGTTGAAGATTTCTGGAAATTGTTCTTGAATCTGGTGAATTTCTGGTGGATTGATGAATTTGGTGATGAAGGTTTAAGGATTCTGGAAAATAATATGAAGAGAACGATGAAGTTCTTGATGATGATGAATGTTGATGATCGGATCTTTTCTGGAGGTTCAATTTGAAGATTGATGATGATCAGATGAGAGGGGAAAGATGAAGATCAGACGGAAAGGAGGAGTTCTGGGAATTTTTCCAGTTTTCCGGCGGAAGTTACGGCGGCCGGAGGTAGTTGGGAGTCTGTTAGGGCTGCCGGAAATGGTTGGGTGCGGTGGTTGCATGGCCGCCGGCCATGCAACCGGTGGAGCTCAGGCGAGGCCAAGTGGCGTAGCGAGGTGGCAGAGGGAGAGTTGCATGCGAAACACGTGGAGTGTGATGGGTGAGTGGGTGGACGCGTGGGAGATTTCTGAGAGTGTGAGATCAATGAGGTGGCCTCCTCTTTGATTTACACGTGGTCTACCTTATATACTTGACACATGGCGATGAATTTGGACTGAAGTGGGACTGAAAGATTAGGCCTTCACATACCAATTGGGCCCAACGAAAATTGATGGACAAAACCTGATTAACCTAATTAAAATGACCTAATGAAAATGGATTAATGTGATTAAATGGATTAAAAACTGATTAAGGCCTTAAACCTAATTAACTAAAAATTAAAACTACAATTAGATGACAAATGACAATTAAACTAATCTAATCCTAATTAAACCTAACAAACTCTAATTAAAAGATTAAAATCCTAATTAATCTCTATTAAGCCTAAAAACTATTAACTAATAAAAATAAAAACTCTAATCATTTCTATTTAATGAAAACTCACTTAAAAGAAAATCATATTAAAAAAACTCTACTTAATATCTAAAAAAGAATATGATTTATTCTAAAAATCTATTTAACTATTAATATCTATTAAAAAATAGAAGAAAAACTCCATTAATTTCTATTTAAAAACCTATAAAAAAAACTCTATTAAACTATTATCTACAAAATGACTTAATATCTAAAAAAGAAGTTTATTCTAAAATCTATTAAAACAATTTATAAATTCTAAAAAGATTTAAAACTATTAAAAATATTAAAAGAAATCTATTTAAATTCTAAAAAAATCTATAAAGCCTATTTAAAATCTACAAAAGGCTATTAAATTCTAAAAAACAAATAAAGGCAAATAACCAACATAAAAGAGAGCGCGAGACCAGATCGAAGCAAAACAGTAACCCAGACACCAAGAAACTCCAAAATCACTGCGAACTGAAAACACCCAGGAAGCGCGCGACTTCCCAAAATAACCTCCGATTACCCGAACCGGTCTGAGATACCCGAAATGCGGCAGCAGGGCTGTAATCCCGATACGATCACCATGATTGAAGAAATGCAGTATGTAAATGCTAATGCGAAAATGCGTCGAAGCATAAACCGAAAGTGGCACCGGTTGGTAAAATTTTAGGGTGCAACACCCGGTAGTATGGAGAACTGGCCAATCGACCGATTTCGTTACCTGGTCGTGGTGGGGGTAGTTTGGTCCCCACGGTGTGAACATCCCATCGCGAGCTGGGTGTTCTGCCTATTTTGGTACAACGATGGGGAGCCTCGGTCGAGGGAATCTCCATCGAGCAGAGCCTTATAACCGCGTACACAAAGGTAGGGCTTTCTATTTCGTTGGTCTCGGGGAGACGCGAGGAGGCGCGATGGTACCATGTCGCCCCCCTGTGGTCGCGACGGTTGTCGCCGTGGGCAGTATTTTAACTGTAGTATTTTTTCAGCTTCTCAGTGTTTCATGGTCGAGCTAGTTAGTCCCCATGGATATTTTCAAGGTAATAGGCCCCGTGCTCCATTTTATCTCGCACACGACAGGGGCCTTCCCAATTCGCGGCGAGCTTGCCCTCGTGCGAGTCCTTTTGGTTTCTTCGTAGGACCAGGTCGCCAATCTGAAATTCGCGCCTCAAGACTCTTTTGTTGTAGTGTTGGGCTAGCTTTTGTTTTAACTTGGCCACACGAAGGGCCGCTCCTGATTAGATCTCCTCGACTAGATCGAGCTCCTCCTGAAGAGCTCCATCGTTGGCTTCCTCTTCGAGAGGTGCCTCAGTCCTTCTGGATGGTTCCCTAATTTCGACTAGGATCACGGCCTCGGTTTTGTATGTGAGGCGAAACGGGGTTTCCCCGGTGGTCGAGTGAGGCATTGTTCGGTATGCCTAGAGCACGCTGTGGAGCTCCTCGACCCACCCTTTTTTGGCATCGCCGAGTCTTCATTTTAATCCTCGGAGGATTACTCTATTCGCAGCCTCGGCTTGGCCGTTTGTCTGTGGGTGTTCGACCGAGGTGAACTGGTGTATGGTCCCGCGTTTGGTGACGAAGTCCCAGAAGTTTCTGTCGCTGAATTGTGTTCCGTTATCGGTGACTATGGTGAGCGGGACACCGAACTTGGCGAGGATGTTCCTTTTGTAGAACCGGAGTATGTTGTGTGTCGTGATTTTAGCTAGAGTTTCAGCTTCGACCCACTTGGTGAAGTAGTCGACACCCACTATTGGGTACTTATTCTGGTATGAGCCTAAGGTGAACGGGCCGAGGATATCCATCCCCCAATAGGAGAACGGCCAATAAGAGGAGAGGGATTTGAGATTGCTCGGAGGAGCGAGGTGCATGTCCACGTGCCACTGGCACCTGTCGCACTTCTTGACGTGCTCTTTTGTGTCTTCCTGCATCGTCGGCCAGTATTACCCAGCCCAGAGGGCTTTCCTTGCCAAGGATCGTCCTCCGAGGTGTTGCGTGTTGATGCCCTCATGGATATCTTGGAAGATGGACGAGGCTTGGGTTTGGTCGACGCACTTGAGGAGTGGGATCGAGAAGCCTCTGCGGTAGAGCTTATCGTCGAGTAGGATGTATGAGCAGGATCGTCGCTTGATGGTGCTGGCTTCCTTCGCGTCAGCGGGGAGGCTCCCCCTGTCGAGGTAGGTGTGCATGGGGGTCATCCAACAATTGGCGTCCCCGATGGCATTGACGTCGAGCAGTGCTTCTTGGTGTTCGCCAATTTTGACAGGATGCCAGCCCGTGTGTTCTGCTCGCGCGTCGCGTGCTGGACCTCTGCAGAATCGAAATTCTTCATCCGCTCTCTTATGAGGGCTACGTATTCGGCCAGGTTATCTTTTTTCGCTTGGTATTCTCCCCGTACTTGCGAGGCGACCAGCTGGGAGTCTGTGAAATTTTTTATCTCCTTGGCTCCGAGATCTTCTGCTACGAGGAGACCGACCAGGAAGGCCTCGTACTCTGCCTAGTTATTCGTCGTTGGGAAGGCTAGTGTTAGGGAGACTTCCACGACAATGCCTTCCTCGTTTTCGAGGATAATGCCTTCCTCGTTTTCGAGGATAATGCCTCGTACTCTGCCTAGTTATTCATAAATGATGTCGAACTCGGACAGCTTCAACGACCATTTCTCTGTTTTGGTGCATCCTGCCAGTATGCGTGCGCGGGAAGCGATCAACACGGTGTATTCCGTGAACCGTTCGGCTGGGCCCCGCTGCTCGCGGGGTTCTCGGGGGAGGTCATCCCGTCGTCGGTCTCCCCTTCGTCGGTGGCTCGAGGCTCCATCGTCTCTAGACCTGCGGGGGGTTTCTCTGTCCCTGGTGTCACGGGCGGAGTAGGTAGCTTGCGTTTCCTCGAACCAGATGTAATGGTGAGCCCGGTCGAGGAAATCTTGGAAGGAGTCTGGCCGATGGATGGCGATGGCCTCGTAGAATTTGGAGTCCCGGTGCATGCCTTGCTCCATCAGGTAATGTTGGAACAGTGATAGAGTATCGGGGTTTGTTATTGTCTCCACAGGGAATCTGTGATATTGCCACCATTCGATAGTTGTTAAGTTTTTAACTTATAGTAACAAGGGGGTTTTGGTTTTTTCGTTATGGTAGCTTGAATAAGAAAAGTAATAAATGCGGTAAAAGTTTAGGTTTTACGATTTAAGAAAGATTGTCAAAGTTAGGGTTCGACGATCACTTTGCATGAATATGTTCGATCAACAAAACTAGTAAACTCCGTTGGATGATAATCACATTCACAATATCCTCTGAATGTGTTTATTTCTAACACACATTGTGATTTTTCCCATTTTGATCCATTGTTGATTTCTCACACAATCTATCAAAATGACAACTTTTAGGGTTTGATATTTTAGTGAACAATCTCATTCAAGACTATCTCTAGCTCAAGAATATAGTTGGATGAAACCCTAGGTAAAGAGTTGGAAAATATCTTCAATCATAAACCAACACAAAGAGTTAACAATAAAACAAAGTTTTCATCATATATTCATCATCAAAGAGTTTACAAATGAACATCATCCCATTTACATACAAAGCTTATGATCATCTACATCTAACCTTGACAAAATGAAGGACTTAGCTACTCATTTTCATGGTATCTTGAACAAGAAGAAAATGGAGAAGATTAAACAATGTGATTTCCACTTCTCTTGATTACACAATGAGCAAAAGTAAGAAAAACTACTGTTTTTGGAGTTGTAGAACTAGGTTCCAATGTTACCAAAATGATACTTCTTAAGATATCAAGTTATGATCCCAATAAAGAAATATATAAAGTTCAAAAGAAGCTCTGTTTACGCCCATTCGCTAGGCGAACAAAAAGAAACAAGGCACTTCAAAGTGCCTCCATCAAGCAAACCACCCTCTGAGATATCGCGCCTTCGCCAGGCGAAGCAAGCATTCGTCAGGCGAACATTCGCTGGCTTCACTTGCCAGGCGAATTTCATGCAGGTTTGCTACTGGAATAGCGAAGAAATCTTCGCCAGCTCCTTCGCCAGGCGAATGGTAGCGAAGCTTTGCTGGAACCATTGCCAGGAGAACTTCATGCCCTTTTTGTCTGGGAGTTTAATTTGAATTACTCGCTCTGGCTCGCCAGCACTCTCCAGGCGAACATTCGCTGGCACTCGCTGAGCTTCGCCAGCCGAATGCTTTGATTTCCAGCTTCTTCTAGCAGCTATGTCTCATCTCTTCCAAGGTGCTCCTACTAGTGTCAATCCTGCACACTAACATAAACATTACAAGCACCATTCACTTGGACCAAAATAAAATGAAACTAAGCAAATCCAACTACTAATTCATACATTACTAGATAAAAACAAGGAAAAATACTACTAACTAGAGATCAAATATATACTATAATTAGGATCTAACAGGTAACGCTTCATCTCGTCTGAAGTTGTTACTTGCATTGCCTCCCTTGTGAACCTCTCGATGTAGTTCCTGAGTGGTTCGTCAGGGGCCTGGATGATCACGCCTAGCTAATCTCAGAAAACTTATTCCTAAGTCTGATAAGGTAGAACAATTTGTTTGTGTTATTTGCCATTTTAAGGTTAAGATTTTGTTATGTTTTTCATTCAACTCATGAATTTCTAATTCCAACCCTAATTGAGATTTAACACAATCCTCGCTCTCAACTGAATTTAACTTGGATTAATTAACAGAGCCTAAACGCCGGTGCGACGGTGTTGGTTAGAGACTACAGCGAGGCAATCAGAGAGAAGAAAGTATATTGAACGTATTTCTGAACATGTCAGTTTATGGAATTATCATTTCGGTTATAGTATATTGAGTCTTAATGTTCTCATATTTTATTGATTTGCATTACTGTGATATTAGTTTTGTAATTCAATGTTCATTTCACTTATGAAATTTTGAGAATATTTGTATTACTATTGGAATGGCATGAACGATTTTATTCTGTTTGTTGTACGCGTATAATTCGAGCCAAATGGTCAAAGGCATCGTTAGTCTGAAGTTAGGTTACTTTGTTGTGTGTGTCAAGATCGCGTCGCTTTGTTGTGTGTATATAGGTTTTGTTTTGTTCTGTGATATTAAGGTCAAGTTGCTTTTGTTGTGTGTATTTTTATAATATTCTCATGAATTAGGGGCATGGTTTTAGAGTAATTGTCGCGGTGAATTGTGGCTACCAAGCTATTGATGAGCTTGAACCTTAATTCATTTTGCAACTGAACTTTCATTTGTCCAAAGGAAAGGAAAAAGATCGAATTACTCACAATGTAATGCAAATTCAAGCTAGAGAGTTATAGGTCCGAGGGTTGGTTAAACTTAGGGAAGGTGCTAGCATCCTAAGTTTCTGTAGTACTCTACAGGAACCTCTTGTTTTATGTTGTTTATTGCTAAGGGTTATCTGCTTAAGGGTAAAAGACCTAGGGGTTTATTTCTAAGTATACTCGCCAAGATATCGCATCTTGTGCCTACATATCATGACGGGAGTGGAATCAGAGTATCTGTAGTTCCCCTAAAGGGTTTGAGGAGATCTTTGACTGTGGTCAAAGTTCCTACGGGATAAAGGTAGTTGATTGATTGATTTTAGGAGAAAAGATGAGTTGTCATTTTAAGGGAGATTACTTGATTTAACCACCACAACTTTGTAGGAAAATAGTCTTTGCATCGTCTTAAGAGAAGGGCTCAAGTACTCGGATTGTCAACAAGTACGCCTCTATCTCTCTTAAGGCAAAGTCCCTACATATTGATATAATTGTTATGGGGTAGGAGTTTTATCTCGCTTAATATGATTAACATCTTATTCTCTAATATGTTTGAATAGTTTGAATTGAGTTGTTGAATTGTTTGTCTAAGTTGTAAAGGTAAAAGGTCCTCCTTACGAGGTAGGGTCTAAACTTAGAAGATCGACTTGAGTGGGATCAAGGATCAATGGGGTGTATGATGCAAATGAGATGCATACGCACAATTGTTTAGGTTATGCGCAGATTCTTCCTTTGGATGTTATGCAATGCGATAATATAAATTACGGTAATGATAAATTGCGAAAAATAAAGACAGATAAATAAATCCATACACAGACGCATGAAAGCGCTAAGGTGCACAAGTGAGTGAAAGTTAATACGTGAATGGAATCAAATCATAAGCGTAAGCATGCATGATTAATTGGCTGCGATGCATTGATTTATTTTAGTGAATTGATTTTAAGAAAAGAGCCGAATTTATTTTATTAGTTTTAGATAAAAGTAGTGACAAATTACTTTTAAGAAAAAGCTGACTTGATTATTTTTAGTGAGATTGTTTTTAGGAGAAATCATATTGGATTTATTTTTAAGAAGAAAGAAGTTGTTCTTAAACGATTAATTTAGCGAACTTAATGTTATGAATTGATTAATTAAGTAGTCTAGATAGAAATTATTTTAAATAAATAAATTGTTTATTACATAGCTGGTTTTGGTTAAAAGACTTTGTTATTATGGTGATTTTACTAAAAGATTATATTACTTAAATGAAATAAGTTTATTATATTATAAAAGGTTTTGTTGAATAATTATTAAAAAAGAATTATGAAAGGTTGATTAATTAAAAGGTTGTTTAGAAAAAGATTAATTAGATAAATAAGCTAATAGTTACTTAAAGAGAAATATATTAAGCTTTAAAAAGTCAGATTAATGGGTTTATAAAAAGATTAATTAGGTTATTAGTTTACTTTAAAAAAGCTGATTAGAGAAAAATATTAATTAAAAAAAGGGTAAATGATTATATTAATCAGGTTAATTAATGGTTTTGGGGTATATTAAACGCTAATGATGATTTAGTTGTTAGATGGCAGGTTAATGGGCTAAGGAGGGATTAGGAGGCGGATGTTCGTGTGTGTGCAGGGTAGCGGGTTTATGATGGAAATGTGGCGTGGGCTGTCCGATCTGATCCGTTGGAGATCAGAGGGCTGTGTGAGAGGGTGCATCGTAGTTGTGGTGAGTGTGTGTGTATGTGATGAAGGGTTACAACAGAAAATTAAAAACACAGAAAACCCTAATTCCCAAAATAATCCCTGCGCCGTTCTCTCTCTCTCTCTCTCTCTCTCTCTCTCTCTCTCTCTCTCTCTCTCTCTCTCTCTCTCTCTCTCTCTCTCTCTCTCTCTCCTTGCTTCTCAGTCTTCTCTCCATTTCTCTAACCCTCTTCTTCCCTCTCTTCACGGATTCAAAGTGGCTCCTCATGACGGCTCCATGGAAATCAAAGCAAAACAAGCAACGACCGACATAGTTAAACCAAATCAAACAACAAAAAAGATGAGTTAGATAGAGAACGGGTTTACCAATTCGAAGAGATAATCTTGTGGCGGGCGGCGAATCACAGGGCGGCGAAACGAGGCTGCGATGAAGACGGAAACCCCAAATGGTATGCGATGTGGTGATTCAATCTCCGGCGAGGTGGACTTCACGACCGAAGATAAGTTTTCTTTTTTTCCTTTTTGTCTTCGCAGTCTAGGGCATTTTAGCTTTCAGTGGTTTTATGTTGTTTCTCTATGAACTTCGTTAGATTTCTGTGTGTGAATCTTAGAATTTTGCCCGACCAGTGTATGAAAAATGTGATCCCTTTCTTTCTTGTCTTCTCCCTTTTTTATACCAGTCTGAGAATCAAACCTATAATCTGCTATTGATGGATAATGAAGTTCTTTCCAATTCCGCCGTAACATGTTTACTGTCTTTTGGAAATAAAATCAACTGTGTTTGCTGTTAAGATTAATTATATTTCCGTTTTCTGCTTGATTCTGTTGGGAGTATGTCCAACTCGTTTTAGAAACAAATCTCTGTGATTGTCGACTTGTTTGATTATCTCAATTAAATCCTGCCTCAATTTCTACCCTTGCATTCCTTGTCTGTGAATACGATTTTCTGAGTGGCTTTTAATCCTAATCATTGTCTGTTCTTCCCCCTTTAGGAAATGTATGCTGAATTCAAAACTTGCCAATTACGCTTATGTCTGTATTTCTGTCCTAATTTAATTATCTTTGATTTTGGAATTAAATTTGATTAATTTGGCCTATTGTACGCGTTTTTGGAGAAAAACAAACTGTCTCAAACTTACTTCTGAAATGAACTTGTTGTTTGCAGGACCTTATTATCATCAGTAATTGCCGACTTTCTGGAAGCAGAAACCGTCATCAATCTCTTGGCAGCCGTCATCAGGCTAATTAACAGTATGAAGAGAAAACCAACACCGTGAGGTTTCGGTTGGTGCCAATGACCTAGCATAACGGTATTGCAGAATTGGTTGTTTAAAGGAAAAACTGGCTATCTTTCGATTATCTTTGACAGGGTCTTCCTATTTCCTCTTAACAAGAAAATTAGTAGGATTCGATTCATATCTTGGAGAAATGCTGTGGTGGTTCATCCTGGTTTCTTTTTAGACAAACTTCATATGAAATTATACTAAATATGGTGACGTAGGAATAGGGTAGCTGAAGATTGAAGGTCTTAGAATTTCTCGTCGAGGATAGCGATTTGATACTGGCTTCTATTGGTAAGTACTTCGAAGCCATGATTTTGCTTTATGATCTAATGGTTCTTCTTTAATTGACTTTAAGTTCTTCTAACAGCGTGTTGTTCTGATGCTGATTGTTTTGGAAGTAACCGTGAGTTCACATTGCCTTGTCTGTTATGGCTCTTCTTGCAAGTAACAATGCTTGGACGAGTTTCGCTAGATAGGAGGCTTGGTTTTAGTCAACATGAAGTTGTGGCTACGGAACATGACTTCCTTTGGGTTTCGGTTTTCTTTTTACTTTAACTCCAATTTAGCTCCTGTGTAACAATCTAAAAGATTGATTCTCTACTTTCTCTTACAGATTCGGTAGGCCGCCACGACCGGATGAGTTCTTAAAATCCTAACAGCATCGATGACCATGAAGCTTTTTACGTTACGATAGTCAATAACAACTTTCATGCTTAATCTAATCTGTACCCACTTGCTCCGCTTATGGTTTTAATGTTCTCTAATTTCAGCAATGTCGGAGTGTCGGAAACACTATTTTAGGTAGAAAAAATGAAGCTGCAAATCAGGACCTCGAGTGAATGGTTCTCTTCGAAAGAAGCTTGGAAACCGTATGTAGTCGCCTTCGCCGGGTTCCTTCAAATGGGTGAGTTCAAAGAAATTATTCCTGTCAATCTAGTGCTTATGCTGTGTAGCCATTTCTCTTATTGGCAATTTCAAAAATCTAGGTGCCTTGCTAACCCAAATTTCATGTTGCTGCAGTGATGGATTGACGGTTCGTAAGTAACTTCAAGCAGTCAGGTTAATGGTCTGTGTTGGGAGCCATTTCTAGTTCCTCTTTATGCTCTTTCTGAATTCTATTTCTGGAAATAAAATGAACAACACGGCTCTGATTTAATTCTGTTCATGCTTGATGTGGAAGATTCCAACTTACGGTTGGTGTTGAGGTTGAATTTTGGGAAAGCGCATGCAGAAGTTCCAAGGAGAGGGAAGCTCACAAAGGTCTTGATATCTTTAAGGAAAAATATGGTGTAGCAGGCAATAACAGTTCGAGTCTTGAAAACGCGTATCAGGTACGCCTATCTTCGTCTGTTCTCGTTTTGTTCATGCTGGAAAATAAGCGCTTTTACTAACATCCATACTATTCTCTTCTAGCAGATTGACGACTATACTCCGTTGTGCTGACTTTGGTGGTCTAAAATGTTCAATCAACTGCTGCCGATTGCAAGAGCAATCAACAAGTCATGACGGACAAGAGCTAGTACCAATTTTATGAAACTCTGGAGATTCGACATCACAGACAGCCGAACGGTTCCGCACATCAATTCAGGAGTTGCGTTTTATGACTCTAATCAAAGAGCAGAGTGCAGTACACAGATATGAGGCTACCCCTGTTGGTTCGACGTTCGGTGGTGTCGCATTGCAAAGTTTACGATAACCCCGAGTATTGGGGGAGCCCGCGTATGCCTAGTGCAGCATTAGCAGCAACACAACTCATACTCGGCTTCATCTTCCCTTTTGAAAATCTTGTAAAAGTGTGGGGATAAGCTTGTGAATGAACCCGGTCAATGATGTGGTTTTTTTTCAAAAGTGTCTTAGAATTAATAGCATGATGTCTTGATATCCATGTAGTTAGTTTGGCAAGGTTGTAATAGATTAATGCTCTTATTGTTTAGTGACTCCAAAAATAAATTTCAATTTGCATAAGAATAAAGAAAATTGTATTGTAACTCAATTTTGGTGACCATAACCGCATTATGTGGCTTTAAATTTCTCGAACTTCTTTGACTTTGGATACACTCTGAATTTTGTATTGTAATATACTTGGTATCGGACTTCAGAGACGGGCCCTTCTTAAAATCAATCTTGAAAACACATCTTATACTCATAAAAGATTTAATGCAATTTTTCAGTCAAACTTGATGTTTTGCGAACCCCCTCCTTTAAGAGTGCTTGAGTTTGACACGGAGTTAGCCTTCTTCCATTAGAATTTCAGATAACTGCACAAAATTGTTAGTTGCAATAAACATGAATTATAAAGCCAAAAATAACGCAAGGAGTGCGCGAAGGGGTGGGATCTTAAGGTTAAAAATTAGGGTGCGACAGATGCCCCTATTTAAGTTTCTTCTATCCGGAGATATGGAGATCGAAATCTCTGTCTCGACGCAATAGGAGAGGCTTAAATACAAACATTACATGATTTTTTGGCCCTAAGAAGCCACCGAATGCATACGATATGAGATGATATGAAAATGCAAGACAACAAGGGTCCTGTGGAGACACAAATCCACAGGGGAGAAACTAGACACAACACGCGAAACAAAGGAGCAACAGACTCAACGAAGCGGGACTCCACGGGGGAAGAGACGACAATCATTGAGGAATCTCCAAAAATATAGATATAAAGTTCGCGCTACCAGAGATACGGTAGCCTACACAACGGGAGAGAAACTTGAAATTGAAGGATATCCTACTACCAATGTGCGGTGGTCTAGGAAAACGTATCTGGTCGAAACAAAGCAACACATGTTACCTACTATCAACCAAATGATATCCTAAGAGAAGGCAACATGAAAAGGAAAGATGACCTACTACCAAGCTAGTAGCTTAAGCAAAGGTATCTAACCCAAAAGAAACGGTATATTACCTACTACCAAATGTATGATAGCCTAAGAAAAGGTAATAGTCGAAACAAAGTGTATTACCTACTATCAAACATATGATAGCCTAAGAAAAAGGTAATAGACTTGAAAGGAGGGATCACCTACTACCAGACATATGGTAGCCTAAGAAAAGGCGTCTGACCAAAAGATATGTGTTACCTACTATCAAACGTATGATAGCCTAAGAATAGGTACACACAAATGGAAAGATGACCTACTACCGAACAGGGTAGCCTAAGAAAAGGTATCTGTCCGAAAGAAAGGTGTATTACCTACTATCAAACATATGATAGCCTAAGCAAAAGGTAATAGCCAAAAGGAGAGATCACCTACTACCAAACATATGGCAGCCTAAGAAAAGGCGTCTGACCAAAAGATATGTGTTACCTACTTTCAAACATATGATAGCCTAAGAAAAGGTAAACACAAAAAGGAAAGATGACCTACTACCAAACAAGGTAGCCTAAGAAAAGGTATCTGACCAAAAGAAAGGCGTATTACCTACTATCAAACATATGATAACCTAAGCAAAAGGTAATAGCCAAAAGGCGAGATCACCTACTACCAAACATATGGCAGCCTAAGAAAAGGTGCCAAACCAAAGAGATGCTATATTACCTACTATCAAACATATGATAGCCTAAGCAAAGGTAATAACAAGTGGAAAGATGGCCTACTACCAAACAAGGTAGCCTAAGCAAGGAAATCTGACCAAAAGAGATGGTGTATTACCTACTATCAAATGTATGATAGCCTAAGCAAAGGTAATAACCAAGAGAACCTCCCCACGCTTCAAGGTTGTATGCCATGAACGGGTCTCAGTTTCTTCTTTGAATGATGGATACTCGGGTGAGCACCTTCAAAAGGGATTGAAAATTCACTGGAGGTTAAAGAATTCAATGGTAACCCATAATGTACTGAAGATTGTAGAGCTTCAACGGGGATCTTTAGAAGCGATGTAAGCCAGTTAATTAGAAAAATACGTCTTCTCAAATAAAGAGAGATCAAATGTAATAATCTTCATCGAACTTCTCGAAAGAGATGCCATTTGATGGAATTAGCTTGTGTGATAGACTCGCTGGGGAATACATTCCTGAGGAGTATTTCTTGTTGTAGTTGTAAAATATTCTGTGAATTCTCAAATAAAGAGAAGTATCTGTAAAGTCTTCGACGGACTTCTCTGATGGATTTCCGAAGAAATGCCATTTGATGAGCTGATAATCTTGATAATTTCGCTGGGGATGGACAAACTGTCTTGAGGAGACTGCCATTTGTCATCCTGAGATAGGAAACCTGATAGAACAAGTTGCTCAAATAAAGAGATCGCTCGCAGTTCAGATATAAATTGTTGAGAATATCTTGCAACACTATTGAAGAAGTATTCGTCTTCAATGATGATCTTCATAGAGATTCTCTTGGGGAGTCAAAGTGCAAAATAAATGCACGCCTAACCCAAGTTGAAAAGCCTAGAAATATCTAAAATGTGATTGTCTGGGACCGAAGTTCAGTTTAGGAAATAACTGAAGAGAAACTATCAAGCAAGACTCGACCATTGAGGTATGAACTCAGATGGGATGTACTAAAACAATCGTCTTCCACGAGGATCGAACTTCATGGGGAATTAGAAATATTGCACTTTTTTCTGCCTAAAGCTAACAACTCTAATTGGAAGGAGAAGACAAACCCAGTCACTTGGGGATAACCACAACCAAAGTGACCGAACAAGCAAAAAGATGCAGGATGCATATGCCAAGCTATCTATCTATATGCTATGCGTATGCTGACAAAACAAACAACAAGAGGCAACCAGAGGTGAAACATCTCGGAACAAAACATCCGACCAATCTTCAAAGATAGAAGTATCGCTGGGGATAGGTGGAGAACTGGATATGGGATCACAATCCTGCTTCAAGGTCTTAAAACTCATATAGGGAATAGAGAACATTCCACTTAGGGATATAACATCTTGATAAATCTTGATTATCCTGTTGAAGATGAGAATAAAGATCCACTAGGAGGCGGATCAAACTCATAATTGGAGAACTTTCACGGATAAAATAAATATCTGTCTCCCTGGAGAGATTCATACTGGAGTTGTAGATAGGGATACCCGAACTGAGGTTTCACAGGGGATAAAATAAATGTACACTTCAAATGGAGAAACCTGGGTCAACATAGCTGTTGAAGATGTCGGAGTCGAACTCAAGGGGGATGAAATAAACATCTGCTTCGCTAGGGAAGACCAGCGTTGTAAGATCCACTGAGGAGTAAAGATGACATCCACTTCATCGGGAAGGTGAAGTTTAAGGAGGTTCACTGAGGATTGAAAATAATATCCACTTCATCGGGGAAGTGAAGTTAAGCCAATCACTGGGAAATTTTGCATTGAAAAGATTCATCGGAGAATTGTCATGACCACCAGAAGTAAAATTTACTGGGGACATGAATGAAGAATGTTGTAGCAACAAAGTCATTTGTCTTGATGAACTGCATAATGGTGGTCACTACTTTGAATAATAGTTTGTTGCACAGGGATAAGATGATATTTACTTCTCAAATGCCCCAAGTCCTATGGTTATGAGGAGAAGTCGTTCCAAGAGGATTTTACAAAAAACTGGCGTCCAGCTGCCCCACTGTTTTCAAACTCTTAGAGAGATTCGTCGAATCTCGACGTAACTGGCCCTGATTGACAGTATTATGTCTGAGTCTTCAAAAATAACTCTTTAGAAAGTCAAACTTGCATTAGAACAAACCACATGGAGAATAAATTTCCCCAGGTCAACAGAGTCTTCAGATTTTCAAATAGAACAAACTTATTGCTGATGCTCGTATATAAACCTTCTATGACATCGGCTGAAATCAACACATATGAAATGTTAATTCTGAAACTGTTAATGCAACATATATGTTTGTCTTGAAGTTTTGAAAAAAGATATCACAATAACTTATGACCGAAATCACTAGTTAGGATATAGATTTATTTTATAAAGCCAATATAAAAAGCTGAGCATAACTCATAGGAGTCAGGGAACGTTATCTCACTGAGTATGCTTTCAAAGTAACCTTACTTCAATTAGGACTTTTGAGGGTTATATCAGTTTAGTTTACGATTTGTAAAACAAAGGGAATAAGGGTCAAAACTTATTTGTACCCACCCATTTTTGAAGGTTCATTATCTTTGAAAGTTGTGTGTTCAATCAAGTTGATTGAAAATTGCCTTGCCCCAAGTTAAAAATGAGTTATTCAAAAGCATACCACAAGAGACCTTACGTTTTCGATTCGTCATCCTCCTTCCAATTCTTCATTAAAGCATGAAAAAAATTTGGGTAAAGTTGGCATTATAAGTCATGAAAAACATTTTACGAGTGAATACGAATGGATTTCTTCAAGACAAACACTTATTGCTTTAATTATTCAAAGTAACAAGTTCTTACATGCCAATTATGTTTTAATCAAAGAAAAAAAAGTACACATAAGCAAACACAATAAACAGCTAATGAACCCTTCTCAGTATTTTCTGGAGTTTTCACTTATATCAGCGTAACGGTATTCCATTCACGATTAGACTTTCTCCCCTGAAGGTTAGTACCTCATAATCTATCATATCTTGGACTTTCTCTTGGAAAACTTTGCATTCTTCAATCGAATGCCCAATACTCCATCATGAAATTCACAGTTGGTGTTCAAGTTAAACCACGATGGGCGAGATTTCATGGTTCTAGTCTTTCTGGGTGTCATTACCGAGTTTCTAGAAAAAATAAAACCTTAGCTGACTGTAAGTCATTGGGATAAGATCAAACCAACGAGTTTCTTCTTTCGGAATACGCAGAGGCGTCTTCTGATTCTGAAACCGTCTTCGAACATGTCGATTATGATGCTGATCTGGAGATGTCACCTTTCGCTTATGAGGTAGTCGCTGCTTGCGCTGAGCAGGCGCTTAATACCGGTGTTGAGGATTAGATACTAAAACTAGATCAGACAGGATTTGAGAGGAACCCCGAATTGCATTAACATCCACACTTCCTTCCTCTTGGGAATCACTAACTGAGATCTCTTTATCAGCTTGGTTATTCAAGTCATCTTGAATTCTTCGACTTTTTAGTGCATCCTCGATGTTTACTCCGACCTCTACAACTTTGGAGAAATACAATGGCACAACGCCTACCATTCTATCATAATAAGAGTCTGGAAGCGTTCTTAGAAACATATTGCTTAATTCTTTCTCTTGCAGTGGAGGATGAACTTGGGAAGCCAACTCTTTCCATCGTTGCGCGTATTCCCTGAAAGATTCATTGTCATTCTTACTCATTCTTGTCAGTTGATCACGGTCTGGAGCCATATCCAGATTATAATTATATTGTTTCATGAAAGCATCAGTTAAATCTCTCCAAGATTGAATACGATTCCTTCGTAGCTTCATATACCATATTAAGGATGCCCCACTCAAACTTTCTTGAAAGCAGTGAACCATCAGTTTGTCGTTTCCAATATAAGCAGTCATCTTTCGAAAAAACATTGTCAAATGGTATCTTGGACAACCATCACCCTTGTATACTTCAAAGACAGGCATCTTGAACTTTGGAGGAATAATTACGCCTGGAACTAGACATAAGTCATGAGCATCAAGACCAGAGGCATCAACTTCTTTCATCTTCTTCAATTGTTCTTTGAGATCACGAAATCCTTTCTTAATTGCTATAAATCTAGGATCATCCACCTTCATCTTAGTACGAACGTTTTGAAGATTCGATATACACTGCAGAGACTGGGAGACTCTTTTATCCACTTGAACAACTAGATTATCTTACACAGGCTAAGATTGTGTAGAAACATCCACTTGTTGAACATTATCATCAGAGGGAAGATCAAATATCAGATTAGTCCTTACTCTGAAGATAGTCATGGGATCCATATCTTTGTTCTCTTTACTATCCTTTAGTAATACTTCAAGCTTGGTCAGATGGTCAAAATGTCAGCTGACAGACAAAGACAGAAGACCGGATGAGCTACAGAAGAGGAGAGACACATGCATATGCAAAATGCTAAATGAAGGATGCTAATGCAAGAATGCCGAACTGAAAGGTTTCATGGCACTCAAGTATTTATAAACGTTATAGAATACCAAAGAAAATTCATTTATTATTCTTTTGATATTGGATTACAAGTGAATATTCTCATAAGAGTCTTGACCTAATAGCTAATAAAAGCTAATAAAGCCCTAAGGAAGTCCTTCGTTGTACTTGTTGATATGCTCTTCTAGTTGGACTTTCTTGAATATGAATTTTGTTGATGATTAACATCTAAAGAGTAGTCTGATAGAGGAAAATAAATCCTCAATCTCTCTTCTCTTCTTACTAGAAGATAAGGAAGGAATCCCTTATTTACTTGGATCTTCAATATTGATGAAATTCTGTTGAACTTCTATTGATCTTCAATGATAATGGAAGCCTCTTGTATTTGTCTTTTGAGTGTATTGATTCTTTAATCAGTGCCCTTAACTTCCTTAGGTCATCCAAGCTATGACTCTTAAAAGAATATTTCAAAATGTTTTTTTTGTAATCCATATTGGTTCTATAATGTTTATAAATAAACTAGGAATCCCATGAAACCAATGCAAAATGATGCTTTATGAATGCAACCAACAGAAGTAAGCACATAGAGACATAAAGACAAACAAACAAGGGAGACCCTAGGTTCGCAACGAGCATGGAGCCAAAGGGTATACCCATTCCCAAAGGATGTGGACTAAAGGTTGATTGTACCTACAAGACAAGGTTCTAAGAAGGTTCCCAAAGTCATTAGTCCATCTTTCGGATATTATCAACTTCCCAATTACTTGGTGGTTAATAATATTCTCAAGAGAACCTCTTTTGAGTGTAGCATCGCGTAGCAACTATTTTGAGAGTACTCCCTCATAGTCCTCGCACTACATCCTAGTAAAGGCCAAAGTGGGGTTAAGGTAACTACGGTCCTCAATATCATAGGCTCCAACATCGAAAATAGTGTATGTTTTCACAATTAAAACTCATTCAACAGTACATCTTTCGAGAGGGCCTCAATTGAGCGTGATTTTCAAGTCAGCTTGGTCGGGATTCAACCCCCTATAAGCCTCGTCGAACATATCACTATCCTATCTTAAGTTCACTCAAGTCCGGGTGTAGGACTTTGTCTCACCACTCAAAGATATCAACCCAAAAGCAAACAAAAGCAAATATACAAATAAGAAGATATAAGCAAATATATATAAACAAAACAAGTTAGGGAAACCCACTTAGATTTCCCTAGTGAAGTCGCCATTTCTGTCGTTGTGAATTATGGATACCAAGCTATTAATGAGCTTGAATCTTAATTCATTTTGCAACCGAACTTTAATTTGTCCAAAGGAAGGGAAAAAGATCGAATTATCCACAACGCAATGCAAATGCAAGCTAGAGAGTTATAGGTTCGGGGGTTGGTTAAACTTAGGGAAGGTTCTAGCATCCAAAGTTTCTGTAGTACTCTACAGGAACCTCTTATTTTATGTTGTTTATTGCTAAGGGTTATCTTCTTAAGGGTAAAAGACCTAGGGGTTTATTTCTAAGTATACTTGCCAAGATATCGCATCTTGTTCCTACATATCCTGACGGGAGTGGAATCAGAGTATCTGTAGTTCCCCTAAAGGGTTTGAGGAGATCTTTGACTGTGGTCAAAGTTCCTACGGGATAAAGGTAGTTGATTGATTGATTTTAGGAGAAAATATGAGTTGTCATTTTAAAGGAGATTACTTGATTTAACCACCACAACTTTGTAGGAAAATAGTCTTTGCATCGTCTTAAGAGAAGGGCTCAAGTACTTGGATTATCAACAAGTACGCCTCTATCTCTCCTAAGGCAAAGTCCCTACATATTGAATGAATTGTTATAGGGTAGGAGTTTTATCTCGCTTAAGATGATTAACATCTTATTCTCTAATATGTTTGAATAGTTTGAATTGAGTTGTTGAATTGTTTTGTATAAGTTGTAAAGGTAAAAGGTCCTCCTTACGGGGTAGGATCTAAACTTAGAAGATCGACTTGAGTGGGATCAAGGATCAATGGGGAGTATGATGCAAATGAGATGCATACGCACAATTGTTTAGGTTATGTGCAGATTCTTCCTTTGGACGTTATGCAATGCGATAATATAAATTGCGGTAATGATAAATTGCAGAAAATAAAGACAAATAAATAAATCCATACACAGACGCATGAAAGCGCTAAGGTGCACGAGTGAGTGAAAGTGAATACGTGAATGGAATCAGATCATAAGCGTCAGCGTGCATGATTAATTGGTTGCGATGCATTGATTTATTTTAGTGAATTGATTTTAAGAAAAGAGCCGAATTTATTTTATTAGTTTTAGATAAAAGTAGTGACAAATTAATTTTAAGAAAAAGCTGACTTGATTATTTTTAGTGAGATTGTTTTTAGGAGAAATCATATTGGATTTATTTTTAAGAAGAAAGAAGTTGTTCTTAAGCGATTAATTTAGCGAAGCTAATGTTATGAATTGATTAATTAAGTAGTCTAGATAGAAATTATTTTAAATAAATAAATTATTTATTAAATAGATGGTTTTGGTTAAAAGGCTTTGTTTTTATGGTGATTTTACTAAAAGATTATATTACTTAAATGAAATAAGTTTATTATATTATAAAAGGTTTTGTTGAATAATTATTAAAAAAGAATTATGAAAGGTTGATTAATTAAAATGTTGTTTAGAAAAAGATTAATTAGATAAATAAGCTAATAGTTACTTAAAGAGAAATATATTAAGCTTTAAAAAGTCAGATTAATGGGTTTATAAAAAGATTAATTAGGTTATTAGTTTACTTTAAAAAAACTAATTAGAGAAAAATATTAATTAAAAAAAGGGTAAATGATTATATTAATCAGGTTAATTAATGGTTTTGGGGTATATTAAACGCTAATGATGATTTAGTTGTTAGATGGCAGGTTAATGGGCTAAGGAGGGATTAGGAGGCGAATGTTCGTGTGTGTGTACAGGGTAGCGGGTTTATGATGGAAACGCGGCGTGGGCTATCTGATCTGATCCGTTGGAGATCAGAGGGCTGTGTGAGAGGGTGCATCGTAGTTGTGGTGAGTGTGTGTGTATGTGATTAAGGGTTACAACAAAAAATTAAAAACACAGAAAACTATAATTCCCAAAATAATCCCTGCGCCGTTCTCTCTCTCTCTCTCTCTCTCTCTCTCTCTCTCAGCCTTCTCTTCATTTCTCTAACCCTCTTCTTCCCTCTCTTCACGAATTCAAAGTGGCTCCTCATGACGGCTCCATGGAAATCAAAGCAAAACAAGTAATGACCGACAGAGTTAAACCAAATCAAACAACAAAAAGGATGAGTTAGATAGAGAATGAGTTAACCAATTCGAAGAGATAATCGTGTGGCGGGCGGCGAAACGTGGCTGCGATGAAGACGGAAACCCCAAATGGTATGCGATGTGGCGATTCAATCTCCGGCGAGGTGGACTTCACGACCGAAGATAAGTTTTCTTTTTTTCCTTTTTGTCTTTGCGGTCTAGGGCATTTTAGCTTTCAGTGGTTTTATGTTGTTTCTCTATGAACTTCGTTAGATTTCTGTGTGTGAATCTTAGAATTTTGCCCGACCAGTGTATGAAAAATGTGATCCATTTCTTTCTTGTCTTCTCCCCTTTTTATACCAGTCTAAGAATCAAACCTATAATCTGCTATTGATGGATAATGAAGTTCTTTCCAATTCTGCCGTAACATGTTTACTGTCTTTTGGAAATAAAATCAATTGTGTTTGCTGTTAAGATTAATTATATTTTTGTTTTCTGCTTGATTCTGTTGGGAGTATGTCCAACTCGTTTTAGAAATAAATCTCTGTGATTGTCAACTTGTTTGATTATCTCAATTAAATCCTGCCTCAATTTCTACCCTTGCATTCCTTGTCTGTGAATACAATTTTGTGAGTGGCTTTTAATCCCAATCACTGTCTGTTCTTTCTCCTTTAGGAAATGTATGCTGAATTCAAAACTTGCCAATTATGCTCATATCTGTATTTCTATCCTAATTTAATTATCTTTGATTTTGGAATTAAATTTGATTAATTTGGCCTGTTGTACGCGTTTTTGGAGAAAAACAAATTGTATCAAACTTACTTCTGAAATGAACTTGTTGTTTGCAGGACCTTATTATCATCAGTAATTGCCGACTTTCTAGAAGCAGAAACCGTCATCAATCTCTTGGCAACCGACATCAGGCTAATTAATAGTATGAAGAGTAAACCAACACCGTGAGGTTTCGGTTGGTGCCAATGACCTAGCATAACAGTATTACAGAATTGGTTGTTTAAAGGAAAAACTAGCTATCTTTCGATTATCTTTGACAGGGTCTTCCTGTTTCCTCTTAACAAGAAAATTAGTAGGATTCTATTCATATCTTGGAGAAATGCTGTGGTGGTTCATCCTGGTTTCTTTTTAGACAAACTTCATATGAAATTGTACTAAATATGGTGACGTAGGAATATGGTAGCTGAAGATTAAGGTCTTAGAATTTCTCGTCGACGATAACGATTCGATACCGGCTTTTATTGGTAAGTACTTTGAAGCCATGATTTTTCTTTATGATCTAATGGTTCTTCTTTAATTAACTTTAAATTCTTCTAACATCGTGTTGTTCTGATGCTGATTGTTTTGGAAGTAACCGTGAGTTCACATTGCCTTGTCTGTTCTGGCTCTTCTTGCAGGTCACGATGCTTGGACGAGTTTCGCTAGAAAGGAGGCTTGGTTTTAGTCAACATGAAGTTGTGGCTACGGAGCATGACTTCCTTTGGGTTTCAGTTTTCTTTTTACTTTAATTTAGCTCTTGTGTAACAATCTAAAAGATTAATTCTCTACTTTCTCTTACAGATTCGGTAGGCCTCCGCGACCAGATGAGTTCATAGAATCCTAACAGCATCGATGACCATGAAGCTTTTTACATTACGATAGTCAATAACAACTTTCATGCTTAATCCAATCTGTACCCACTTGCTCCGCTTATGGTTTTAATGTTCTCTAATTTCAGCAATGTCGGAAACACTATTTTAGGCTTCATACATTTTTCATTTTTTTTGTAGAAAAAAATGAAGCTGCAAATTAGGACCTCGAGTGAACGGTTCTCTTCGAAAGAAGCTTGGAAACCGTACGTAGTCGCCTTCGCTGGGTTCCTTCAAATGGGTGAGTTCAAAGAAATTATTCCTGTCAATCTAGTGCTTAAGCTGCGTAGCCATTTCTCTTGTTGGCAATTGCAAAAAACTAGGTGCCTTGCTAACCCAAATTTCATGTTGTTGCAGTGATGGATTGACGGTTCATAAGTAACTTCAAGCAGTCAGGTTAATGGTCCGTATTGGGAGCCATTTCTAGTTCCTCTTTATGCTCTTTGTGAATTCTATTTCTAGAAAGAAAACGAACAACACGGCTCCGATTTAATTCTGTTCATGCTTGATGTGGCAGATTCCAACTTACAGTTGGTCTTGAGGTTGTGTTTGGGGAAAGTGCATGCGGAAGTTCCAAGGAGAGGGAATCTCGCAAAGGTCTTGATATCTTTAGGGAAAAATACGGTGTAGCAGGCAATAACAGGTCGAGTCTTGAAAACGCGTATCAGGTACGCCTATCTTCGTCTGTTCTCGTTTTGTTCATGCTGGAAAATAAACGTTTTTACTAACATCCTTACTATTCTCTTCTAGCAGATTGACGACTATACTCCGTTGTGCTGAATTTGGTCGTCTAAAATGTTCAATCAACTGCTGCTGATTGCAAGAGAAATCAATAAGTCATGACGGTCAAGAGCTAGTACCAATTTTATGAAACTCTGGAGATTCGACATCACAGACAGCCGAACGGTTCTGCACATCAATTCAGGAGTTGCATTTTATGACTCTAATCAAAGAGCAGAGTGCAGTACACAGATATGAGGCTACCCCGGTTGGTTCGACGTTCGGTGGTGTCGCATTGCAAAGTTTACGGCAACCCCGAGTATTGGGGGAGCCCGCGTATGCCAAGTGCAACATTAGCAACAACACAACTCATACTCAGCTTCATCTTGCCTTTTGAAAATCTTGTAAAAGTGTGGGGATAAGCTTGTGAATGAACCCGGTCAATGATGTGGTTTTTTTTTTATAAGTGTCTTAGAATTAATAGCATGATGTCTTGATATCCATGTAGTTAGTTTGGCAAGGTTGTAATAGAATGCTCTTGTTGTTGAGTGACTCCAAAAATAAATTTCAATTTGCATAAGAATAAAGAAAAGTGTATTGTAACTCAATTTTGGTGACCATAACCGCATTATGTGGCTTTAAATTTCTCGAACTTCTTTGACTTTGGACACACTCTGAATTTTGTATTGTAATATACTTGGTATCGGACTTCAGAGACGAACCCTTCTTAAAATCAATCTTGAAAACACATCTTATACTCATAAAAGATTTAATGCAATTTTTCAGTCAAACTCGATGTTTTGCGAACCCCCTCCTTTAAGAGTGCTTGAGGTTGACACGGAGTTAGCCTTCTTCCATTAGAATTTATGATAACTGCACAAAATTGTTAGTTGCAACAAACATGAATTATAAAGCCAAAAATAACGCAAGGCGTGCGTGAAGGGGTGGGATCTTAAGGTCAAAAATTAGGGTTCGACAGTAATGTAGGTGGGTGATTTTGGCTCTGGTGTATATGTGCTTTTGGTTTTATTGTGCTTTTTGAGGGTTGCTGTAGAGCTTTTCATAGCAGGTGTTTTATTGGTTCTTGTATTGATTGGCATAACTTATGCCTTATCTATTTTAATATATCACAATTTTGCTAGTTCAAAATGTAAACGAGAAAGAGAGAGGGAATTGTTGATTATTTGTAGATTTTTTTTATCCAATGCCATGTGTCATCCTCTGATAAGTTACTGCTGAATTCAAAAGAAAGAAATTTTAATTAAAACCTCTCTTATTTGGCATGTTGTTTTAAAAATTAATTTCTTTTATAATTATATTTATTTGGTTGTTAAATGGAAGACTGCTATTAGGGCAGTATGTGCATGTTATTGCTTTTTTGTAAAAATGCTGATATATGCCTTTGAAACATAGGGTGATCAGTTGAGGATTAACATTGTTATGTTGAACTCATGTTTGTTGCTGTCAAAACTATTTCTCTTACTAACCTGTTAGTGAAAGGACAACTACCCCATCATGACAATTACTTTTAGATTGTCTCTAGGTAATGTAGGTAGTTTGTTGCTTTTGTAGAGGTGATAATATATACTGTTGAAACAGATGGTGAGAGTTGAGGATTGACATTGTTATGTCAAGCTTATGTTTGTTGCTGTCAAATCTATTTTCATAACATAAAATTGTTTGGACTTAGCATTTGTCATTTTAAAATGCATAATAAACTAGTTGTAGGAGGATTTGAACTTGGAAATATTTTGAACTCTTGATCTTCATGTTAGAACTGTGTTGGTTTGACAAATTGGTAATTGATTTTGAAAATAATGTTTGAATTAATGTGAGTGTTGACATTGGTAAACACCAAGTTTGTTACTGCTTCTGTTTATATTTTACTCATGAGTTTGTTAACTTTCAAAACATTTTTGCTTGACTGGTGCTTTCATCTTGTTTTTACAACTTGCTGTTAAAGCTATGATAGTTATAATTCATCAATGAATGTTGATTGAAACACCAAGAATTATGTCAACATTTGCTTCAAGGTTTGTCAACTTCTAGTACCATTGAGCTCTATCTTTAAAACCATATGTGTTTAGTAATTGACATTGTAATGACCAACTCTCATCGTCATGGATTCTTGTGTATTGAATATTGTCATCAAGTGTTTCATACTTGGAGGGCACATTGTGCATCATGGTTTGCTAATCCATGATGGCAGGTTTTAGGCAGTCTAGGTAGGGACTTAGTAGATTTCTTTGTATGTTATTTGCTGGTGTGGTTTGTTGAAAGGGTGTTGTCATGTGTGTTTAGTTGAATTCATGACAAGACTAAGTTTAAAACATTTATGACATAGTGAAGAATGCTTGGCTCTTTACTTTGCTTACTGTCTAAGTTTGTTGGGAGGTTGGTCAACCTAGATTCCCATCAGAACTTTGTTTGGTTTCATATTTGGCGGTTGAAACCTTGATGCATGATGTTTAGGACACAATGTAGGATCAACACTAAACATATTGCTTTCATCATTGTTAAATTTGTTCTCCTTGTTTGTGTTTGGAAACTGTCATTTAGAATTGGTAATTGTTATGAAAGCCATTGGCTTAAGGCATGATGATTGGAAACAAGAATGCCTTATTCATTTCCTCATTGTTAATTGTTGTTATCTTAAGGTTGTTGGCCACTATGTTGAGAGGATTCACAATGAATTGTTGATGATCAACATAGGCTTTTGTTTTTTAGAAAAAAAAACTGTTTTGAGGGATGCTTGCTGTTAATTAATATGATGTTGTTGTTGAGATGATTCACATAATGCTGTTGAAGCATATTTAGATTTTGATGATCAACAATGTCCTGCTAAAATACTTTGCTGTTGGTATTTTGAAGTTATGAGTTTGTCACTCATGGTCCGTTTCTTTTGTTAAGTTGTTTCTCATAACTAGAGCCTGATGTGAAGTAGTAGTAGTCTTGAATACATGTCAAAGTTGGTACTACACTGGTTCTCATAACTAGAGCCTGTTTAGAATCTTACCCTAGGGCTGCTATCAGTCATGATAGGTCCTTTATCACTGGTTGAATTCACTTTAGTGTCTTAGAAGTATGAGTTTATCACTGTTTATTTTTTTTGCTCATGCTAATGTTTGGTTTGTAATTGTTTGACAAATTAGTAAACTATCATTAAAACAATATAAGGATTTAGTGCTTGATTGATTGGAATTGTGATGGCCAAGTTCCTACTGTCATGACAAGTTAGTAATTGTTTGGCATTATGATGGCCAAGTTCCTACTGTCATGACAAGTTAGTTGCTTGATTGTAATTGTTTGACAAGTTAGTAAACTATCATTAAAACAATATAAGGATTTACTGCTCTAACAAACTGATTCTTAGAATTTATGCATTTATATACAGTTTGTAATCACAAATATTTAGTGAGAAACACAAATATTTATATTCAGTGTTTATATGCATTTATATACAGTTTATATTCAGTGAGAAACACAAATATTTATATGCATTTTTTAATCACCTGAGAATTCCAACTGTTGATGCATTTATATGCATTTTGTAATCACCTGAGAATTCCAAAAATATTTTAAGGTGCATTTTATAGTTATTTCTTCAATCGTTATTATATTTTTGTCTAATTTTTTTTTTTGTATTTTATGACAACAGATGACTAACAGAAGTGGAGGTGAGAGAGGAAAGGAAAATCCAAAAAAAGGAAAATCTAAGTGCTTAGCACCTGGAAAGCTTATTGATAATCGGAATAGCATGTTTCGAAAGAAATCTATATTTGTTCAGTCATCACAAGGTACTACAACATCGACTCCACCAACTCGGACTCCATCGTCGGCTCCGACTCCATCGTTGGCTCCGACTCCCTCGGTTGCTTCGACTCCATCACCTGCTCTGAATCCATTTCCAGTGCGGGCTGCACCGGTCCCGCAGACTGCACCCATTTTGCGGACTGCGCCTGTGCCGCAGGCTGCACCACCATTGCAGACTACATTGTCATATGCACCTAATCATGCCTCTACCTCTGAGGTATTTAGGTTTATGCCTACTCCGGGTTTAAACATTCAAAATGTGGCTGTCCCTCTAGATAATGCCTCACATGAGATTCTGATGGAGGAAAATGAAGAGGAAATTGAGGATGAGGACGCAGATGAGGTGGTCGTGGGTGAAGGTAATGTTCCCCCTCATTTGATAATAAGGGACGATAATGGGAAGGTTATTATACAAACTTGTTGTAGCGGGTAGTTTAAAATATTTATTCAATATTGTAACAGGCTTCAACGTTATCATTGGTTTCAACATTATATCACATGACATCATTGGTTTCATTCAATATTGTAGGCTTGTTCCGACCAAAGAAGTAGCAAATGCCATTAATTATGCGATACACAAACAATTTTATAGGGGTTTCTATAATTGGACAGCAGTTTCCGCTGATGTCAAAGAAAAATGGTTTGCTCTTTTTGCGGTAAGTATTTATTGAATTTTTTCTAAAAGCCTCAGCTTGTGCTTTGTGGGTTTGATACAATGTGAAAATCTGAGACCTTTTAAAATTACAGTATGCTATCATTCAATTGAGACCTTTTAAAATTACAGTATGTTGTCATTGTTCTTGAGATGTATACTGTCAAATTCCCTAACATGCTGTCAAATTCCCTAACACATTCTCATATTTCAAATTACTAATAATATGCTGTCATTGTTCTTGAGATGTATGCTGTCAAATTCCCTAACATGTTGTCAAATTCCCTAAACAAAATCCTGAATTTGACATTACAATGCCAATTCTATAAGGGATTCAGACCAATATGAAGAGCTAACCACCCCTAGCATCACCATGCTTAACAGATCTAAAACTCCAAAAGCAGACATAAACACTGGCCTCAAACCTACTTAAAAGCAAACCACACCTATGTGGAATGAAACTCTCCAACAGACCTGGGCGGTAGGCCCAACATCAAACCAATAGTGTCCACTGAAGTTCTAATCTGTCAAGATCTCCAACTGGCTCAAGAATTCTCATGACCCCAAATCTGGTCGTACCCTACATCAGCTGACAAAACAAAGTTAAAATCACTACCTATCACAAGGAAACCAAACTAGCTATGAGAAACTAAGACTGATAGCCACTAAATCTGAGTTGACAAACTCAGTTTCCTTATGGATAGATGCTTACAAACCGAACAAAACTGACATTACAATGCCTAGGATGTTTATACTATTTTAATCATTTTCAGGACAAGGTTTCATGAGATCCTCAATATGAGATGTTTGTCAGGAAATCCTTTTATTCAAAGGCAGCCATTCGACTAAATGACATAATGAGGAAGGTGAGGTTAAAAGGGACCCGTCCTTCATGGATTGGTGAGGATGTCTGGAATGAGCTTGAAACTTATTGGAATTGTCCTTTCAAAAGAAGGCCAATCGAAGTCCAGCAAGAGGAGGAGCAGTCCACACCTCAGGTCGTAAGGCTCATGTTGATGTAGCGCTTGAGCTTGTAAGTAATAAAGTCAATTTTTATTTCAATCTTTAATTATTTATACTATCAAATTTACTTTAATTTATATTTGTAGACCCAAGAACTTCAAAGGGATGTACGCCCTGATGAGTTATTTTTAAAGACCCATAAGAGGAAATGTGGAGCATGGGCTGATCATCGTGCTGAGTCTACACACGTAATTTTTAATTAATTATGAACTTAATTTCAATTGGTGTATTCCTACCAAAAACAAATAAATAAGAATCCTTGGTTATATATGAACTTAATTTCAATTGATGTCGAGAGGTTAGATGGAGGGACCGTTTTTAAATTATGAACTGTGAGCTCAGCACCAATTGCAATGTTTACAAAAGCATAGTAATTCTGACCCGATAAAGCATATCCAAGTTGATGTCGAATTTTTGTAGCTTAACTGAGTCAACGGTGTTAACAGGATGCTTGGCTTTGAATACAGTGAAAGCAAGAATGAGAGTTAGCAATAAAATTGCAAGGAAAACAATAGTAACCACGAGACATGCTTTTCTCCCTTTACCAAATCCTACTTCATCCTGTTATGATATGAAGGAATAAAGACAAGAGTGGTGTGTTTGTTTCAATATTGCCCAAAATCATATGACATGGTCCAAATCTCAACAAATTGGATCTCTTTTTAAAACCCTAAACACAACGTGTATTTGAAAGGGTTACGCAGTTACGAGAGTGACCTATTCAATAGTTTATGGTTTAAGGAATGAGTTTTCACCCTGTTCAACCCGACTTCAACTTCTAACTCTTTCACTGGAGTGTAACTCAACAATATAGGCAAATAGTTATTAATCCTAGATAGGCAAATATGACATGTTGTGAGGCTTTGGTAAGTTTCATTTCTGTTGACAGATGACTGAGTAAGGAAACAAAAATAAGAGAAGGATTGTTGTGGAGAGAAACTCCATGAGTTTGAGATCCAAGGCATTGATTCATTACCTATGTTTTTCTTTAATGATTTGTATGAGTCAAAGTTGGAATAAATTGAAATTTTAGTAAAGTCATTAATTATTGAAATGTTGTACTAACTCATGCAGGCACAATAAATCTTGTATAACTCATGCAGGCACAATAAGAATCATATATTTAGAAATGACTCCTTTTTCTGTTTTACAGTCCACTTTTAAGGAAAAAGCTGGAGATGATGTCGAGAGGTTAGATGGAGGGACCGTTTTTAACTTATGGACAAATTCTGCTAGGGGTCGTAGTCGTGGCCGGGTTTATGGAACAACGGATTTAGCTATTAATCTGAATCATGGATCTACATCCTTTATCCAACAACCTCAAAATCCCTGCGAATCTATGTTTGGGACATCCTTTGAATCAGAGAGAGCAGTTAGAGTTAGAGCTGAACAATTGGCTGCAGCTACATCAGCTCGACTCAAAGAGGCTACCAAAGCTATTCAGGCGTCTAATGAGTTTGCTAAGAAGATGGAGTCTGAACTGAATGCTTTGAAGGCATTTATCATGCAGAAGCTTGACCCTACAAATGGTCAATCTGCTAGTGTTGTCATTCGATCGTCAAATCCTCACTATGATGATGATTTAGATGACCAATCATTAAGTGAAGATTGATCATGCAGTGTTAGTAGAAGTAGTCTCGGATGTAAATTTTTTTGGACATAATTTTCAATGTATTCCGAGTTTTTGGGGTTGTTTTTTGTTGTAGCTATTACTACTTTTTTTGTTGTTGTTTCAATCTATGTAATATTTTGATAACTCTTACTTCATATGTGTTATATGTTTTGTTGACTTTTACAATTTGACTTTAGCCTCGGTTAGACCAAAGTTAAATATTTTGTTGACTTATAAAGTTTGAACTTAGCCTCGAATAAATCGAGGCAAAATGTTCCTTTAGCCTCGACCTGGACCAAGGCTAAATATTATGTTGGCTTATGGAGTTTGACTTTAGCCTCGGTCAGGCCCATACTATTTTTTGTTTTTTGACACGGCTTCACTGATGCTAATGTAACACGGCTAAATCGAGGCTAATGTAGACACGACTAAACCGAGGCTACTGTAGACACGACTCTTTTTGGCCAAAGCTAAATGTTAGCTTCGATCGTTTTAGCATATCCCCGACACCGACACTACGCCGAGGCTAATTGCCTAGTAGCGGCAGTTTTTTGCCTTACAGTGTCGGAAAAAGGCCGAGGCTAAATACTAAATTTCTAGTAGTGCGGGGGCCCAGGCCAGAACAATTCTCATAACTTTTCCCTTAAAAACTAATCATTATTATTTATTGTAATTAAGCCTAATATATAATATTCTAATCAATTTTTCATTCAAAAAAAATGTCATACGACTAATAATATTATAGTACTATATATATTATTATAGATTATAGAGAAACATTCTAAAATAGTTGGTTTCAGAACTCCTCTACACAGCAATTACCAATCATTTAAAAATTTAATCGAATCGGTCAGTTAAACAAGTTGAACCGGGAACTAGAGTTGAATCCGACCGGATTAACCCTTTAAAATCGCAAGTGGGTTAAACCGAACTAAAATCAAGTTCAAACCAAAGAACTGAAACCGATTTTATAAAACCGTCTGATCCAAAAAGATATATTAATTCAGTTATTTTTTAAATTAAAAAAAAATCAATATCAAAATTTTGAACATTTCAAAATTATAAAAATAAAATCTTTATTTGTTGTTGTTGAACTCAAAATTGCTTATTGTTGTTCAATTAAATATGTTGTATTATTTATTTTTTTAATTTTGTTCTATTTAATTTCGGTATTTCTAATTATTTTAATTTTATTTTTGTTATTATGTTCTATTATTTTTATTTTTATTTGAATTAGTTTATTTTATTTTATTTTTATTCTTTAATTTGTTTAAATTATTTTTAAATGAATGTTGAAATTATGTGTACAACTATGTTATATTATTATATGTATAATTGATATTCTTGTATTGAATTTATAATGAATTTTAAAAATATTTATTTTATTAAATTGTAGAAATATAATTGTGTGTGACATATCTATTTAGTTTTACATTATTAGTTTATTTAATAAACAGTTCGATCATAAATTTAACCGGATAAATCAATTGAATCTTAACTCGAATGTTTCATTCGATCTCCAATCAAATATTTAAAACACTCAATTCTAACTTATAATAGACATTTAAATAGTAATACACATTGTTATTTTTTATACTTAAGTTTATATTATCATCTCACATTGTCAGAGCTAGAGATGACTGAATTTCAAATTTGTGAAAGTTCATTTTAAATGTATGATTTTAAGTAATAGACACTTATAGAACTTTATTTTAAATTATTTGTTTTTCTTTTAATCATTATAGTTTTTTCACATAAAATTATATAATTTTGTTTTTATTTGTTGTTTTCACTTGTCTTAGATCACCTATAGTACCATCTGAATCTCCGCTCTACTGATATTAAATGCAACTGTTTCTTTTTCTTTTGTTTTAACATTATGCAAAATCCTTTAAGATAGTAACCAAAAATATATTTAATTCTAATTGGGATTTATAAACTAATTGAGAAATTTTGTGAAAGAAAACAATATTAAATAGGGTAAATATATCTATCTATTTTGCACAAGTAATAAAATTAAAAACCTCACAATAAAGAGTTATCTCTGTACGCATTTTTCCAACTTAAACCTCAAAAGGTTTAATGGTTTATCCCTCTATGTATCTCTAAATCAAACAAACTAAACTAGAATTAATAAAAGTTATTACATGGTTAAACCACTAATTTAGCCCTAAAAATATCACCATACCCATCACAAAACAAAACTAATTATAAAAAACCAAACCCACAATTCAGCGTTACCATTAACATCTCACAAATTTAATGATCCTTCAAATAAATCAAAACATGAGTTTGTCTTTCTTTCTTCATTCTCCAAATGATGTTTGATTTGAAGTAATTAATCAACGTGACATGGCTGATAGTACAGTAAATGCAACAGTTAATTCTATTGCAACAAACGGAACAATATGGATTTGTGAATATATGTCTAAGAATCGAAGGTCAAGAGGGGTTTTCTTTTCGGATAATCCATTTAATTACACATTTTCGGTGTTCTTAATACAAATCTCTTTAGTTTCTAGCTTGACTGCAGTTTTACAATTTCTGCTTGAACCTGTGGGGGAGACCAGATTCTTTCCACAAATGTTGGTAATATATTTTATAGTTGAAAGTTGTTAGTTGTTACACGCAGTTGCATTTGCCATAACAGAATATTACAAACTAATCAATTTTATTTTTTTATTGAAATTGGTATTTTCAGGCTGGCATGATGCTAGGACCATCAGTAATAGGGCAAAGTGCTTTCCTACAAAAGTGGTTATTTCCACCAAAAACATTCTACATAAGTGAGACAATTGCATTTTTTGGAGGCATGATTTTTATGTTCTTAATTGGAGTAAAAATTGATATAAGCATCGTTGCAAGATCAGGGAAAAAAGCTTGGGCAATTGGAGTATTATCTTTTCTCATTCCACTATTATTCAGTTCAATTGTTTGTTTATGTGCAAGACAAGCATTACTTCCTGATCATCCTCTCTACAAGTCCTTATTTTCCATCGCGTTCATCTTCTCAAGTGGTTCATTCCATGTAACCACAATCCACTTGGAAGATTTAAAGTTATTGAACTCTGAAATAGGTCGATTAGCGATATCTTCCTCCATGGTTAGTGGAACCATTTCGTTAACGCTCATTAGCGCGGTGGTAACCCACGAAAAATTGTTTGTTATAGATAAGACTTACCACTTGATGGGGACGAGTTTGCTCGTTATGATTACTTTCATATTATGCGTTTTACGTCCCATAATGTGTTGGATGATAAGACAAACACCTGACGGGAGACAAATGAAAGAATCACACATAATGTCGGTGTTTTTAATGTTAATCGGCTGCGCGTTTTTTAGTGAAGTTATCGGGCAACATGCTTTGATTTTACCTATCATTTTTGGCATAGCTGTACCTGAAGGTCCTCCATTAGGATCAGCATTGACAGATAGATTGGATACATTGGTTTCAAATATTTTTTTGCCATTATATTTTCTTTATAGTGGTTCTAGATTCAATGTTTTTCTGGTTGATGGTCATGCGTTTATGATTGTTCAACTTCTTGCTATTGTTGCATTTCTTGGGAAGGTTTTAGGAACTATATTGCCTGCAATTTATTGGAAGATGCCAATGACAGATGTTATATCTTTAGGACTACTTATGAGTGCTCCAGGCATCACGCATTTGCTTTACTTGCAAACTGGTCTAAATATTACGGTAAGAATCAATAATCCTTTCTATTTATTTGTCATCGTGTATTTGTATGCGGTCGATTTGCATATAGAGAATTTATATTATACATGTTTTGTTTGCAGATAGATGAACAATCTTATGGTAATGCATTGATAGCATTACTATGGTTAACGGGAATCACCACTCCCTTTGTGAAATTCTTATATGATCCTTCTAAGAAGTACTTGTCTTTAAATAGGAGAAGAACCATGGAACAATCAACTCAAGATATTGAACTATGTCTCATGGCGTGTATACACGATCAAGAAACCACACCTTCTTTAATCAATGTTCTTGAAATGTCAAACCCTTCATTGGAAAATCCTATTTGTTTTTATGTTCTACATCTTATCCAACTAAGAGGAAGATCAACTCCAGTTTTCATAGATCATCAATTGAATTCCAAGAATAATCCACCAGAAAAGAATTATTCACAACATATAATAAACGCATTTCGATCCTACGAGCACCAAAAATTAAACAATGTTGCTGTGAGACTCTACACGTCAATTTCGCCTTATGAGACAATGCATGATGAAATATGTATGCAGGTTGCTGAAAAAAGAGTTTGTATGTTGATTGTGCCTTTTCATAGACAATGTAAATCAAACGGAATGATAGAATCGACCCACCCGATTCAGGCGTTAAATCGCCAACTTCTCAGAACAGCACCTTGTTCTGTTGGGATTTTAATCGAGCATGCTACTTTGAATTTAAGCAATCCTCTAACAAATGTCACATTTTATAGTGTTGGTATAATCTTTATAGAAGGAAACGATGATCGTGAAGCCCTAGCGTACGCAATGCGAATGGCAAACAACCCGATTGTAAGGGTTACATTGGTTCGATTAATGGAGCCTCACAAGAAAAATAAGAACTTGATCAACAGGGATCCGGACGGGGAATTGATTCATAGGTTTAAAGTAGATTGCATCCAAATTAAACGACACGATTATAAAGAGGAAGTAATAAAGGATAGTGTTGAAATGATAAATGTTTTAAGGTCACTTGAAGGTTGTTTTGATTTGGTTTTGGTTGGTAGAAGACATGAAAGTGAGTCAAATTTATTTAGCGGATTAACTGATTGGAATGAGTATCCTGAACTTGGACCTATTGGTGACATGTTAGTTTCTTCAGATTCTACTTTTGATGGTTCTGTTTTGGTTATTCAACAACATAAGAGTTCAGGGATTGGTTATCATGATTCTGGTATTTTACCAAAGCAAGAAAACTTAACCTTTGTGGAAGTTCCTCGTGATAGAAAGGCGTGGTCAATTGTTTAATTTTTCTTATACAGAAATAAAAGACAAACGGGAGTGGAGACGTCAGATCTAAGATGAGAGAAAAAAGATAGGAAACAAAGTATATTATTTGATTTTGATGTTAGATATTGTGTAAAACAACATTTATGTTGTTTAATAGTTAGTTGTATATGCTAGGGACACACAAAGATAGTTCTAAGTTTCATGTATAGTTCATTTTCATTGTTCAAAATTATAGACACTCTAGTTGTAAAGTGATATTTTTAGGTGTTTATGGAAACTAATGCTTACAAATGAATTTTTTCTCTATCATTTTTTTGTTTTGTTTAATAAATTTGATTACAATAATTTTATGAGACTTATTTAATGAATTTATCCAAAAACATTAATAAAAATCAATTAATGTTAGACAATATTGGTTTTTTTATTGAAGTTATTATATATTCTTATTTGTTTGATACTTAATAAAAAAAAATACATTAACTAATATAATTGTTAGAACAACAATCAAAAGATTAAAACGAAACAAAAATTAAAAATAATGAATACTATTCAGTTAATAATATATACTTCTGCAACTATAGAGTAGTTATAGTTTCTTTTACTTCTGCTTAATAATTAAGATTCCAATGCTACTCTCTATATATATTAACAGAAAATAAAAAAAGAGCTATCATTAAGGCTCATAATATAAACACAACAATTATATTCACACCTTATATAGTTATTCTTAAGCATGTATGAATTAAAGCACTTGTACCATTGCCTTGGAGACTGCTTTAAGAGATACAAAGACCTATTCAATTTACAAACTAGTCTTCCATGTCTAGTGTCATTGAACCTCTCTGGATGCTCCATGTAAAAATTACTCATCTAAATTACCATGAAAAACTGATATCTTCGCATCTATCAACTCTAAATGCATGTCTTAGCTGGCTACCAAATCTAACACGACTCTGATAGAAGTATGAAAAAAAAATAGAGATAAAATATCATCATAGTCAATCCTCTTATGTTGCGAGTACCCACTTTTTACAAGACGAGCCTTGAACATTTACCTTTTTTTTGGTTAATGTTGTTTTTTTGTTGAACACCCTATTATAACTGATTGCTTATTCCCTTAGGAAATTGAACAAGCTCATATGTCTTATTTTTCTTTAAGGACTCTATCTCCTCAACATTTGCACCAATCCACTTATTTTTATCTTGGCTAGCCATCACCTCTCCAAGGTGGAATGGTCTTCAAAATTAGTAAGAAGTGAATAGGCTCCCAAGTCTACATACTCATATCTTTCTGGTGGCTTGGTTTAACGATGCTCTTTATCATGTACAAGATTAAAATCTTGTACCCCACCTGAAAATTTAGGTATGTGGTCAATTTCAGTATTAAAGAATGATTCCTTTTATGGTTCATGCACTACTTTCATATTATTCACTGATGGTGGTTCAACACACATCTGAATCACCTGTTTGCTGAAAGTTTCTCCTTTAAATGATGACACGTTTGTAACAATTGATGGCTTTAAAATTAAATATTTATCAAAAACAACATCTTTGTTGATTATTATATTCCTTTTAATCGTATCCCATAACTTGAACTCTTTCACACCTTTTGTGTAACCGATAAAGACATACTTCTTCAACTTTGGATAAATTTTAGATCGATTTTCACTAGATATATACATATAAGATGGACTCCCAAAAGTCCTTAAGTTTTCAATATCAATAGGATTACTTGTCTATACCTCATCTACAACCTTACTTTCAAATGAAGCATGTGGTGACCTGTTGATAAAATAATATGCCATGTTAACAGCTTCTGTCCAGAAACCTTTTGATAGTCTAGTATTCAACAAGATACATCTTTCCCTTTCATTTAGAGATCTATTTATTCTTTGTGCATACAGTTTTGTTGTGGTGTCTTACGAATTGAGAAATATCTTTGAATACTGGGTTCTTCATAAAATCTTTTGAAATTTGAATCATTGTACTTTGTCCCATTATCTTCTCGTAAATATTTGATTTTTTTTTACATGTATGACTCTCTACCTGTGCCTTCCCTAACTTGAATTTGGCGAAGACTACAAATTTCTGCTTCAAGAAATACACTTTAACCTTGCGAGAAAAATCATCTATGAAAGTCACAAAATACCTAGAACCACCTATGGAAACCTTTTTGTAGGCCCTCATGGATTTGAATGCACATAGTCATTAAATTCCCTCTATTTTATGCTTTTCGATCTTGAACTAAACAGGACATTGTTTCCTAAGTACATAGTACTTGCAAAAATTCATCTTGCAACTACAAATACTCTTCAATAAATTTATTTTATAAATTTCCATCATCTGATGCTCACTAAGATGACCTGGACACATATTATAGAGTTTGGTTGAATCATTACCAGACTAAATTGATGTAACATCACCTACAACAATTTTCCCCAACAGTTTATAGATTTTACTTATAGTGCTCGTTACTCACATCATAAGAAATTCACCTTTGATAACCTTCGTAATGTCCATATCTCCATCATATTTGTAGAATAAACCATTTAATTGTAGAGTGCATAGGGAAATCATGTTCTTCCTCAATTATGGAATATATCTAACATTGTTCAATGTTCTCATGCCACCATCGTCCATGGAAATATTAATTTATCTCGTTCTAGTGGTTATAAAGGCATTATCATCACCTAAATAAACAAATATAAAATTACTTCATCGAAATGTAGTGAACCATTCCAGCGTAACATCATGTGGTAAAAACAACAAGAGTCAAGAATCTACGCATTTGTGCATTTTTTGGACGAAACAAACATTATATATGCTTTAATACTAAAATCACCACTTTGAACCTTATATTTTAAAATTAGATAGGCCTGTCTTTCTGATAAGGGATGACCTTAAACACAATACGAGAAAGGACCAATTTTGACCACTGGATAAATATTATCATTAGATTAGAAAAAAGTATAACTTTAATCTATAAATTACTATATCCTTTTTATTTAAATCTAACTTATGCATTGAAGTGTTAATCGTGAAGGACCACCTCATGCAACTGCATCAGAGCAACTTGCACCATTACATTAAGAATCTACACCAACAATTGTGCCTAAAGAATGGAACAATGGCACTGTATGTAGGAGTCAACATTGGATTTCTACGAATTTTCACAATTAGATATGTGATATGATCAAATCTCTCTTAGGTCGATCAAATCTCTTATAATCTAAACCTCAACCATTTTGTATGATTCACTAGGATGTTAGCAAACTCGAATCTCCTTCCAGAAGATCCTTCTAAATTCTGCATATCAATTTCTTCGTCAACTTTATCTATAGACATGATCGTGAAGATCCGTTCAAACAGACCTGGTCTCCTCCTTTAAGGTTTGGTAAGTCCTCCTCCCTAACAAGGAGAAGAGAGATGATAGACCAATCCTAAGGGTTCAAGATCATGAGAAGGTGGATAAAATTTCTAATGCTACTTTTCCAGTGATCATCACAACTACTATCGCTAAATATTTTATCATAAGGATCCTCAAAGATGATGGAAGTAACTGCAATCTAATCTGCTTCAATATTTCCACTGGCTTGGCTTGAGGGAACAAGATTTAAGGTCGTGAGAAGGCCAAAACCTTTTAGCATTAAATGATTCTTCTACTTGTCTGTGCAAACAAGTGTACATACTGGTCTCCTTAGGAGCATTCTATAATAAGAGGACGATGATGTTCATTTCTTCATGGTTTAATGTAAAAGCGTCTACAACTGTATTATAGACCGGTCATTCCTGGAGGCCATAGACACTATGGGTTTTCCCATGCACCTAAATATAAAATACCATAATGATTTTGGAAGACTTGTATTAATCATAGCCAGCTTTCACTGAGCTTGTCGAATACAAAATTGATATTTAAGGAATAATCGAGAAAGCAGATAGAGCGATGAATGTAGTTAACCTCAATGCTCACAAAGAAGAACCCCGCTAGGTGACGAGCCAGGTCCCCTCAGGTCAGGATCAAGGAATAAGTCCTAAGGCTGGTTTCAGATATGAGCCGACCTACCTGCTAAAGTAAAGGAAGGGTTAATTAAAAGTTTAAGAGCCAAACCTAACCTCTTATCCATTTCTCCTTGCGAGATGTTTGGCATAGATATTATGGTAGCATGCCACCAACTGAACATTGATCCCAGTGCCCGATATGTATCCTAATGGAGGAGATGATAATCTTAAAAGAATGCAAAAGATACAGCAAAGACAATCCAAGGTGTATTGACGCTAGCTTCATCTCTGAAAAGAAGTACACATAGTGGCTATCTAATTGGTGGTAGTCAAGAAAGCCTATAGTAAATGGACAATGTGTGTTAGAAATTGTTTAGATGATAGTTGGTAGAAGATAGTTTTAGAGAGTAGTTTAGAAAGAAGGTTTTTGATTAATTTCTTGGATGATTGTTTACAATGTAGCAAATGCCTATTTATAGGCTCAAGTCACCAACCTTTCAATAGTGGTGAATATTCTAGAGTTCTCATGATAGGTTACTATCATGATAAATCTAGATTTTTCTATCTTTGTCATATACTTATATATCTAGATTATTCTACCATATTCATACACCTTATAGTTTCTAGGATGTTCTATATTTTGTTACATATTATATTTAAGAACTCTCTAGAAATTTGTAGCAAATTTAACACTCCTCCTTGATACAAATTTCTTTGACTCCAAGCATAGCTCGTAGCTCTTCAAATCTTGGTCTCGACAATGCCTTCGTGAATATGTCTGCAATTTGATCTTCTGTTCTACAGTAGTCGAGTTTGATCTCTTTAGTTGCTTCAGCTTCTCTTATAAAGTGATACTTGATTGCTATATGTTTTGTTCTACTGTGATGCACTGGATTCTTTGCCATTGCAATTGCTGATTTGTTGTCGCAATTGATTTTAGTTGGCTGATCCTGGATTTCTCCCATGTCTTCAAGTATCCTACGAAGCCATATAGTCTGACTCGTTGCTTCAGCAGCTGCCACGTACTCTGCTTCTGCTGTGGATTGTGCAACCGTAGCTTGCTTCTTCGACGCCCAAGAGAAAATTCTTGATCCGAGTGAGAAAGCATAACCAGAGGTGCTCTTCATGTCATCTACCGAACCTGCCCAATCACTATCGGTGTAGCCAAGTAATCCTGAGTTAGTTTCGGTAGAGTACCATATACCTAACTCTTTTGTTCCTTGTAGATATCTCAAAATTCTTTTTCCCGCTCCAAAGTGTATTTGACTTGGACTTTGCATGAATCTTGATAGAAGACTTGTAGCATACATTATGTCTGGCCGCGTAGCTGTCAAATATAGGAGGCTTCCAATTAAACTTCGATATTTGGATGCATCAGCTTCTGGTGCTCCATCATTCTTTTGTAGTTTCTCATTTGTTATGAGTGGGATAGCGACAGGTTTGCAACCGTACATCTTGAATTTCTGAAGTAAGCCTTCTGTGTATTTCTTTTGTGAGATGAATATCCCTTCATTTCTTTGGCTTACCTCTATACCGAGGAAGTAACTCATCAAACTAAGGTCGGTCATCTCAAAGGTCTTCATCATGTCTTCTTTGAACTCCTTTATCATCTTAGTATTGTTTCCCGTGTAGATAAGGTCATCTACATATAGAGAGAGTAAGAGAGTGTACTGACCTTGAGACTTGATGTATAGTGTGGGCTCACTCTTGCTTCTCTTAAATCCTTGATCCATGAAATATTGATCGATTCTGCTATACCATGCTCGAGGAGCTTGCTTCAAACCGTATAGTGCTTTTCTTAGTCTTAACACTTTGCTCTCTTCGCCTTCAGATATGAATCCTTGTGGCTGCTCCACATAGATCTCTTCTTCAAGTACACCATTGAGGAAGGCAGATTTGACATCCAGTTGATGTATACTCCATCCTTTTTGTGCCGCAAGAGCTATTAGAGCTCTAATGGTATCAAGACGAGCTACTGGTGCAAATGTCTCATTGTAGTCAATCCCAGGTTGTTGTGAGTAACCCTTAGCTACTAGTCTCGCCTTATGTTTCTGTATGGTGCCATCAGGATTGAGCTTTGTCTTATAGACCCACTTAACCCCAATGATATCTTTTCCATGGGGACGATTTACTAACTCCCATGTGTTATTTTTCTCGATCATCTTTATCTCTTCTTCCATTGCCTTGACCCATACTTCATGCTTTGATGCTTCTTCAAAGCTTCCAGGTTCGAGTATGGCCATGTTGCAGGTTTCATATATGTCTCTCAAAGATCTTACTCGTCTTAGAGTAGACTCTGGTGATGATAGTTCTTGAACTTGTTGTTGTGGTGGAGGTGAAGAAGGTTCACCTAGGACTTCTTCCTCAGCTTCTTCTTGAGGTAGTTGAATGGGTATAAGAACATTCTTCTCCACTTTTTCTTCATCCCAATTCCAAGAAGCATTCTCATCAACTTCAACATCTCGACTGATGATGAGTTTTTTTGTTTGCAAGTTATATACACGATAGCCTTTAGATATTGTACTATACCCCAAGAAGATACCTCGTATAGTCTTGTCTTCAAGCTTATGCCTCTTCACGTCTGGAATATGAATGTAGCATATAGATCCAAAGATCCTTAGGTGCTTTGCTGATGGCTTCTTCCCGTTCCAAGCCTCAATTGGAGTCTTATCTTGTACAGATTTAGTTGGACATCTGTTGAGTAAGTAAACAGCAGTGTAGACTGCTTCAGCCCAGAATGTGTTAGGTAGTCGCTTCTCTTTGAGCATCGATCTAGCCATCTCCATAACTGTGCGATTCTTTCTCTCAGACACACCATTTTGCTGAGGATAATATGCGACTGTAAGTTGTCGCTCTATGCCCTCATCCTCACAAAATCTATCAAACTCGCGGGATGCGTACTCTTTGCCGCGATCACTTCTTAGTACTTTTATCCGCTTTCCACTTTGATTTTCAACATGGGCCTTGAACCTTTTGAATACTCCAAAAACTTCTGATTTTTCTTTCAAGAAATAGACCCATGTCATTCTAGAGAATTCATCAATGAAGAGTATGAAGTACCTGTTGTTCTCGTGTGATGGCGTCCTCATCGGTCCACAGACGTCAGTATGTATCAGCTCCAACAGATCTTTTGCTCTCCATGCTCCGCTTGTTGAGAATGGAAATCGGTGTTGCTTACCAAGGAGACATCCTTCACACACTTCATTGTTATCCTTTATGCTTGGAAGATCTCTCATCATGTTCTTATCATGTAACAACTTCAAGGCATGTGTGTTGAAGTGGCCAAATCTTCGATGCCAAAGCCATGAATCATCAACTTGTACCTTCATGGCAATGTTAGTTGTATATTTTAAATTTAGCGAGAAGCTTCTATTGCTCTTATTCATCTTCACTTCGGCTATCTCGGCCCTTTTATTCTTGTTGTCTAAGATTTTGCATACACCTCCTTCAAAGTGAAGTGTGTAGCCTCTCTCCATCATTTGCCCAATGCTTAGAAGATTTTCTTTTAGGCTGGGAACTAGTAAGACATCATGGATGAGTCGCGTACCTTTATCTGTCTCTACCACGACGGTGCCTTTTCCTTTTGACTCAACCACACTTCCATTTCCTAGTCGAACTTTGACTTTGACTGACTCATCAATGCTTTTGAAAATAGTCTCATCCTTGGCCATGTGATTGCTACATCCACTATCCAAGTACCAACTTCCTCCTTTTTCTTTGATTGATTCTTGAGTGGCATAGAACATACATTGTTCTTGATCATGCTCCTCTGCGATATTAGCTTGATGCCTATTTTTGTTGCGACAGTGTTTCTCTATGTGCCCGAATTTCTTGCAATGATTGCATTGTGGCATATTACGGTACCAACAACTTTTCTCCGCGTGACCTAGTCGTTTGCATATATTGCATGGAATATTTTTATCTGGATTGTTCTTTTGGAAATTTCTAGGAACTTCTCTTCTTTTGGAAGTTTCACCATAATTTTTCTTTCCTCCATTTTCTTTATTTTGGGACTTAAATTTGAGCTTTGACTGAAAGGCATTTTCAAGTGTATCTTCTTTATGCCTATGTAGTCTTTGCTCATATGCTTCAAGAGAGCCCACTAGTTCTGTCACTGATAGAGTAGACAGATCTTTGGTTTCCTCTATTGTTGTCACGATTGGGTCAAATTTTGGGGGCATAGTAATTAGAATTTTCTCAACAATTTTCTTGTCAAGAATATCCTCCCCAAAAGCTCTCATTTGATTAACTATTTCTTTAACTTTAGAATAGTAATCTTTAACTGTCTCAGACTCCTTCATCTTCAATAGTTCAAAATCTCTTCTTAGAGATTGAAGTTTGACAGCACGTACCTTGTCATTTCCTTGAAACTCCTCCTGCAACGTCTTCCACGCTTCTTTTGCAGTCTTAGCTCCCATAATTCTTGGAAAAATTGCATCAGTCACCGCTTGTTGCAAGGTGAACAATGCCTTTGAATTTTTCTGTTTATTTTTCTTCAACTCTTTTTCTTGAGCTGCATTTAGAGCTGAAGCATCTATGGGAGCGATGAAGCCTTCTTCTACTATGTCCCATAAATCTTGAGATGGAAAATATGTCTCCATTTTAACACGCCAGAAATCATAATTTTCACCATTGAAAATAGGGACACAAATAGTTGATGATTGAGTAGTGTTATCCATGGCTTAGAAAAAATATTGTAGTGGGTTAATAGTATAAGGGAAATATTTTGAAGTAGTTTGGAGGATTTTGAAATGGTAGGTATTAGTATAACTACGCCCAATGTATGACCGAACGTAGCTCTGATGCCACTGTTAGAAATTGTTTAGATGATAGTTGGTAGAAGATAGTTTTAGAGAGTAGTTTAGAAAGAAAGTTTTTGATTAATTTCTTGGATGATTGTTTACAATGTAGCAAATGCCTATTTATAGACTCAAGTCACCAACCTTTCAATAGTGGTGAATATTCTAGAGTTCTCATGATAGGTTACTATCATGATAAATCTAGATTTTTCTATCTTTGCCATATACTTATATATCTAGATTATTCTACCATATTCATACACCTTATAGTTTCTAGGATGTTCTATATTTTGTTACATATTATATTTAAGAACTCTCTAGAAATTTGTAGCAAATTTAACAATGTGCATCAATTATACTGATCTAAACAAATCATGTCCCATAGATTCGTATCCACTCCCAAGTATAGAGAAGTTGGTCAATATATCTTGAAAATAAAAATAATAAAAACAAATATATCTTGAAAACTAAAGAATATATCTTGAAAATAATACAAAACTTAGAAACTAATATCATATATACATACATAAAGTAACGTGTGTATATATATATCAGAAGCTGAAAATATTTATGTAAAAAAAAAAGCATATATTGAAAGCTGAAAAGAAAAAAAAATGGAGTAAAGCTTTGTTGTTTTGTGATGATCATGGTAGAAGATGGAACAAATGGTATGTGTATGTAATCAGCACTGTTTTGTTTTAGGTGAAGGAGAAAAAGAAATAAAGAAAAACACATTTTCTTTTCTTATTTTCCATTACACTTTTTTTTTTGGTTTTTTTTAATGACTTGAGAAAGATTAATGTTTAAAGTGAAATAGAGACGTTGGAGGGCAGATAGGATGCACCGCGGATGCTATGGATTGGTTTTTCTCTCCTTAATTTTAAGCAACTAAACTTTATATACTACTTATATTGGGGTTGTAAATTTTTTAAATGACAAAACATTCAGCAATAAAACTGTATATACTACTTATTTTAAGGATTTATATTAGGGGTGTGAATTTTTGTTCACTGACTTTACGCACAGTTGAGAAACAATTTAATTAATTTGTCTGTAAATCCAACAATTTTATTTTGGACGATAATTTAGGCATTAAGCAAGATAAAATATGTGTCATGCTATGTAGATGACGCAGATGATGTGGTAACTCGTCGATTCAAATATTTATGGTCAAAATTAGGGTATGAAGAAGGTTATTCTTCATATGATCACGGTAGGAGATAGTTAAATATTTTAAAATACCTGAATTTTTCCTTCAATCCTGAGGAAATGAGATGATATGTTACGAATGCATGAAGGACTCTTTTGTTTGTTTGTTTGGGATATGTTACGAATGCATGATTGGATTTTTCTTTTATGCATGGTATGAATGACCATGATATGCAAATGTTAACTTTATGCAGACTGGGAGTTTACGGAGACTATTTATGGAGGTTTTTATTCCTCAACACTAGGGACTCAACCAAATGTCCTGTGATGGACGCTACTAAGGGAAAATTCACCATTCTTGATAGTTGTATTTGACCAATGGATCATTCCAGAGTATTGCCAGGTTGTGTTGGAATGATTTCCCTGCACTCATTTCGAACTTAACAGTTATTGATGCATTGCAGGTTCGAAAAAACTTTAAAAACATGGAGGGGAATTTCCCGTCTATGGTTTATCTTGTCCTAATCAATGGGTCTTTGAAGGCATTCTCCTCATAAGGAGCTTGGAAACGACATGTCATAATATGACCTTGAAGTGGTTGCCCTAGTGCTTGAACATTTGCAGTTTGCTCCTTATTAATCAACTCTTGAAATGGACAACTTCTAATTTGGACTCATTGAGCTCTTTATGGTAGCTTTCCCTAGTCTGAATATCGAAGATACTTCTTCTTTAATTAGCCGACTCTTAAGGTAACTGGCTTGACTATTGCTCAAAGTGATTTTGCTTTCTCCGGACTCCTTTCACCATATCAAGTTTCTCAACTGGATGCATTTGTTGGGATTCCTTTAATGCTAAATTGGCTTGTAAATGTCATTGTTCAATTGAAGTTGGCAATTTTCATGCCATATTCATGCAAATTTTGAAATCAAATTTTTTATTGATGTACAATGGAATAGGTCAATGATTAAAACACAAAGTGGATCTATCCATTCACAGAATAAAAGATGACGTGATCAACACAAATGATTAGCAAATATCGTTAGGAATCAGGTTAACGTAACCTTGTTGTAGTATGCTTTCAAAATAAACTCTGTCTTAATTAGGTCTTTTGAAGGTTGTAATGTGGTTTGGTTCATAGTTTTTTTGCAACAAAAAGATATAAGGCTCAAAATTTAATTCTAACCCACCCCTTCTTCTTTATGAACTTTAGTCATACATTCAGTTAATTAACACACGCATTCTACTTCCAAGGGGGTTTTAAGGTGTTATGATAAAATAAGATTTTCTTGAAATAGCAGTCAACTTATCTTGTTTTTGTTTTTGTGAGGATTTTAATGACCTCTTTTAATCTTCCTATTTTTGATTCCTGATTCTTCCTGGACCACTTCTTTGAAGCTTTTGGTCCACCGAGATGCCCTAATTTTTTCCTAAGTCGTTTTTTGTGCTATTCAACTTAGCGTGATTTTTCATTTTTTTTTGCTAAAAGGTTAGCAAATGCCATGTTATGGGCGGATGAGGAACAACCACTATAATTTCTCTTGGATTTTCACAACTTCTCTAATACTTTATGGTGTGTGCGAAGGATAACATGTGGTTGATCCTATATGGAGGGTGTACAGATGGACATATTCTTTTGGCAGTTGAATGCATAGTCAAACTATCTAAACACAACTACCATGCCCCACGTTAATGTTAAGGGTTTTAATTCCGAAAGAAACACAAACTTCTAGGCTAAAAGTGGTTGACTAAGGACTAACTCCTTATTTCTCTAGTGTTTGGAGATTTTAAATAATGACTTACATCATCGGCAAAGTTCTTAATTGAAAGCATACCAACAACAACTTCAGGTATCTGGTTTTCATCATTCTCCTTCAAATCTTTGTTGAAACAATAATTTGATATGTTAGACGACGACAATGATCTAGAAGGGGATAGATCACTTATTCTTAAATAGAGTTGGCGCTTATGATAAATTGGTTTTTAAAACTATTAAGCGGAAGCGACCGAGGAACTACCATCGTCTAAGAAAACTGTTACCAAAAAGATCGGATATATGCTACGCATATATAGAATACCGATAAAGATGATAAATCGAATCAAAAATTTGAACACAAATCAATATGATTTTATTCACTCAAAGTTGTTCAATTTCTAATGGTTGTGAAAAATAAACCAAATTGAAAAACAACTCAAAATGTTTGTATACAAGCAATTTGTCGAACACTTGGTATGCGAAGCACTCCAAGTAAAATTCACTAAGTAAATATAGTGCTAAGCTTTTTCGATTACAATCAAACGAATTGTAATGAATTTTCTAAATATGTTTCAACACTACCATAAACCATAATTTTAGTCAACCAATTTGTTTTCGCACAAACTTAAAATTCTAAAATGAAAATAGTAAAAAGAGAGAACAACACCAATTTGTTGAGGCAGTTCCCCCGTCGTCCTAACTCGGGGTACGTCTGCCCTTAATTCTAAAAATAGAATTGAGACCTGTATATAGAACTTGTTGCAAATTGTTTTTACAAGACAAGCAGTAAAAATCAAACACTTAATCCTAATCGTTGATGTTGAATCTATGCCTTCTCCTCCCTTTATTCAAGATGAATCAAGTCCTTCGAATGTGATGAGTAAACCTCCGATTACGACACCACCTTTGAACAACCTACTCGTCTTCAAATATTATCTCATCTGATTTCAAACTCGTACAATTCGAACCCAAACCTTCCTTCTACAATCCTCTGGTTAACGCTACTAAATTGACAGAACCTACCGTTCTTCAATTACCTTCGCTCGACTGAATCTGTGAAGGAACGATTTGTGCAAAAAAAAACCAAAATCCAAGATACTTGGAGGAAAAAACCCTAACGATTTTATTCAAGAAAAACCCATTGATTTCTCAACCCAAACTTGAGATACCGATCCTATGTCTGGACGTTATCACCTCAACGGTGTAGATTGTACAACAAAAATGATTATGTGTATTTGTTGAGAAAATGCAAGAAAGAGGATGAAGATGATGAGAGCAAAATCAGTGGATATTTTCACTTTTCTTGTTTGTTTTTAAATAATGAGCTAACATAATATATATGCAAATCAATGACCAAATAACCAACATAACAAACACATCGAAAGATAAACATAACAAAAAAATAGTGTGAAACTAGCGAACGGTCGACCTAAAGAATAAAGGGGTCGACATGAGCTCTCCCGAATACAGAATTATACAGAAAAAGACTCTTTTCATTGACCGGAACAGGTCCATGTGTCGACGCAAAGCAACCCAATTTTGAAAAATAGAAACGCATATAGTATGAGTCTACATGAGGGTCGATGCGAGCTCTCCTAAGAGAAAATCTCAAAAATTCCTTCTTGTGCAGTGACAAAGCTCTGTTGTTCAAGCTGCATGTTCCTCATCATTTCAAGGAGTTCATAATTATTATGTTGGGGATGCATAGGAGATAGATGCATGGAATTCCAATTAGTTATCTCTTGATAATTCCAATCAGTTTTCTGTGGCATGTAATTTGAACCAAGTGTGGTCCAACCCGTGTGTTGCCATTCACCCCATCCTTGGTTTTAATCTGAGTCTAAAAGGGGGTGATTGATCTAGGCAAACACTATTATCTTGTTCACCAACATTATCATCAGTATCCATTTGATTACCACCTTCTTCTTCTTCTTCTCTTTCTTCGTCTTCTTCACTTTCATCAGATTCCTACAGACGAGAACTGGTTGCCTTAACAATAAACCTGCAGCGCCTCTGACGAGGATCCCATATATTAGACCTGACTCAATACATGAAACACATTGTTTCATTAAACAGACATGGAGTCAAAGTGCCAAATGGATCCAGTCAAGCCAATCACAAGCAAACACGCGCGCATGTTAACATTTCAAACCAAGCCACATCAGATCTGCCTGGAAATGAACCAGACGCTAGAGCAAGGGCTCCGGTCGTCTTCTCCGGTGAGTTCACCGGAGCTCAGGTGAAAAACCACCACCAACAGGAACAAAAATGGTACCAAACGAAAGGTCTTACTACAAAGATTCCAAATCCATAGATCAATCATCACAAAAGCTCAAGATCGAGAAGAATCAAAGACTTAAAGTTTGAGTGCACCAACTAAAAACCTCATCAAACATGAACAAAAATGGATCAAACATGGCCTACTCAATGTAGGGCTTCATATGCAACCAGTATGAGCCTAAATCATGGTCTAGAATGAGAGAATTAAGAGATGGAAACTTACTGAACGGAGCAACTCCGTTGTTTCTTAAGATGCGTGTAAGCTTCACTCTCATGCTTTAGTTTCACTCCAAATGCTCCAGGGAAGAGGAATCATGCTTCAATTTCATTTAATTTGCAGAGAAAAATGGAATTCGAAGTTGGGAAATCCTTGAGAAATTTTGAATTTCAACATGCTCTCTCCAACTCCAAATGCACGTTCTGAGCTTCTAGGGCAAGCTCTTAGCTTATATATGATGGATTTGAATGTGTCATGCAGGCCCATGAAGCCTCAATTGTGAGATTTGACAAAAATGCCCAAAAAGAAACCTCCCTTCATGCACACAAGTATTGCTTCATTCATATATGATAAGTGCACTAATCTGCAGCATGTGAGGTGTATTTTCCAATTGAATTGAGTTGGGCTTTTGATTTGGTCCACATTGTAAGTTTGAAGTGGAAACTTTCTCATGAAGAAACTTGAAAATGTCATGTTTCCACGCATTTGGTACCAAGCCAAATTATGCAGTCTTCTCATGATCTTATTGTGGTGTAAATTGATTCAAAATGAGGGATAAAGGTGACCTATAATGAATCCATTTCATGTCATACTTAAAAGTCCATATTTCATTTGAAAATTCTTCCACATAGCCATATAAATCCCTAATTAAAGTGATCCTTGAGCTCTATGATGTAAATGAGGTCTTTATGAACAAATTTCATGTTGGTTGGAAGTGCATTTGAGGTACATAAGTTCATGTAAATGACCTATAAAACAAAATGACCTATAATGAAATCTTCCCAAAATACCCTTGCCTTGCCAAGACCATAACTTGAGTTCCACACATGAGAAAGAGGACTTCTAGCACTTTTTGGAAAACTAAGATCATGAGGAACAACTCTCATGTTCACCTAAAGTTGAGGGGAAACTTTCTTCTAGGTCAAAAGTGCCTTGGAAGTGAGTTGACTTTTAGTTGACCAAAAATAAGGTCATTTGAGACCCCTAACTTGTTGGCATCATAAATTAAGCTCTACAAACTCAATGGGTGAGTTCTAGTACTCAAAAGAAATCTTGGAACATGCCTTACGAGTTTCATGTTTGCATCAAAATGAGATTGAACTTGTATCATATGGTAAATTGTCCTTGAAGTTAGGCACTAAAGAAGGGGATTTGACACTGAGATCCTCTGAAACCCTAATTTAGTAAATTCTTGAACTCTTGATTCTTCTTGATTTAATCTTGACATGACATCCTAGATATCTCAATATAACTTCTCATAGCCTCAATTACTTAGAACTAAGTCTCAAACTCTTTCAAATCCACAATTGAACTTGAGTTGACCAGATGAAACCCTAGATTCATATCCTTTGACTGTGACCTTTTGCAGATGAAATGAATGTCCATATAAGCTCCACAATGACTTTCAAGGTACCCAATGAGCTTCCCAATCACATCTTATCCATAAAAATGTCCTTATGAACCCCTGATGATCCTTTGTTGACCCCCATGATAAGAGACAACCAACACACATCAATCCCTCCTTTCAAGGAGCTTTGACAAATTCATGATGATTATAATCACTTGATGAATTGACTAGGCACTCTTGCTTGGGCTTAAAACCGCTGAGACTCTTCTCTTGAATGAAACACCTCTCTTGATCCCCTGTTAAGAACAATGCTATGCAAACGCAAATGCTAAAATAAAATGAAACATAAGCCAAGTACAAGAAAAGGGTTGGTCAAATTTTAGGGTACAACATTCATGCACATGGGTTGCTTCCTTTCCATTCATTAGTGGGTCAGCAAATGGTCACTAAGAGGTGTGAAAATGAATTGGAAAGGTTTAGGTCATGTAGAATGCCTTTGTACCAAGTTTTGAAACATGACTTCTTATGGTATAAAGTTTGAAAAAAGGCATATAATGCTACCAAATGTTGGCACAAATTAGTCAAGGTACATCAAAAGGTGACTTGTAATGAAAGTAATTCACACCATGTCCAAAAATCACTTTTCCAAGCTTATTATGGTTCAAAGGATCACATAAACCATCAAATGCCATGGAAATAAAGTTCATGATGAAGCTAAGGAAGTGTGACACAACTTTCATGTGGCACAAAATTTCATTTGAGGCCTTGAAGTTCATGGAATTGGTTATTGAAGAAAATGACCTATAATGAAGTTTCCCAAAATACCCTTGCCTTGTAAAGACCATAACTTGAGCTCCACACATGAGAACGATGAGTTCTAGGACTTCTTGGAAATATAAGATCATGAATAAAAACTTTCATGTTCATTTAAAAGTGAGAAAGAACTTGGTTCCATGTGAAAAGAGCTATGGAAGTGAGTTGACTTTGTGTACCTCAAAAATCCATTCATCTGATGACACCAACTTGTTGACCTCATAAATTAAGATGTACAAACTCAATGGATGAGTTCTTGTACTCAAAAGAAAGCCTGAAAGATGATGAATAAGTTTCATGCTTGTTGGAAAATGAGATTGAACTTGCATCATAATGAAAATTGTCCTTGAAGTTAGGCACCAAAGAAGGGGGTTTTACACTGAAATCAACTGAAACCCTAATTTAGTAACTCCTTGAACTCCTTAATCTCCTTGATTTGATCTCAAAATGACATCCTAGATGTTTCATGATGGCTTCTCATGTCTTCAATGGTCAAGAACCAAGTCTTTAGTCCTCTCAAGTCCACAATTGACTCTTAGTTGACCAGATGAAACCCTAACACCGTACCCTTTGACTGGGGCTCTTGCAGATGAATTGAATGACCATAAAAGCTCCATAAAGACCTCCCAAGATACACACTGAGCTTTTGAACCAAGCCTTATCCAAAATGGTAACCTCATGACCCTCTGATGACCCTCTGATGATCCTCAAGATAAGGAGGTGACACCCATACACAAATCTCTCCCCTCAAGGAGCTTTGAAACCCAACCTTGATGGCAATGAACTCTTGATGGCCTAGAAATGATACCCTTTCTTGAGCTTGAACATGAAGCTCTCCTCTTGAATGGTAAAAAAAAATCTCTTGATCCTCTTCTAGAACCAATGCTATACAAATGCAAATGCTAAAATGAAATGAAACATAAGCCAAGTTAGAAAGAAAAGGTTGGTCAAATTTTGGGATAAAACAGGTACCAACAGCAAAAATAAACCTTCCTAACCCAACAACAATGGTGGAAGTATGATTGGTAGGCACCTAGTTTGTTGCTCTAATCCTATGCAGGATAGAATACTTCACACTCAGTTGGCCAGCAAATAGTTTTCCTTTCAAGGGCCATTCAGTTACTTGGTTAGTAGTGGTCACCTTGCAAACTTGATTATCAGTCACCTAAAGTTCACTTGCTTCTTTCTCACCCCTTCCTAAATACCTGCTAATAACATCAGCAGAAAATTCAACACATCTCCCTCATACAAATACCTTCATAAACTCCTTTCTTTTTTTGTCAGTAATGTCCTCATGGATGTTCACAATGAACTCCTTTACCAGTATATCATAGCACTTAGAAAAGCCAACCACAGTCTTAATCAACTCAACATCAGAAATTAACTTCACGACCTCCTTGATCTCAAGAGCATCCTTGCCCAACTCTCTCTCCAGAGCAACTCTTCTTTGGTACACATACTTCCACTTAGCCACATTCACAATGGAGTGGAAAGAAACATTGTCTAAAGGAGAAGCATCCAATGTGTTTGTTGCTCTATTGGTAGCAGGCTTTCTGACAGGAGTGATGTCCTGGACATCATCCTCAACATCTTCTTCAGACTCAGTTTCAAACCTGTTATTTCTCTTCTTAGAGGCAGTGGTAACTTTGCTTCATGCTTTAGGAGGTCCAACAACAATCTTCTTCTTATTACTCTTAGAAGGAGATTGATCAATCACAACTTTACCTCCCCTAGTCTTCAACCTCTTGTCAATCCCAGGAGCCACATTCACAATCAAATCATCATCAAATGGAACATTATCAAGATCCACAACATCATTAGAGACATTAGCCTTTTTCTTACTCTGATCAAAGCTACCAATCTTGTTCTCCATACCAGAAATATCAGCATCATCATTAGTATCACCTCAATCCTCCCTTCCTTAAGCACAAAGTTAGCCAACTTGTCCAGGTTATCAGTATCAGTGCTCTTCTTAGAATGAGAACCATCAACATCTTTTTCCTCACTTTTGTTAGCATCATAAGTGGGAATAGCATCCATTTGAGACAATGGGGTAGAAATACCAAGCACATTGTGACCTCTATATAAAACCTTAGTAACCAACTTTCTAATGATTCTATTAACATACATACTACCCTCTTTGGTCCTATTTTCAAAGGTTGAATCAAGAGGAGTATTAAAGGTGTTACTACCTATAGGAGCCCGTTTGGAACCGCTTGCATGTGAGGTTGTAGACTTTGTCAACTCAGCATCGTCATAGGGAACCATGGCTAGTGGAGCAACATCAATCACACCATCAAACGAGATTCTCACAGAATGAGTCGTTGTCTTAGATTCTGACCTAGCAGACTTGCACGAAGTTGAACCATGTTGTTGAGACATCTTGAGATTTTTGTGTGTGAGATGATGGGGTTTAAGCAGAAGTTCTGTGAGAGTATGGGAGATGAAATAACATTTGGAATGATAAGTGAGGTTAGGGTAGCGTGTGGAAATAACATTTAATGTATTTTGAAATAATAAGTCTTGTTGAGACATCTTTATTTTTGGAAAATACCAAACCTCTTGAATGATATTTCCACTCAGCAACAATTTCTACAGATCCTCATAAATGCAAATTCCTAATTTTCCTCTTAAAATTTAAAATTGACTAGCATCCAATGCCTTAGTGAAGATGTCAGCTAGCTGCTTCTCTGTAGCAACATGTTCTAAGGCGATGATCTTGTCTTCAATAAGCTCTCTTATGAAGTGATGACGAATATCAATATGCTTGGTCCTACTGTGTTGAGTAGTATTTTTTTTAGATATTTATAGCACTTAAATTGTCACAATACAATGTCATGACATCTTGTGTGACATTATATTCAGTCAGCATTTGTTTCATCCACACTAGTTGAGAACAACTACTTCTAGCTGTTATATATTCAGCTTCAGTAGTAGACAGAGACACAAAATTTTGCTTCTTGTTGAACCATGATATAAGATTGTTCCCCAAAAAGAAGCAACCTCCTGATGTGCTTTTCCTATCATCAGCACTTCCAACGCAATCAACATCGTAGTACCCAGATAACACATGGCCAGATCCACGAGTGTATAACATTCCATACTCACTTGTTCCATTAATGTACTTCAGAATCCTCTTTACTTGATTGATGTGACTTACTTTGTGTTTAGCTTGGTATCTAGCACACACACCTACAGCAAAATCAATGTCAGGCCTACTTGTTGTAAGATATAACAAGCTCCATATCATGCTTCTATAGAAACTTTGATCTATATTTACACCCTTTTCATCTTTAGACAACTTAAGATGGGTAGGTGCAGGTGTTCTTTTGTGACTGACATTCTCCATCCTAAACTTATTAACTATATTCTTGGCATATTTACTCTGAGATAGGAATATAGAATCTTTCATTTGTTTGACTTGCAACCCAAGAAAATAGATTAATTTACCAACAAGACTCATTTCAAATTCTGACTGCATGGACAAAATGTTGAACCATCTAATCAGACATCCCACCAAACACAATATCATCAACATAGATTTGAGCAATCATGAGCTTTCCTCCTTCTTCTTTAATAAACAAGGTCTTATCCATGCCACCTTTTCTGTATCCTTTATTAATAAGAAATTATGTTAGTCTCTCATACCAAGCTCTAGGAGCTTGCTTCAGTCCATACAGAGCTTTCTTCAACTTGTAAACATGATTGGGAAACGTTGGATCAATGAATACCTTAGGTTGTTCCACATAGACCTCCTCATTTATGTATCTATTTAAGAAAGCACTCTTACATCCATCTGAAGCAGCTTGAATCTCAGAATGCAGACAACTCCCAAAAGTAATCTGATAGATTCAAGGCGACCTATAGGAGCAAACGTTTCATCAAAGTCAACCCCTTCAATATGAGTGTATCCCTGAGCCACCAATCTGGCTTTATTTCTGGTAACCACCCCTTTTTCATCAGACTTGTTCTTGTATACCTATTTTGTTCCAATCACATTTGTTCCTTCAGGCCTTGGAACAAGATCCCGTACTTCATTTCTCTTGATTTTCCCTAGCTCTTCTTGCATGGCATTGATCCAGAATTCATCAGTTAAGGCTTCTTTGACATTCTTTGGTTCAATTTTAGACACAAAATAAGAGTTTGTTATGACTTCTCTGGATCTAGTAGTGACTCCCTTATTTAGATCACCTATGATAAGAACCATAGGATGGTCTTTCTGAATTCTGGTAGAGGGTCCCTTGTTTACTAGTTCAGGTTCGGGTTCTGTATTAGTAGAATTGAGATCAGTTTCTTTGTCTGCAGACTCTGCTGAGATGTCAAGGGATGTTCCAACATCTTCAAGGACATCAGTCTCATTGTGCACATCATCAACAACAACATTGATGGACTCCATTATAGCTTTAGTTCTGGAGTTGAATCCTCTATAGGCTCTGCTGTTAGTAGAGTAGCCCAAAAATACTCCTTCATCACTTTTTGTATCCATCTTTCTTCTTTGGTCACGATCTGCCAATATGTAGAATTTGCTTCCAAATACATGGAAGTATTTGACAGTAGGCTTTCTTCCCTTCCATATCTCATATAAGGTGGTCATGGTTCCTGTTCTTAAGGTCACTCTATTATGAACATAGCAAGCAGTGTTCATAGCTTCAACCCTTAAGTGGTAAGGCAGTTTATTTGCATGGATAATAGCTCTAGCAGATTCCAGGATAGTTCTATTCTTTCGTTCCACAACTCCATTTTGCTGTGGAGTAATGGGAGAAGAGATTTCATGGCTAATCCCTTCAGATGAGCAAAATTCAACAAATTTTTGATTCTCAAATTCCTTCCCATGATCACTTCTGATTCTAACATTGCTCTCATTTTCTCTTTGAATTCTTTGACAAAGATCTTGGAACACATCAAACGCTTCAGATTTTTCTCTTATAAAACTCACCAAGTATATCTTGAAATATCATCCACCACCACATAACCATACTTCTTCCCACCAAGACTCTCCACCTTCATAGGTCCCATCAAGTCCATGTGAAGGAGTTCCAACACTTTTGAAGTAGTGAGATGTTTAATCTTCTGGTGTGACATCCTAGTTTGCTTTCCAATTTGGCATTCACCACAAACCTTTCCTTCTTCAATCTTTAGCTTAGGAATTCCTTTGACAGCTTCAATAGAGATGATCTTCTTTATCCCTTTAAGATGAAAATGATCAAGTTTTTGGTGCCACAATTTCACTTCATCTTCTTTGGCTAGAGCAAATCTAGAATCTTGAGTAACCCATAGATAGCAGTTATCCTTAGATCTGACTCCCTTCATAATCACTTCACTCTTTTCATTAGTAACCAAGCATTCAGATTTATTGAAGTTGACATTGAATCCTTGATCACATAGTTGACTGATGCTAATCAAGTTGGCAGTCAATCTTTTAACCAACAACACATTATCAAGGTTTAGAACTCCTGAGCAGTTCAGTTTTCCAACTCCCTTGATTCACCCTTGGCTCCATCACCAAAAGTCACATAGCTAGTAGAATGGGATTTGATGTCTACTAAGAGATTTTTAATTACTGTCATGTGTCAGGAGCACCCACTGTCAAAATACTAATCTTCTTTAGCTAGGACTCTAAGAGACATATGAGCTATCAAACTGGTAGCAGCAACTCTAGGAACCCTTTGCTTCCTATTAGAAGGAATATTGTGATTGGGTCTAGGTTGAGGAGTAGATTTAGGATATCCATGCAGCCTGAAGCAAAAAGGCTTTATGTGAACAAAGGGTTCATAGTAATGACATCTCCATCTTTGGAATCTTCCTCTTGGGTGGTTGGGTTGTCCTCTGTCATGATGTTTAGACATCTGATGTGACATATTTCGCTTAGGCCCAGAAGGATTGTGGTGTGAAGAGGGACTACAGTCTGAAAGGTTTTTTTTCTCCATCAAACCCTATCCCAGTCATGTCTCCTGCCCTTTTTCTAATCTGAAGGATTTCATCTAAAGTGTCAGTTCCACTATTCAGCATTCTAATAGACTTGGACATTTGATCAAGTTGGGAATTCAACAATGTAACTTCATCATTCAATTCAGAGATAGTTTTAAGATTCTCTTCCTTTTCAGCCTTCAGTCTAATTATAAGTCTCTTCTGCTTCTCTCCTTTATGACATAGTTCTTCACTTTTGAGACACAACTCTTTTTAAGAAGTTGCAAGTTCTTCAAAGGTTAATTCATCATCACTAGAGTCTTCATCAGAGTCATATCTCCCAGTCAAAGCAGTCACATATTTAGTCGATTCTTCTTCAAGATCACTTTCAGAATCCTCATCAGTCCAAGATACAAATAGGCTCTTCTTTTGTTTCTTGAGGTAAGTAGGGCATTCAACTCTAATGTGACCAAATCCTTTACATCCATGGCACTGAATCCCTTTGCTTTGAGTGGACGTTTCTTCATACCTTGTTCTTCTACCAACATCATTAGACCTGCTGATGTCATATGAGTTGTTCTTGACATTTGGTATTGACTTCATGTCCATCCTCTTTATTACCATGTTAAACTGTCTTCTAAAGAGCACTATAGCATTGGATAAGCTTTCATCAGTATCTAAATCACATTCATCCTTTCCATCTTCAGTATTGAACACAAAAGCTATGCTCTTTTCCTTATCAGATTTGTCACTTATCCCTACTTCAAAAGTTAATAGAGATCCAATAAGTTCATCCATCCTCATCTTGCAAATGTCTTGAGCTTCTTCTATGGCAGTTACTTTCATATCAAATCTCTTGGGAAGAGACCTGAGAATCTTTCTTACAAGCTTTTCTTCTGACATATTTTTACCTAGGGCACTTGAAGCATTGGCTATTTCAAGGATATTCATATGAAAATCAAGTATGCTTTCATCATCTTTCATCCTTAAGTTTTCAAATTTTGTAGTTAGCAATTGAAGTCTTGACATCTTTACCTTAGAAGTACCTTCATGAGTAGTTTTGAGTATCTCTCAAGCATCTTTGGCAACTTCACAATTATTCACCAATCTGAATATATTTCTATCAATTCCATTGAACAAGGCATTCAAGGCTTTAGAATTTCCAAGAGCCAATTCATCCTCCTCCTTAGTCCATTCTTCCTCAGGCTTCAGGTCAGATGTAGCTTTTCCATCTTTCCCAACAGTCACAGGGTGTTCCCATCCTTTTATGACAGCTTTTCAAGCCTTACTATCCAATAATTTCAAGAAGGCCACCATGCAAGGTTTCCAATAATCATAATTATTTCCATCCAGAACAGGTGGTCTGTTCACAAATCCTCCTTCTTTGTCCATAGTACCAGAAAGTATCGTTCCTAGATCTCACCCAGAACCAGAGCAGGATGCCTGATCTAATACTAATTGAAATTCTGGTATCAGATATGAGATGTTGAAAGAGATGTCACGACACTAATATCTGAACAATTACCAATATATGAACAAGATAAAATGCAGTTAACAATTGTAAAGAGACACAAGCAATTGTTAACCCAGTTTGGTGCAAACACACCTACGTCAAAGGGCTACCAAGCCAGGAAGGAAATTCACTAAACAAAATTAGTTTGGAGATTCTCAGCAAACTCTCTAGTTTACAATCTTCGCACTTAATCTCTACTCGTGTAATTTCTATCTAAGACTCTCTCAGATAAGAGACACCTCTCACTCCCCCTCAATCATAGTAGTGATAAAAAATAGAATATTAAAAAGTAGAAGACACACTTCAAGGACAACACTTGGTCTTGCTTAAAAGCTTCAATCAATTACAACGCACTCATGCTTAAAAGCTTAGAGTGGACAATTTACAACTCAAAGAACTCAGTCCAATTCACACATCAAAGTGATGAATGAATGGCTCACAAAATAACAATAACACAAGAAGGTAAAAACCTTATTCCTTAAGCAAACCACACTCTAAACCCTAGCTTCTCTGATCTTCAAATAGGATTGTAAAGTCTTTATATCTAAACACTTTGAGTGGGCTTGGGCAATATTAAAAACACACTCTGATTTAATAAAATCAAATTATATAATTCTTCAAATCTTTTCATAATTACCGTTATAGAAATAGAACCAAATCAAATCAAATTAAACTCTAAATCTTCTCAAGATTTTCTGCATGAAAATAGAACAAAAGATTCCATAATAACTCCATGAATTATATAGCAGAAACTCTTTTGTTTAAAGAAGATCTCCATGTTGATTTGCACCAGTAAAATCTGTTACCAGAATAGCCTAAAAATGCACAAAAACATAACAAATAAAACATAACATTCTGACTGAATGTTCTGTATACATATGTCAGGACATCATACTTGACATCATGAACTAAACCCTACAACATCAAAAGGAACCACCTACAGAATGTTAGGATCACATGTCAAGACATCCTATAGGACATCTTGTGATAACACCAAGTTTTACCAAAATTGATGCCAATCATAGAACTAACAGGAACATTCTAGACATCTCTAGACACTTCAAGACCTTTCAAGACACTTCAAGGCATTTGCTCCAATACATCAATTGGGATTAAGACCATTATGTTACTTCATTCCCAAGAATGTGAGCCCTTAGATTCATGTTTGTATTGGGATGTGTTGCGGTGAAATTTGGATGTCAAGCTATTGATTAACTTGAATCTTAATTCATTTACAACCGGTCTTTGATTTATCCGAAGGAAAGGTTAAAGAAAGGAAAAACCTAAAAGGGAGGTTAGAAACGTCTTGACTGTGGCCAAGGTTTCAATGGGGAATACACGTATCTTAGGGACACGCTTACGCGGAGTGTAGAAACTCCAATATCTACGTTGTAAATTGTTAAGTGAATTAGGGTTAGGTTAGGGATTCCGCGGCGGGAAACCCTAAAATGAGTGCGGCGACTCTTTGACCTAAAGCTAGGGGTAGTTTTGTAATTTTGTCCACGGCGAGACATTTGTGAAAAGTTAGGGTTTGTAAGGGTTTGAAGTTTTGAGGACTATTGGCGTGGCGGCCAAACGGCTAGACCTAATCCTTCGGAGGAATGCAATGGGACAAATTAACGATGCAAATGCGCGAATTTAAACCATACAAACAGCAGAAATTAAAGTGCGGAAAGGTAAACGCGATAATTTGTTCGCGAAGTTACAAATGAGAAACAGATACAATTATAATACAACTTGAATTGAAAAACACATTAAAATAGCTAATAGCAACGTAACAAGCTGCACATTGAATACACAAGGTTAGTAGACAGAGTCACACAGTAATCAGGCGAGTTATGAAACGGAAGTGCGAAAGTTATAGATATTCTTTGTTGTTTATTTGTGATATAAAAAAAGCTTTTGATTTAAGTTAAAAAAAAAGAGGTTTTAATATTATTAAAAAAAACTTTTCAAAAATAGTCTTAATTTAATTATCTAACAAAAAGGTTTTATTTTAAAAAAAAAGTTTAATGTTATTATTATATATTTTTTAAAAAACGGTTCTAGTTATTATTTTAAAAAAAGATTTTAGTTATTATTTTAAATTTATCTAAAAAAAAAGTTTTTCTTAAAAATAATAGGTTTTCATATTAATTTGAAAAAGATGTTAATGTTATTTATTTTAAAAAACAGATTTTTATATTATAACAAGTTTTAATAAATTAATGATAATAATAATAATAATAATAGTAATAATAATAATAATAATGATAATAATAATAAATAATAATAATAATAATAAATAATGATAATAATAATACTAATAATAATAACAATAATAATAAATAATGAATTTTAAATGTGCCAAATAACCCAACAATGTTGCTAACGCAGAAATGCGCTCAGCGCAACCAGATCTAAATCGGACGAAACAAAATTTATCGCAAAGAAAAAGAAATTAAGCAAAAAAACAGTATTATTGCTCACACAAAAATGCGATCATCGCAACCAGATCGAACTAACACAAATGTCACGCGTCATGCACACAAATGTGCAAACATCGTATCGATATAATTCGATCAAAAATTAATCTTATATATATATATATATAAACTCTAACAATTTAAAAATTATAAATATATAAACGTAACAGTAATAGATGAAGAAAAAGAAATAACGGTAATAGATGAAGAAAAAGAAATAACGGTAAAAGATGAAGGAAAAGAAATAACGGTAAACGATGAAGAAAAAGAAACAACAGTAATAGATGAAGAAAAAGAAATAACAGTAATAGATGAAGAAAAAGAAATAACGGTAAACGGCACTCACTCCTCTTAGGTTTTTTTCATTCTCCCCCTTTTTTCAACAAGGCAACACATGTATATATAGGGAACAAATTAGGGTTAACACCAAATTGTCAATAATGTCCCTAAAGCCCATTTTAAAGCCCAAACTAAATAATTAGTTAAGAAAAAAAATAAAATTTAAATAATTTAAAATAAACTTAAAATAAAAACTAATAATCCTATTGATTCCTAAAATCAAAAATATTATAAAAAGAACAAAATTTTTTCTAATATTTTTTATTTTATGATTTTTTGGATATTTTTATGAATAATTTAGAAAAAAGTGAAAAAAAATAATATTTTAAAAAATGATTTAATTAAAATACGAAAATAATAATTAAATAATAATAAAAAAACTATTTTTGTTATTTTTTAATGAGAGATAGAAACAATTAGAGTAAAAATAATAAAAAACAAAAAGTGACTAAGGTGAGATTCGAACTCTCAACCTCTCACACTCACAACTCCTTACACATGTCCTCTTGCCAATTGTGCCATTTTTACTTTTTAGGAAAAAATACATGCTATATGATATTTACCTGCAAAAAGTCAAACGACTACACAAATTTGTTAGTAATTGATTAAATGCAATGAAATGCGACGACAAATCTTAGGGCAAAATTTGGGGTATTACAGTTGCCCCTATTTAAATAACTTCACCGGGTGATTTGAGCAACGGAGACTCGAGAAATCATGGTGGAGGGATTTAAATACAGATAACTGAAAATTTTGCCTTTAGACGCAGTGCTATGCAATGATATGGACAAAACAAAACGAACTATAATGCTAAATATAATATGAATCTGATATGATGCGTATGATGAAAATGACAAATGCACGGATACAGACGAAACAACGTCACAGGGGACGACCCACCGAGGAATTGCACTAGGGAAGAAGACATGTCATATCTGGAAGAACGTCGGGTAGACACGACACAGAATTATTGATAGGTGCCAAGTAAATTAGAAATTGTCCGCAAGGTAAGACGCGAGTAAAACACGAGCTCAGGAGAAAAACGCAAATGGGGATAAAACACCCATGATGCCAAGTAAATAAATTTTGCCCACAAGGTAAGACACGAGTAAAACACGACCTCAGGGAGAAAAAAAAAGCAAATGGGGGTAAAACACCATGATGTTAGGTAAACCCAGGAATATCTGGTAAACGGGGAATAAAACACCCGGGATAAAGGTACATGGGGGATAAAACACCCAAGGATAGAAGGTAAGTGGGGAGTAAAGCACCCAAGATAGACATGTAAATGGGGAGTAAAGCACCCAGGATAGAAATGTAAATGGGGAGTAAAGCTCCCAAGATAAAGATGTAAATGGGGAGTAAAGCACCCAAGATAAAAATGTAAATGGGGAGTAAAGCACCCAAAATAAAAACGTAAATGGGGAGTAAAGCACCCAAGATAAAAATGTAAATGGGGAGTAAAGCACCCAAGATAGAAATGTAAATGGGGAGTAAAGCACCCAAGCTAGAAATGTAAATGGGGAGTAAAGCACCCAAGATAGAAATGTAAAGGAATTATGCTATGACATATGATCAAATGCAAATGCAGACGTCGACGACAAGACTCGACTCTTTCTGTGAGATGACAAAACTGGAGGACTGATTCCTCAACACGGAGATCACTGTCATTCTGTTAAACTGTATCAAGTTGATAGTCACTGTAGGAATGATGAATAACTGCTTAGGGATTATGCGAGTAAACTGCTCCAGGTCAAATGAACTGATAGTTGCTTCAGCTGTCTGATTCGTGGAATCGACTGTTTTGCTGTATCCTCGGAGGGCTTGCCCCAGTCTGAGTCTTGAACAATTCTCTGGATAAACCAAATCTTAGAAGATATTTCCTTGAACAAATCTTGAGCTGATTCTTTGACAGGATGTAAAAGGAACTTGCCCCGGATAAGATCACTTGACCAAGTTTCTCATTGTTTGAAAATTCCTTAGAGGAAAGCCAGTTTGCAAACAAAAATATTCCTACAAACATGGTAATGCAAAGTTCATGCGACTTTTGAAATCAAAATTATTTTTGAAAGATGGAAAATACATGAGTCGTTAGTCAGAACACAACGGTTCAAGACGCTCAAAGTTTAAAACAAAGGTGTACTGCCAAAATAAATGATTCACAAAGATCTTTAGGAGTCAGGTTACGCAACCTTGCTGTAGTATACTTTCAAAATAACCTTGCTTCAATTAGGTCTTTTGAGGGTTGTAATGTGGCCTGGTTCACGGTTTATGAAACAAAAGATAAAGGCTCAAAATTTATTTGTACCCACCCAATCTACGTGATGATCTTCAGTCCTATGCTCAGTTAACTCATACTATGCATTCAGGTTCCCATAAGTTAGGGATTTCATTGATCGTAGCAATGATGACTCAGAAGCCAAAGGGACCTAAGAAAAGGCAGCCACTACTCCCCTATAACATTTGATTGTTTTGACATTGAGGATTTTCAAGATAAGGATTTAAAAATCTCTTTGTATTATCCCTAAATTTTGCCTGAACTGTTTATTTTAGAGTTTACAGTCAGCGGGATGCCCCAGTTTTGCCTAAGTCTCCTTCATAGGTTTTGACTTAGCGGGCTTCTTTTGATTTTTTTATATTATTTTTTTGTGTGAAGGAAAGTGACTGTTTGATTTTAATGATTACGGTGAACCATCATCGACCTTTTGATTAGAAAACATCTTCGACACTTGTTTGACGTGTGCGAAGGAAAATTTGTTAATGAAAGGTGTATCGTATGAACACACAACCAAGTTAACTAAGAACTACCCATCCCAAGGTTAAAATTGTGGGTTTTTTGTAATGAAAGAAACTCCAACTTCTAGGCTCGAAGGGGGTAACGAGGGATTAACTTCCTTATTTCTCCAGTGTTTGGGAATTGAAACAATGCCTTACATCGTCAACAAGGTTTGATTGAAAGCATACTGGCAGCAATTATGGGTATAACGTTTTCGTCATCCTCCCTCCGATCTTAGCATATCAAAATTTTGGACAAGAAGTAAACATTTGAAAAATAAAGCATAAAGATGCAAATAAATGGACGGAAATGAATTGAATCAAAAGTCGCAATGCTTATTTCATTAATGAAAGTACAAACATAATTGAAAGCAAACAACTTAAACAAAATAAGGAAAATGCAAACAACGAGAAAAGGCCCAATGACAAAGCTTCAATTCTGATGTGTTGGCAAGGGATCTGTCTGGACGCTCGGACGACTATCCGTAAAATCAAGTATTCCGGCTCTAATCAGTTCACGCACCCTAGCTTTCAATGCAAAACAATGCTCCAAGTCGTGGCCTAAGGCACCCTCATGAAAAGCACACTTTAGATCAGCCCTAAATCCAACTGGAGGATTAAGAGGAGGTGGTAAAGCCTTTGTAGTGATCAGCCCTTGTCGAACTAAGTCAGGATACAGCTCTGTGTAAGTCATGGGAATAGGATCAAAGTGATCCTTGTTCCGATTCTGGTCTTGTCTGATAACTGGGCGTTAAGGAGTCTGAGCTGGTTCTGGAGCACTAACAGGTTGAGATCCCTGGCGAGGCTTCCTTGATTCAGTTATGACAGCATTGGCCTGTTCATCCTTCTTCTTATGGAAATTCCCGTAGGTTTTTTTTGCACCATTAGAAGATTCAACAGCTTTGGATACTTTACCATTTTTCAAACCTTCTTCTAACCTCTGACCAATAGTCACCAAATCTGCAAAACTTAAAGAGACATTCCCGATCATCTTTTCCCAATAGAAAGGGGACAAACTATCCATGAACAATCCAGTTAATTCCTTTTCTGCTATAGGGGGTTCAACTTGAGAAGCTAACTCTCTCCAACGCTGAGCATATTCCTTGAATGACTCTTTTTCATTTTGAGATATATTTTGTAATTGACGGCGATCAGGAGTCATATCCAGGTTGTATTTGTATTGTTTCATGAAAGCGTTAGCGAGATCTTGAAAGCAACGGACACTGTTATGCTCTAAGTTCATATACCATTTGAGAGAAGCACCACTCAAACTGTCTTGAAAGCAATGGATGAGCAATTTCTGATTGTTGGTGTAGGCCGCCATCTTTCGAAAGTACATGACCAGATGAGCTCTTGGACATGAGTGACCTTTATACTTCACAAACTCAGGAGTCTTGAATTTGGCAGGCATAACGAGACCGGAGACTAGGCACATATTGTCGGCATCTATATTGAAGAAATCAGTACCCTCAACAGCTTGGAGTCTCTTATTGATGATTTGATATTGTTCACGGGTAATCTCAGGCTCAACAAAATCTTCATGGTCTTCCCCTTGAACACTGGCAACATTGTGCTCATATAGAGGATTCTCAAAGGAAGCTCAGATAGTTTGGTTAACAGTGTGGACCACAGGTCTAGTCTCGGTAAGGACGGGAGCTTGAAAAACCGGTCTGACAGTCTGACCAATTGTAGCAGACGATGCAATAGGCGGAGAGTAGTTAGGAGGTAAGCCAAGCTCGGGCCAAGTAGATGGTGGCACTGGAACAAGAGGTGGATCAACATCCGAAACTTCCTGAATGACGGTCCTTTGAGGTGACTCTCCTCTGGAAATCAGTACTTGGAGCATCTCGGTGAGTTTGGTCATGCCTGATTTCAACTCATCGATCTCCATTCGGATCTCTACATTATATGCCTCTTGCTCTGACATCTTACGTCTATAATTAGCCCTGGTCTGGTATCTGTGTCGAGGAATCAGCTTGACGACTCAAAGGTACACTGGAAGACGAGAGAACCGAGAATGAGAAACCGGGGGACAAATGCAATGCAAAAATGTGATGCTGATGCCATGCAATTGTTCCAAGAATTTCAACGGTCGATTGCAAATATTCCCTTTTAGGAAGGCTGGAAAAAAATTTTAGACTTTGAAATGTAGGGCTTCTTGAATTTGCAAGGGACTGTCGGATTCCTTGAAACTAGGAATGATATGATGCTTTATGGATGCAATGCACAAATACACATAAGCAAACAAAAGGTCCTAAGTTAGAGGAACAATGAATGGAGTCAAGGTCTACCCTTCCCAAAGAGGTATGTACTATAGGTTGATTGTACCTGCAGAAAAAGGGTTCTAAATCAGTGCCCAAAGTCATCAGTCCATCTTTCGGATATTATCGACTTCCCGACTAACTCGAGGGTCAATAATATTCTCAAGAGAACCTCTTTTAAGTGTAGCATCGCGTAGCAACCATTGTAGGACTACTCCCATATAGTTCCCGCACTACGTCCTATATAAGGTCAAGATGGTGTAAAGGTACTACGGTTCCCAGTATCACAGACTCCAACCGATAACGGTAAAAGTTTTCACGACTACACTCGATCAACCGAACCATTTTCGAAAGTGTCTCAACTGAGCGGTGATTCTCGATTTAGCTTAGTCGGGACTCACTCCCTATAAGCCTCGTCGAATATATCAGCCATCCTATCATAAGGTCGCTCAAGTCCGGGTGTAGGACTTATCTCACAACACAGTAACTCCAAGTAAGGTACCCCAATATATACATACAAGTGAGCAAAATATATAATAAAACAAATATATAAAGAAAAATAAACAAAATAGGGATAACCCTCAATAGTTAGGACTCCCCAGTGAAGTCGCCATTTTCTGTTGCGGTGAAATTTGGATGTCAAGCTATTCATTAACTTGAATCTTAATTCATTTACAACCGGTCTTTGATTTATCCGAAGGAAAGGTTAAAGAAAGGAAAAACCTAAAAGGGAGGTTAGAAACGTCTTGACTGTGGCCAAGGTTTCAATGGGGAATACACGTATCTTAGGGACACGCTTACGCAGAGTGTAGAAACTCCAATATCTACGTTGTAAATTGTTAAGTGAATTAGGGTTAGGTTAGGGATTCCGCGGCGGGAAACCCTAAAATGAGTGCGGCGACTCTTTGACCTAAAGCTAGGGGTAGTTTTGTAATTTTGTCCACGGCGAGACATTTGTGAAAAGTTAGGGTTTGTAAGGGTTTGAAGTTTTGAGGACTATTGGCGTGGCGGCCAAACGGCTAGACCTAATCCTTCGGAGGAATGCAATGGGACAAATTAACGATGCAAATGCGCGAATTTAAACCATACAAACAGCAGAAATTAAAGTGCGGAAAGGTAAACGCGATAATTTGTTCGCGAAGTTACAAATGAGAAACAAATACAATTATAATACAACTTGAATTGAAAAACACATTAAAATAGCTAATAGCAACGTAACAAGCTGCACATTGAATACACAAGGTTAGTAGACAGAGTCACACAGTAATCAGGCGAGTTATGAAACGGAAGTGCGAAAGTTATAGATATTCTTTGTTGTTTATTTGTGATATAAAAAAAGCTTTTGATTTAAGTTTAAAAAAGAGGTTTTAATATTATTAAAAATAACTTTTCAAAAATAGTCTTAATTTAATTATCTAACAAAAAGGTTTTATTTTAAAAAAAAAAGTTTAATGTTATTATTATATATTTTTTAAAAAACGGTTCTAGTTATTATTTTAAAAAAAGATTTTAGTTATTATTTTAAATTTATCTAAAAAAAAAGTTTTTCTTAAAAATAATAGGTTTTCATATTAATTTGGAAAAGATGTTAATGTTATTTATTTTAAAAAACAGATTTTTATATTATAACAAGTTTTAATAAATTAATGATAATAATAATAATAATAGTAATAATAATAATAATGATAATAATAATAAATAATGATAATAATAATAAATAATGATAATAATAATACTAATAATAATAACAATAATAATAAATAATGAATTTTAAATGTGCCAAATAACCCAACAATGTTGCTAACGCAGAAATGCGCTCAGCGCAACCAGATCTAAATCGGACGAAACAAAATTTATCGCAAAGAAAAAGAAATTAAGCAAAAAAACAGTATTATTGCTCACACAAAAATGCGATCATCGCAACCCGATCGAACTAACACAAATGTCACGCGTCATGCACACAAATGTGCAAACATCGTATCGATATAATTCGATCAAAAATTAATCTTATATATATATAAACTCTAACAATTTAAAAATTATAAATATATAAACGTAACCGTAATAGATGAAGAAAAAGAAATAACGGTAATAGATGAAGAAAAAGAAATAACGGTAAAAGATGAAGGAAAAGAAATAACGGTAAACGATGAAGAAAAAGAAACAACAGTAATAGATGAAGAAAAAGAAATAACAGTAATAGATGAAGAAAAAGAAATAACGGTAAACGGCACTCACTCCTCTTAGGTTTTTTTCATTCTCCCCCTTTTTTCAAAAAGGCAACACATGTATATATAGAGAACAAATTAGGGTTAACACCAAATTGTCAATAATGTCCCTAAAGCCCAAACTAAATAATTAGTTAAGAAAAAAATAAAATTTAAATAATTTAAAATAAACTTAAAATAAAAACTAATAATCCTATTGATTCCTAAAATCAAAAATATTATAAAAAGAACAAAATTTTTTCTAATATTTTTTATTTTATGATTTTTTGGATATTTTTATGAATAATTTAGAAAAAAGTGAAAAAAAATAATATTTTAAAAAATGATTTAATTAAAATACGAAAATAATAATTAAATAATAATAAAAAACTATTTTTGTTATTTTTTAATGAGAGATAGAAACAATTAGAGTAAAAATAATAAAAAACAAAAAGTGACTAAGGTGAGATTCGAACTCTCAACCTCTCACACTCACAACTCCTTACACATGTCCTCTTGCCAATTGTGCCATTTTTACTTTTTAGAAAAAAATACATGCTATATGATATTTACCTGCAAAAAGTCAAACAACTACACAAATTTGTTAGTAATTGATTAAATGCAATGAAATGCGACGACAAATCTTAGGGCAAAATTTGGGGTATTACAGGATGGTTACCAAATAAACTACATAACTAATTGAGTTAACCTCTAACTCAGTGAGTTGAGGTTAACTAACTCCAAGGCTAGTTCCAAGGCTACATCCAAAGCTCACTCCGAACCTAGCAACTCCGAATAAAAACTCTATATAAGTAAATCATCACCATTTCACAAAGGGGTCCCATCATTTTCTCAATTTCTACATTCTTCACTCTCAATTCTCTCATATTCTCTCTGAATTTTCTACAACATTTTCACACTCATCTTCATCCTCTCCCAAAATAACCCTCATAAAAGCTCAATTTCCACCATTAAAGTGTAACAATCTTCACATCGAAATTGTTATTATCTCGAGCTAAACCTCATTCCACCATATTCCTACTTGGATTTCTAGATTTACAGTAGATTCTTCTCCAATTCAAGTAATCATCTCAAGCTTCTTCAGTGCAAATTGGTATTCAGAGCATTTATTGCGTTTTTATCGGTTTCGCTTTGATTTGATATCGAGCTTGTAATTCTATGGTTTTCTTTGCTTCTTATCATCATGTATCAATAGCAACAATCACGAAGACAATTCTCCGCCTTGTAGGTTAGTAATTCACACTTGATTTACTGTTTTGATCACTTTCGCGTGTTTACGATGTAGCTCGATTGTTTTTCGGTGTTGATTGATCATGTGATTGTTTGATCTTTGATCTTCATGTTTAATACTTTCAATTGATGTTTACTTAATTCCTAAGTGATTTTGAACTCCTTTTTTTGTGCTCAAATGTTAATCATAGCATGTGGAAGTTTGGATAAGTCTTTTGGTTGCTGAAAGTGCTTTTTCAAAAAGTTGGTTCTGCCACTATTACAGTGGAAACCGGTTACCTATATGTGGTAATCGGTTACCCTACACAAATTTCACGAAAGTTTGCCATTTTTAAGCAGGTAACCGATTACCTACCTGTGGTAATCGGTTACCAAAGTGACAAAATGCAATTTTTGCCTATTTTCAGGCTTTTTTGTTATTCTTTCCTCATGTAACTACCATGGCGTGATGTGCTTGGTATTTGTGGATGTTTTATGAGTTGTTCACCTTTTGGTTGAGGCATAATGCTGACTTTCAATGTGCATTTTTTAGATTCCCGATTATTTGCATTTTTGACATTGTATGATCATAATCATTCTTGAATATTCTTTGATCACATGCTACATAATTCATGATGCATACTAATTGCATTTGGTACTGTTTTACACTTCTATTCATGTTTTCATTGAGTTTGTTCCTTATTGGAATGAACTTACTCTTGTACAATCAATAATTCATCCTTTGCTTCAACGATTTTTCATCCCTTTGGAAAATTGATGGCATCTTCCCCTTTTGATTGATTAATCGAAACTTTGGTTCGATTAGTCGATCCTTCCTTTTTTCTTCTCCTTTAGATCGTCTAGAGCTTTTTCCTCCCTCTTCCCCCGTGGAGTTTAAGATTCGCAACGCATTGGAGCACTGTATAAATTTTGCGTCGTTGTGTTATTCGTTTGTTTCTTGCACCGAACTTTGGTGTTAGAGAGGGAATGAAAGTGGAGAATTCCTACACTTACTCTGACTATTTTGGGTAGGGGACGAATGACCCTGTGCCTGGAATAGTCACCTCTATCTCCTTACTGTGGTATCCCTTCTTTCTCTAATCGAATCGATCCTTTATCACTTGCACCCTTATCTCCTCTTTGGAAGTAACTCTCACCTTTCAGTTCAACACTTTTTTCTCTTGAGGCCAATCCATTCTTGGTTCACCCAGAGTCTTATAGTTAGTTCTTTCCTTGGTTGATCCACTATTCTTCGGTTAAAGCCAATTCTCTTTTTCCCCAGCGAAGTCAGTCTTTCTTCTTCGGTTTACACAGTCATCCGGTTAAAATGTAATCCCCATCAGAGTTCACAACCTTCTCTTGGTTCTCTCTGCCTTCTTGTCTGGTTTATCACTACATATCAATTAAACACCAGTCAGCTTTTCCTCAGTTAACCAGAGCCCGTCTATTAATACTGAACTTTCTTTGGGTTAATCGCATTCTTCTGGCTAATTACTCGATTTTTGGTTGATCACGGTCCGCCCGTTAAAACCAGCTTTTCCTTGGGTTAATCGCCTTCTTCTGGCTAATCACCTGATCTTTAGTTTATCACAGTCCCTCCGTTAAAACCAGTTTATCCTTGGGTTAATCGCCTCCTTCCACCTAATCACCCGATCTTTGGTTGATCACGGTCCGCCCGTTAAAACCAACTTTTCCTTGGGTTAATTGCCTCTTTCCGGCTAATCACCCGATCTTTGGTTTATCACGGTCCGCCCGTTAAAACCAGCTTTTCTATGGGTTAATCACCTTCTCTTGGTTAATTAACCGCCTTTTGGTCAATCACAGTCTACCTGTTTGAACCAGTCACCCTTTTTCTCAGTTAACCATATTCCGTCTATTAAGATACTGAGTTCTTTTCAGTTATTCACCTTTTTTTAGTAATCACTCATTCTTTCCGGTTAACCACAACCTGTCTATTAAGATACTGAGTTTCTTTTGACTTATTCACCTTCTTTTGGTTAATCATTCATTCTTTTTGGTTAATCACAGTCCGTCTGGTAAACACTGAACCTCCTGCAGTTAACAACCTTTCTTTGGTTTAAATACCGCCAGCTTTGGGTTAGTAACCTTTGGTCGGTTCGAATACCCTTTCCTTTGGTCAAATGTCATTTATTCAGTCAGTGTACCATTCTTTGGGTCACAACCTTCGCTTGGTTCCACACCCGTTCTTTGGGTTACAACCTTCGCTTGGTTTCACAACTGTTCTTTGGGTCACAACCTTTGCTTGGTTCCACACCCGTCTGTTGATTGATCACCATTTATCGGTTAAAACCAGCTCCTTTCTACTTCGGTTAACCACTTTTTATCAGTTAATATACCACTTTCCCCTCATAATCAAACACCTCCCTTTGGTTCAGTACTCTCTTTCTCTTATTTCGTCGCAATCCGTCTATTGACACCAACCTTTTTGCTCTCCCCACTAAGTTTTACTCTTATCTTTCTTCAATTAATCACTACTTGCTAATTAATTTACCGATTCCCTCGTGGATCTCACCTTTATTTCGATTCTTGTCCTTTACTCCTTTTTTCCCCGGCCACACCGTCATTCATCTATTTTCTCCCTAGTGGAGTCATCTATTTTCCTCTGCATTTTCCTGGCAGAGTTTTTGCTTTGCTTCTCCTTTCCTCAACCGAGTTTTCTTGGTTTCGACATTGTTCCTCTTGCGTTCCCCATTTGGATCTTGCCTTCTCTTTTTGCTCTAAGCTTTGACGCGGTCTTTATTTTTCTTTCCCAACGTTAGTTCCCCGAACTACGTAAACTCTGATTTCCTCATTGCACTATGAGGGTACGTAGGCACAAGATAGCGAAATCTTGGCGAGCCACCTTCGTCCGTCTTCTTCCCTTCTTCTATCTCTCTAGTCCGTCTAGATCCTCTTCTTTTCCTTGGTTCCTTGAACTACGGAGCTCTAACTTCCTCATTGCACTATGAGGGTACGTAGGCACGAGGGCCACAATCCTCCGTGAGCACTTTCTTTCTTCCTTTCTCGTTCTTTTTCTCCTTTCCTTTATTTTAGCTAGAAGACTTTAGATACATAACCCATCCAAGCCTAGAAGTAAGAGAAATGGTTCCCATCGGGTACGACGGATGCTTAAGGTGCTAGTACCTTCCTTTCGCATAACCGACCCCCTTTCCCGTTTCTCTTCCCTTGGGTTTTATCGATATTTTCCCTGTCCTTTGGGACTAAATCAAGTTCAGTGGCGACTCTGTTGTATCTTTGAGTGTGCGATTCACTTAGGTATAATCCCGCTAGCCCCATATACCTTCAATGGACCTCCTATGAACCTTTAGAATGCTTAGAACCAGTTGGAAACACTTGGAACAAAATATCCTTTCCTTCTTGCAAAATATGAAAAGTGACCAAAATACAACTTCAAGTAAATGAATTTATAGAAGCAAAACCAGGTTTGGAACAATTTAAGGGTGATTTATGAAATGTGTTAGAAGTGTCAAAGTGATTGAAACTGGTCAGAATCAAGTTTTTGGTACCAAAATGCAAAAAGTCAACAAGATGAGATTTTGAGGGTTGACTTTTTGTTCTTGCAGGTTTGAGGTGAAGATGAAGGCTTGGACACCTTCATGGGAAGTATTTATGATGTGTTTGAATAGGAGTTTGAGTGGTTTGTGTAACGCCCAATTTAATTATCTCGTTTTTCCGTGTTATTTTAGTTTCGGCGTGTTTTGTGGGGGTGTTTGAGTGCGATTGTGTGTAGCGCTTAAGTTGTAATTAATTAATAAATTTGGACTTTAAGACTAATAATAAAATTATTAGTGATAATGATAAATTAATGACTAATAGTAATATTATTAATATTATTATTATTGTTCTTCTTATTATTATTATTAATAATATTATTATTAAGTAAATAAAAGAAATGGAATAAAAAGAATTGGGATGAGGGGTATTGTTGGAATATTGGAAAGAGGAGAGGAGAAAACACGTTGGAAGAGAAGAAGAGAAACACGATCAAGAGAAATTTGGAGAAGAAGAGCAAGGTGAATCGGAGCAAGAAGAAGCTAGGATTCATCGTTTCAGCAAGAGTTCATCAGATTATTCGAGTTATCGAGGTAAGGGGGGGGAGAATCGGGTCGAATGGTATGTTGCATAAATAATAGGTAGAAGGGGATTTCCCTAACCCCATTAGGTTGTGATGATTTTGTTGGTATGTTTTGGAAATTCTGAGTTGTTGATGAAATGTTGAATCTATTGCATGTGGTGTTAGATCGATTTGGGGGTTTCCGGGTAGTTCGAAGTTTTATGCCGAAATTGATTAACTGAGTGGAGCTGAGGTTTCATCGGGTAAAATCGAGAGTAGATTCTGTAACTAAGTTGTTGAATGTTAAGTCGATGTTATGGGAACTGGGTTGAGTGGAATCGGGCGAGTTCAGAGCGTTTTTCCGACTCTGAGCGGTATTATTTTTCTGAATTCGCAGGCGTTCGCGAGCACCTTCGCTGAGCAAACTAGGGCGAACCTTCGCCAGGGTTTCGCCAGGCGAACTAGGCAGCGAGTGCTTCCAGTAGACACTGTCTGCATTCGCTAGGGAGTTTGCAAGGCGAGCTAGTAGCGAGTCTTCATTGGGGGATTCGTCGAGCAAACGGGTAGCGAGTCTTCGCTGTGGGGCCTCGCTAGGCGAAGAAGCCAGCGAGCGTGGCAGTATGTTTGTGTTTTTGAGCTGTCTTGTCGGTTCTCTCGTGATGTTGGACCCTTGTTGGTCATGGTTGATTATGATATTGGTATTGAACTATGGGGAGTATATGTGTGGTGTGGAATATGATTTCCTTGATATTCGTTTAATTTGAATGATTGAATTCGGTGTATGTGATTGCGTAGGAATGTGGTGATGTGTGATATATATATATATATATATATATATATATATATATATATATATATATATATATATATATATATATATATATATATATATATATATATATATATATATATATATATATATATATATATATATATATATATATATATATATATATATATATATATATATATATATATATATATATATATATATATATATATATATATATATATATATATATATATATATATATATATATATATATATATATATATATATATATATATATATATATATATATATATATATATATATATATATATATATATATATATATATATGTATGTATATGATACGTGATCGAAGGATCGTGTGCACCGTGTGTGCTGGTGTTTGCTGTGTGCATTTGGGTCTTGCATAAGCATATTGACGGGGTGAATCATTGCTCAGTGGAGTGTATGTGATTCACTCGCGTGCTCAAGGAGGAGCGCGGTAGGGATAGATCGTTGCTCGGTGGAGTGTATGTGATCTCTCCTGAGATTGATTGTGCTCAGTAGAGCGTGATAGGGATAGATCATTGCTCGGTGGAGTGTATGTGATCTATTCTGGGTTATTTGCCCGTACTCCGAAGGGGAGATTGTAGGGGTAGATCGTTGCTCAGATGGAGTGTATGCGATCTATCCTGAGTTTGATTCGGTACCGCATATCATAGTGTTGAGTTGCATGTGTTTCATTGTTTATATGTTGTGTTGGTGTGGGACAGTAGGTCCGGGTTGACGTATGTGAAATGATAATTGTATCTTTACTGCCTTTTATTCATGTACGTTTTTACCGTTATATTTTGGTCGCGATTTCTCACCCCTTGCTTTTGTTGTGGTCTGTGCTTCTTCGGAAGTACAGATAATCCAAGTGTGTAGCTAGCTTGGTTTGTGGCGAGTCGTAGGGATGCTCTGATACGTAACACCGAGGCTTTAGGGAGTTTTATGTTTATTTGATGATTTTGTGTGCCTATGTGACGTATCATGTTTCCCTGAATCTTTTTGGTGAACATATCTTGTATATTTTGGGCAGTTGGTCGAGCACGATGTATATGATGTTTATATATATATATATATATATATATATATATATATATATATATATATATATATATATATATATATATATATATATATATATATATATATATATATATATATATATATATATATATATATATATATATATATATATATATATATATATATATATATATATATATATATATATATATATATATATATATATATATATATATATATATATATATATATATATATATATATATATATATATATATATATATATATATATATATATATATATATATATATGATGACAAATTTCCGTTGTGTTATATTTATTGAAAATCATTTAATGAAAATGTTTTGTGTTGAGTTTATTTCTGTGACATCCGGTTTTGGTATGAATACTCTGATAATTGTTTATTTTAATTGCATTTATGTTATTTTGGGGAACGGGGTGTTACAAGCTGGTATCAGAGCAGGTCGGTCCGTCCGACCAGTGTAGTAGTTGAGTCTGTCTGTAGGATAGAGTTTGTTTGTTTTTCTGTTAACCTGGTGTTGTTGTTGTTGAGCAGTATGGCGGGAAGGAATGATGTTGCGTTGGATGCTGCTATGCAAGCGATGACGCAGGTGGTTGCTAATCAGAACCACTCTGCGGGTGCGCAATTCAGGGATTTGGCGTAGTTTCAGAGTAACAAGCCGCCGACGTTTCAAGGAGGAATTTTGGACCCTGAAGCGGCACAGAAGTGGCTTAAGGCGATTGAGAAGATCTTCAGAACGATGGGTTGTAGCGATGAGCAGAAGGTGAGGTTTGGTACTCACATGTTAGAGGGAGAAACTGAAGCTTGGTGGGACAACAGTCGCCAGAGGTTGGAGACTGCAGGGACTCCAATTACCTGGGATGTGGTCCGAGCTGGTTTTCTAGAGAAGTATTTTCTGGAGGATATCAAGAGTGCTAAGGAAATCGAGTTTCTGGAGCTGAAGCAGGGTAATATGACGGTGGCCGAGTATGCGTCCATGTTTGAAGAGTTAGTGCAGTATTGTCCTTATTACAATACTGACGGAGAGATGACCTCCAAGTGTTTGAAGTTTGAGAATGGGATGCGTTTGGAAGTGAAGATGGGAATAGCTTGTCAGAAGATCAGGGATTATCCTGAGCTAATAAGCAGAAGCAGGATTTATGATAATGATAATCGGGCGAGGATCGCACATTACAAGGCTGCAAATGACCGTAAGGGTAAGCAGAGGTTCAGTGGCACGCCTTACAGTGTTCCTATTGATAAGGGGAAGTTTAAGGGTGCTGCTGATAAGAAGCCCAGAGAAGGGAGATTGTTTGCTAGTGGGAAGTGTTTCCGGTGCGGTGGCGCGGGTCATCGTGCCAATGATTGTCCTCATGAAGTGAAGAAGTGCTTCAAGTGTGGTAAGCCGGGCCATGTGATGGCTGATTGTCAGACTGTTATGCCTACTTGCTACAACTCTGGTGAGAATGGCCACATCAGTACGCATTGTGAGAAGCCGAAGCCGTCTCAGGTATCTCAGACTAGTGGCAAAGTGTTTGCGGTGGTGGGAACTCAAGTTGCTAGTGAGGATCGTTCTATCCAAGGTACTTGTTTCATCAATAATGTTCCCTTGTATGCTATGATTGATACGGGTGCGACCCACTCGTTCATCTCTGTTGATTGTGTGAAAAGGTTAGGTTTGGTGCCGACTACTCTTGAGCGGCGGATGACTATTGAGACTCCCTCTATTGGTTCAGTGACTACTTCTTTGGTGTGTTTGAAGTATCCACTGACTATTTTCGGTAGAGATTTTGGGGTGGATCTGATTTTCTCGCCTCTTGGTAAGTTGGATGTTGTTCTAGGTATAAACTGGTTGGAGTTCAACCGAGTCTACATCGATTGTTTTCGGAAGGTGTTGTTTTTTTGTTACGCTGGAGGAGGAAGCTTTGGCGGATTCCTTGTCCGGTAAGGAATTAAGGATCTTGTTGGAGGGTGAAGCTAAAATGTTTGCTTTATTTGCATCATTAGCTGTTGACGGAAAAGTGTCACTAAAGGAGTTGGCAGTGGTGAAAGAATTTTCGGAAGTGTTCCCTGAGGATATTACAGAGTTACCTCCGAAGAGAGAAGTTGAGTTTAGCATTGATCTAGTACATGGTACGAGGCCTATATCTATGGCGCCGTACAGGATGTCAGCAGTGGAATTAGCTGAATTGAAGTCTCAGATTGGAGAGTTGTTGGATAGTAAGTTTATCAGGCCAAGTGTGTCGCTGTGGGGAGCTCCAGTGTTGTTGGTGAAGAAGAAGGATGGTAGTATGCGTCTGTGCATCGATTACCGTCAGTTGAATAAAGTGAGCATCAAGAACAAATATCCTCTTCCAAGGATTGATGATTTGATGGATCAGTTGGTGGGAGCTCGTGTGTTCAGTAAGATTGATTTGAGGTCGGGTTACCATCAGATCAGAGTGAAGGAAGGTAATATTCAGAAGACGGCATTTAGGACTCGATACAGACATTACGAGTATGCGGTAATGCCTTTCAAAGTGTCGAATACGCGGGAAGTGTTCATGGAGTATATGAACCGAATCTTCCATTCTTATTTGGATCAGTTCATTGTTGTGTTCATTGACGATATACTGATTTATTCGAAGTCTGAGGAAGAGCATGCAAGACATTTGAGAATTGCTTTGCAAGTGTTGAAGGATAATAAGTTGTTTGCGAAACTGTCCAAGTGTGATTTTTGGTTGAAGATGGTGAGTTTCTTGGGCCATGTAATATCCGGTGATGGTATATCGGTAGACCCATCAAAGGTGAGTGCAGTATTACAGTGGGAACCGCCGAAGACAGCATCCGAAGTTTGAAGCTTTTTGGGTTTGGCAGGGTACTATCGAAGATTTATTGAAGGATTTTCTACTTTGGCGTTGCCATTGACTCAGTTGACGAGGAAGAACCAAGTTTTTATGTGGGATGCAGCTTGTGAAGAGAGATTTGTGGAATTGAAGAAGAGATTGACTATGGCACCGATGTTAGTGTTACCGACTCCGAGTGAACCGTTTGTGGTGTATTGTGATGCGTCTAAGATGGGTTTAGGCAGAGTTCTTATGCAGAATGGTAAAGTAGTGGCGTATGCTTCATGGAAACTGAGGGTGCATGAGCGGAATTATCCTACTCATGATCTTGAGTTGGCTGCGGTGGTTTTTGTGTTAAAGATATAGAGACATTATTTGTATGGTTCAAGGTTTGAGGTGTTCAGGGATCATAAAAGTCTGAAGTATCTGTTTGATCAGAAAGAGCTGAATATGAGGCAGAGGAGATGGTTAAAATTCTTGAAGGATTATGATTTTAGCCTAAGTTATCATCCAGGAAAGGCTAATGTGGTAGCCGATGCTTTGAGCAGGAAGGCGATTCATATTTCGGCTATGATGGTGAAAGAGATGGAGCTTATTGAGCAGTTCAGAGATTTGAGCATGGTTTGTGAAAATTCGGCAGATTGCGTGATGTTGGGCAAGTTGCAAGTGAACAATGATTTCTTGGATATGATCAGAGAAGGTCAGAAGCTTGATGTGAAGCTAGTGGATGTGATGTCTGGAGTGGGAAGAGACTCCGATTGTGATTTCAAGTTGGATGGTTCAGGTGTGTTGAGGTTCCGAGGTAGGATTTGTATGCCGGATAATGATGAGTTGAAGAAGTCGATTCTGAGTGAAGGACATCGTAGTAGTTTGAGTATTCATCCAGGAGATACGAAGATGTATCATGATTTAAGGAAGATGTTTTGGTGGTCAGGTATGAAGAGGGATATAGCTCAGTTTATTTATGCCTGTTTGACGTGTCAGAAATCGAAGGTGGAGCAACAGAAGCCTAGTGGATTGATGCAACCGTTAGAGATTCCAGTTTGGAAGTGGGATTGTATCACCATGGATTTTGTTACAGGATTGCCGAACACGGCAAGAGGATTTGATGCCATTTGGGTAATTGTGGATCGGCTTACGAAGTTTGCACATTTTGTGCTGGTTAATATCAGTTTTCCGTTGGAGAAGCTGGCAGAGATTTATGTTCGAGTGATTGTGAAGCTGCATGGTGTGTCGTCGAGTATTGTGTCGGATAGAGATCTGAGGTTTATGTTAGAATTTTGGAAAAGTTTGCAGGAAGCTTTGGGTACCAAGTTGAAGCTAAGTTTAGCTTATCATCCATAAATTGATGGTCAGTCGGAGAGGACTATTCAGACGCTGGAAGATTTGTTGCGGGCTTGTGTGTTAGAAAAAGGTGGTGCGTGGGATACTCATTTGCCATTGATCGAGTTCACATATAACAACAGTTACCATTCTAGTATCGGGATTGCACCGTTTGAGGCTCTTTATGGTAGGAGATGCATAACTCCTTTGTGTTGGTATGAGTCGGGTGAGAATGTGGTTTTGGGGCCAGAGATTATGCAGCAAACTACTAAGACAGTTCAGATGATCCGTGAGAAGATGAAAGCATTTCAGGATACGCAGAAGAGTTATCACGATAACCGGAGGAAAGAATTGGAATTCAGTGAAGGTGATCACGTGTTCCTGAGAGTTAACCCCGTCACTGGTGTAGGTTGTGCATTGAAGTCCAAGAAGCTGGATCCGAAGTTTATTGGGCCGCATCAGATTTTGCAGAGAGTTGGTGTTGTGGCTTATAGGGTGGCGTTGCCGCCCGAGATTTCGAATTTACATGACGGGTTCCATGTGTCGCAACTTCGGAAGTATGTCACGGATCCGTCTCATGTGATTCAGAGAGATGAAGTGCAAGTCCGGGAGAATCTCATTGTTGAGTCAATGCCGTTGAGGATCGAGGATCGCAAGATGAAGAGACTCAGAAGGAAAGAGATACCTTTGGTGAGAGTGGTTTGGGGAGGTGCTACAGGAGGCAGTATGACCTGGGAATTGGAAAGCAGGATGCAGGATGCGTATCTGGAATTGTTTCCATCAAGTATTTTCGAGGACGAAAATAATTAAAGTGGGGGAGAGTTGTAACGCCCATTTTAATTATCTCGTTTTTCCGTATTATTTTAGTTTCAGCGTGTTTTGTGGGGGTGTTTGAGTGCGATTGTGTGTAACTCTTAAGTTGGAATTAATTAATAATTTTGGACTTTAAGACTAATAATAAAATTATTAGTGATAATGATAAATTAATGACTAATAGTAATATTAATAATATTATTATTATTGTTATTATTATTATTATTAATATTATTATTAAGTAAATAAAAGAAATGGAATAAAAAGAATTGGGATGAGGGGTATTGTTGGAATATTGGAAAGAGGAGAGGAGAAAACACGTTGGAAGAGAAGAGAAGAGAAACACGATCAAGAGAAATTTGGAGAAGAAGAGCAAGGTGAATCGGAGCAAGAGGAAGCTAGGATTCATCGTTTCAGCAAGAGTTCATCAGATTATTCGAGTTATCGAGGTAAGGGGGAATCGAGTCGAATGGTATGTTGTATGAATAATAGGTAGAAGGGGATTTCCCTAAACCCATTAGGTTGTGATGATTTTGTTGGTATGTGTTGGAAATTCTGAGTTGTTGATGATATGTTGAATCCATTGCATGTGCTGTTTGATCGATTTGGGGGTTTCCGGGTAGTTCAAAGTTTTATGCCGAAATTGATTAATTGAGTGGAGCTGAGGTTTCATCGGGTAAAATCGAGAGTAGATTCTGTAACTAAGTTGTTGAATGTTGAGCAGATATTATGGGAACTGGGTTCAGTGGAATCAGTTGAGTTCGGAGCGTTTTGCCGACTCTGAGCGGTATTATTTTTCTGAATTTACAGGCGTTCGTGAGCACCTTCGCTGAGCAAACTGGGGAGAACCTTCGCCAGGGTTTCGCTAGGCGAACTGGGCAGCGAGTGCTTCCAATAGCCACTGTCTGCATTCTTTAGGGAGTTCGCTGGGCGAGCTAGTAGCGAGTCTTCGCTGGGGGATTCGCCGAGAAAACGGGTAGCGAGTCTTTGCTGCGGGGCCTCGCCAGGAGAATGAGCCAGCGAGCGTGACAGTATGTTTATGTTTTTGAGCTGTGTTGTCGGTTCTCTCGTGATGTTGGACCCTTATTGCTCAAGGTTGATTATGATATTGGTATTGAACTATGGGGAGTATATGTGTGGTGTGGAATATGATTTCCTTGATATTCGTTTAATTTGAATGATTGAATTCAGTGTATGTGCACTATGCCAAAAAAGACCTTTAGCAGCACTTAAAAGCGCTGCCAAAAGTGGCGCTGCTAAAGGTAAAGGCAGCGCTTTTTTTAAAGAAAAAACGCTGCTAAAGGATCCCTTCAGCAACGCTTTTAGCAGCGCTTTTTTCACCCTATAGTAGCGCTTTAAAAGCGCTGCCTATTCCCCCTTCCCCTCCCTTCAGCAACACTTTTAACAGCGCTTTTTCAACCCTATAGCAGCGCTTTTCCCTCCCCCCTTTAGCAGCGCTTTAAAAGCGCTGCCTATTCCCCCTTCCCCTCCCTTCAGCAACGCTTTTTCGACCCTATAGCAGCGCTTTTCCCTCCCTCCCTTTAGCAGCGCTTTTAAAAGTGCTGTCTTAGACCCCATTTAGCAGCGCTTTCATAGACCCCCCCCTTTTCCAACCTATAGCAGCGCTTTTTTGGCCTCTCTTTGCACCCTTTAGCAGCGCTTTTTTTAAAAGCGCTGTCTATTCTTCACGATTTTTAAATTTTTTTTTAAATAATCACATTTTTTATATATTTTTTGATAAACCTGCTTATAACAATTACATTCCCTGCTTATAATTCAGGCCTTTAATTCAACAGTTTGGCCTTATATATAACAATTACTTTGGCCTTATTTATGTGTATTCATCACTTTGCCCATAACCATTTTAATACACATAAACCTGCTTAAATATATTACAACATCACAAAATACATTCAACCCTCCAATTATCACAAATACATTCAATTTATATATAATTACAAATCCGATAACTTTACAAATAGATACATTATACAATTCTCAACTCAAGAATAAATTGACACCAGTCCTCCTTAATTTCTTCCAATCTTGCTTTCGAGTAAGTACCGCACTTGTATTTATCAAAGTACTACATAATATAACAGAACATGCACGATTTAATTTTAAAACTAATTACTCAGATGAAATATCGGTTAATTATCAAAATGAATCATATAACTTATGAATTGATCCATACCAGGATTGGAATCTCTATTTGACCTGAAAGAATAATTTCCTTCATAAAGCACAATACAAAATATCCGCAGTCAATCCCATTGCACTGACGAGGATACTGTAAATGGAAAAAACAAACGAACATTTATTAGTATATATAGTTTAAATATTTTTATCAAGTAGAACCACTATAACAGTCAAACATGGGAAAATATACCTCCACTCTACTCCAACTGATGTTGTTAGCCTTCCTTTTTGGCACTGTTGCATCTCTTTATGCTCTGAATATTTGTATAACTCTAACATAATATAAATGCATATTTAGAACAATGTCGCATAATAAATAAAGATATATAACTATTCATAACAGTATATCTCATCACTTACGTATCAACCATGTTCTTCAGATCAGGATATTTTGTTGTATCGCCATGCAATGAATCTATATAATACACTATTTCTTTCATCGGATTAATCGCGAGCAACAACCAGTGTCCACTATAAAATAAGACAACAGTTTAGACAAAAATGTTATATAGATTAATGACAAAAATAGAATAATTATAATAAATGAATTTAGAATAAAATCTAACCCATGACCAGTATTATATGGCAACAAGAACAACTTCTCTATAGTCGCGGCCATAAATCTTTGGACCATATAATCTTTGGCAGTATCTGGTGTGTGCTCCATTGCCCGTGCGTTGATACAGCTAGCAGATAAGAATATGAATATGGAAGTCAAATCATGTGGGACCAACAACTTGTCATACATGAGCCTAAAAGAAAAACATAATCAACATTAGAATATTCAGTTAAATGAGAAAATTTTAAAATGTTTAATTATTTAATTAAAATGGATCGGAGTACCTGATGTAGGAATGCATAACACCGACGCCCAATTCAGAATGTTGGAAAACCTGGTCAAAATCCTCCTTAGCAAGTGTTTCGGGATATTCAAAACCGAAAATACCTTCCTTCATAGGTATTTGACGGATGCCACCCTCAACCACATCTGTTGTTCCTATATATGTTTCAAGGCACATCCTAAATCGAGGAACATATGCTTTTTTTGACTCGGTCTTTTTTTTGTTGGGCACCTTGGAAGTTTCAGGCATCTTACCCTTGTTGACTTGTTGCAACTGCTGATCATGAACCTAAAAGTCATATATAAGTTCAGTAATTAATGTATAATAAGATAACCATGTAACTGTATTAGTACCTGTTTCTTTGATGCAGCTGAATCGGTATCCCGCACAATAATTCTGTCATCTTTTGATTTGGATTTTGCAGGAGTCTAAGATCATCATGTAAATAAAAAATAAGAAAATAAGAAAATGTAAATGTAAATAAGAAAATAAGAAAATCGAGGAACATTTGAATATGAGATTAGCTAGGTTCATAATGGTGTTCAACATACCTCATCATCTATGTAAATGAGATTTGTTGGCCATGCAACATACGCTCCTATTGCGTCTCCCACTACTGTTGCGTCTGAAACTTCATCTGGTATAGGCAACAACACACCCCCTCTAACGCAATATCAATCGATACTTTTAAATATCCAGGAGTGAGCGGTTTATGGTGAAGTAATTCTCCCACAATGTTATGCACCTTTCTCTTGCCAACCAAGCGATAAGTCGGTGACGATAAATATAGCCACAAGGTGAAATGCCCTAAACAAATAATGATACCGATTAATGTGTCAATTAAGAAAATTGTGCTAAATTAATTAATTTCAATGTAATATATACAATTACCTCTGGAAGCTTCTGCGGACAACCGATACTATCTTTTTCACTAGCATCTTTACCCTTTGGACCGCGCCTTTCCGCCATGTATCTTTCTTTGTCCTTCTGTAATTCCCGAATCTGGGATTTCAATTCCTCCAACGTATCCATCACTTCTTTATTGGTAGGATTTTTTTTCGTTGGCTTCTTATACAGCTGTGATGGAGTGACGCCAAATCCCTTACCCCTCACACGCCCAGAATACTCAGGGATATTTAACACCCGACTCAGTATGCTCCTGCAATCCTCATCCTCAGCTGGAGTTATACTCTGAGATAGAGTCTCCTGAAATATAGATAAAAACATATATAAATATATTATACACTTTTGATCAGTTACTAACAAACCTAATGTTGTACTTACACATCGTTCAAACACTTGTTGAACTTCTTCCTGAACGAATCCATCTCTTCCCACATGGGTAGCCTTCCACACAACATGGTCCGAAAGAGATGTCGCGTCACTTTTCTCCTCTTCTATCTGCGCATTAAGATAGATAATAAACCATTCATATGCTATTATATATACTTACTAATTTTGGTAACTATATCATATTAAAGCATTTATATATACTTACTATTTTTTGTTCTAAGCGTGCATATCCAAAACGCCCTTTTTTTTATGGATATGCGGGTTTTGATGCCCGTTGCCGATTAACGCCACTCACAACCTGAAAAAGCAAGTTTAAGTCATATCAGAACTCTTGTGGAAGAAGTATATATACTATACATTATTCATGATAAGTTGTACTTACTAAAAATTCTTTGGTTCTTCGCTTTGCAACAAATGTCTCTCATTCTTCTTCCGAAATCAGATTAGCGTACTTCTTTGGACGCTCCGAGTCAACAAAGTTTCCATCAGAATCTTTGAGAAACTTGTTCGTTAAAAATGCTTTGAATCCCCTCAGTCGTTTACCGGCCAATTGAAGACAATATTTTCTTCTGCAATCATCAATATTAAAAGATCGCTGCAAACAAATACACATACATATAACATGTTAGTATAATTAATTTAAAGATGTAACCATCAACATAATTAAAAATAATCAAGTATCATACCTGTATCTCGCTCCAAATTTTGTCTTTACACGGTTTTAGCGACTCAATTCTCCAATTATCGCAAGTAATCAGAATTTGCGAACGTACAAGTGCTCCAAGGTAACTTGTCAGCATCACACCATTAGGCTCAACTAATTGATCTCTTTCATTCCGATGCACATCATACTTAACACCCTTATCTCTCGCACGGATGATTTTTTTCATAATCGTTATTCCTCTTTTGATATCGCCTTCAATGTCTTTTGTTGTTTCATTTCCATCATGTGGTGTTTCCTCATTGTTGGCCATAATACCTGTAATTCAGAAAAACCAAAGTATCAAATGAATGACATGCAAATATGTAAATAAGAAATATATACATAAGAAATGTATAAATAAGAGAAACACATACATAATTTTATTGAATGACATAATATGTAATTGTATTGCATGATAGAAATATGTAATTTTATTCAATGAGACAATATGTAATTTAACAAGTACCTTTGTCACTAAGATCTCTTTCTTTTCTTAGTTGGGACGTGGTTTACTTGTCTCTTAACAACACGGACGGATGGATTGATCCAAATTCCCTCGTTATGATCATTTCTAATATATGATTCATCCGCTCTAATATTCTCATCTGGATCATCTATAACATAAGATTCCTTCTCAACATCAACATCCCCCTTGTCTCCAATGTTATCATCGATTATTTTGTTGGAAAAAAGAACTATAGACCATTTCGTACTTGTCAGATTAGTGACATAGAACACTTGTTTAGCTTGCGTGGCTAGAATAAAAGGCTCATCTTTGTACCCTACCTTATTAAGATTCACTTGCAAAAATCCTGACATATCCATTCGTATGCCACTATTATTTTCAACCCACTTGCATCCAAAGATAGGAATCTGAAACTTTTCATAATCAAACACCCAAATGCGCTCGATAACACCAAAATACGACAGATTCGCATATTTGGGGTTTAAGTCCTTCACACTTGAAATGTGCATTGCTTCGGCAAGCACGGTGACACCACTATTTTGCATTATACTCTTATCATCTTGTTCTTTGGTATAAAATGTGTATCCATTAATTGCGTATGCGCTATAAGAAAACACATGCAAACTTGGACCATATGCTAAACATCTCAACCTTTCTGTTATTGAAGCAGGATCAGAATAAAACTTTGAAAAAATATGCTCCTTGAACCATGTTATAAAACTTCGATTGTGCTCACGTACTATCTAATTTTCATTTCGATTCAGATTTAAACCTCGAAGAACGTCCTTGTGCATTTCAACATACGGCTCAACCTCAATGTCATTGTGCAGAACATACAAATGCACTTGCTCCCGTTCATCCCTTGAAACTGTCACAACTTTATTTCCAATTAACTGTTTACCTACTATTTTTTCAACAACATTAGATTTTGGGAGGCCAATGGATTGAACGTTGGACAAATATTCAGTACAAAACTCAATAGATTCTTCAACAATGTATCGTTCAATAATACATCCCTCTGGTCGGCTTCGGTTTTTCACATACCCTTTCAATATTTTCATATAACGTTCAACAGGGTACATCCATCTCATATAAGCTGGTCCACACAATTGTGTCTCTTTCACAAGATGGACAACTAGATGTACCATTATGTCAAAAAATGATGGAGGAAAATACATTTCAAGCTGACACAAAGTAATAACTATTTCTTTTTGCAATGATGGTAAGATCGCAAGATCGATCACCTTACTACAAATTGACCTGAAGAAAAAACACAATTTAGTTATTGCGCCTCTCACTTTTTCTGGCAAAATAGAACGTATACCTATTGGTAGAAAGTGTTCCATTATAACATGGAAATCATGTGTCTTTAAACTCTTTAACTTGAGGTCTTTCATAGAAACAAGTCTTCTAATATCTGAAGAGTATCCTTCTGGAACTTTAACTTCACTCAGAAACTTACACAATATCTTTTTCTCCTTTCTAGATATGTGCAATTTCCTTTCTTCAAGGGTCCTAATTCATTTCTTATTCCCATTGCTACCAAGTCCTTTCTTGCTTTAAGGCTATCCTTAGACTTTCCTTGTATATTGAGTAACGTACCAATAACACTTTCAAATACATTTTTTTCAATATGCATAACATCAAGAAAATGTCTTACATACAACGACTTCCAATACGGCAACTCAAACAAGATTGACCTCTTCTTCCACCCACGTGTGACAATACTATGCGTAAAAGGCTTACCAAACTGAGTACTCACATCTTTCACCTTTTCAAAAATTTGTTCGCCGGTCAATGTAGGTGGAGCTCTACGTTGTTTTAAATTTCCATTGAATGCTTTTCTCCACCCACGGTAGTGATGACTAGAATTTAAGAATCTACGATGATCGAGAAAGACATTCTTCTGACCAAATTCCAACCGCGTCCAATTTGTGTTTTCTTCACAGATAGGACACACACATTGACCTTTAATGCTATACCCCGATAGATTTCCGTATGCTGGAAAATCATTAATTGCGCCTAACAACATCGCCCTCAAATTGAAACTTTCTTGCCTTTATCCATCATAAACCTCCACACCGTTCTCCCACAAACTCTTTAAGTCTTCAATTAAAGGTGTCAGGTATACGTCTATGTCATTCCCTGGTTGTTTAGGGCCAGAAATTAACATAGATAACATCATGTACTTACGCTTCATACATAGTCATGGAGGTAGGTTATAAATCATAATAATTACAGGCCAGGTGGAATGTGAGATACTCTGCAGACCATGCGGATTCATTCCATCAGTCGATAATGCCAAGCGAAGGTTTCTAGCTTCTTCTCCAAAATCAGGATAATCATTATCAATTTTCATCCACTGTGGTGAATCTGCCGGATGTCGATACTTCCCATCTATAATTCTATCATCTGCATGCCAAGTCAGGTGTTTTGCATCTATTTCACTACGAAACATGCGTCTAAATCTCAGAATTATTGGAAAATACCATAAAACTTTTGCTGGAGACAACTTTTTCTTATACTGAGATACACCGCATTTAGGACACTCGTTTAATGATGCATATTCATTTTGAAACAAAATGCAATCATTTGGACAAACATGTATCTTATCATAGCTCATGGCAATAGAGCATAACATTTTTTTAGCTTCATAGGTTCGACTGGGAAGAACATTATCCTCCGGAAGCATCTCTTGAAGTAGGGCTAACAACTCTGTGAAACTTTTATCCGACCATCCATTAACCGCCTTTAAGTTGTACAGCTTTAATACCGCAGACAATCTTGTGAAAGTAGTGCAACCTTTATACAACGGTTTCTCTGCATCGCTTACCAACCTCTCAAACATCTTGGGACAATCTTAAAGATCTTCTTCAAGTGCTTCTGCAATCTCTTCGACTCGATCATAATCATATGTATCTCTGCCATTGTCCTTTGAAGCATAGGTCGTATTATCTCCGGGTTTGACATTCTTGTTACTTATCTCACCATGTATAACTTTGATCAATCCCATGTCTCATTAAATGAGATTCCAACTGAACGGCATCAATTCGACGCCCATAACAGCAACCTAAGCAAGGACATGTGATCTTACTGGGGTCTTTGGCGTGTTTAACAACAAACTTAACGAATTTCGATACCCCACTCTCGTACTCTTTAGACAATCAATTGGAAGACATCCATTTTTTATCCATACTAATTGAGTAGTCTAAACTAAACTAAGAAAGTTAAACAAATATACAGGGAATACATGTAAAGAAATCAATAACTCCTAAGAAAGCTGCACAGTAGGATGCTTGAAAACGATCACAACCTTGCTCTTCACAGGTAACCCCTATAACAGACAAAATTAATAACATCATCAACATTAAATAACTCTTGCAATAAAATTAATTAATTCGCAATTAATATGAACTCATATACAATTTTTACAATTTTTACTAACATATTAGTTATTTAAAATTTTATATAATTTTATATTTATCTAAAAATATCTAAAATTTTATATAACTTGAGTTTATATTTATCTAAAATTTTATACAATTTTTACTAGCATATTAATTTATACTATTTTGGTAAATTAAATGTTACTAAATTAGCAAGACGGTACAAAATGCAAATCTTCCCACATAATATTATTAATACTCAATATACCTGAGAAAAATTGACTATAACAGGAAGAATATGTGCCACACAATCACGAGGCTCCAACAATTTTCCAAGAGCTGCACAACCCTCAACAGCAAGAAGCCGAACAGAATCTTGATCTACAAGAACAAGAGTCAATAAGTAATTATTTTCACTTCAATAAATGAGCATAACAAACAAAAATTATATTCACTTCAAGATTAACAGAAACTTAAAGCTTTCATTTGAATCACAAATAGTGTGAAGCTTCAATAATAAAAATTAAAGCTTCAATACCATTATCAGATATAATTTTGTTATTTGAATAAACTTGTGTGTCAACTTTTCTTATAACAACAAATTTAAATTAGAAGAGACACACTCATTAATCATATTAAGAATTTACGTATCCTATATGAATTTTATACTTGAATGTAAGACAAAATTGATGTAAGCAGAAAAATTATCCAAGAGCTGCACAACCCTCAACCGCAATCAGTCAATATCAAATAAATAGATATAAATAATTCTTAATACTAATATGCAATTTACTTTCACAATTTTCTTCATGTTTTGGAAGAAAAAAATTGTTGTAATTTGTAAACACATTCTTTATAATCATAAATACAATCCTAGCTGTTTTTCATCATCATCATCATAACATAAAGATTTACATACATATATCTAATTTATCAGAATGCTAATTTCAAATAAGATTTGTAGGCAACAATAATAAAAATTATTAGTAAAAAGAACTCATATAAGGTGTGACATTTCAACAAACACCTTGTATACGGCTAGATATAATGAAAGTTAACATAAGTAAATTCATTGTGGCATTTCAACAAACACCTTGTATACAAAACTCAAGCCAATATCTAAAGAGTAGTTCTCATCAACGGTATCAACAAAACAAGTCAATAACTCAAAAAAGAAGTAACACTAACATCATATAATCTAGAAAAATGAAATACTAAGACAATAATCCAGAAAAATGAAAAATGAAAAACTTCAAATACCGTAACAATGGCGGAAATGCGCTACAGAGGCTGTCGAAAACGAACGGTCAAATGAAGGAGATATGCAACACAGGCTGAACGGAGGTGAGCGACAGAGGAACGACAGTTGGACGGAGGAGGGCGACGGCCGGTCGTGGTGAATAGGGTTCTAGTTTGCAGAGAGGAGAAAGAAAGAATGAAGAACGCGCGCGAGCTAGCAATGTGTTATGTTTCTTTAAAAAATTCTGTGATATATTTTAATTTAATTATGATAACACCTATGGCAGCACTTTTTATTACCTATAGCAGCGCTTCTCAAAGCGCTTTCTTTACAATACCACTTAGCAGCGCTTTACAAGGCAAGCGCTTTCTTTAAAATTCTGTAATATTTTATTTTAATAATAATAACACATATGGCAGCGCTTTTTAATACCTACAGCAGCGCTTCAAAAGTGATGTCTTAGCCCATGGATATAACAGCGCTTTACATGGAAAGCGCTTTCTTTGGCACACACCTACAACAGCGCTTTCTTTGGCACACCCTACAGCAGCGCTTTAGAAAAGCGTTGTCTTAGCCCATGCCTTTAGCAACCCTTTAGCAGCGCTTTTCCTAAAAGCACTGTCGTAGGTATGCTATTTTTTTCTTTTTTTTTATTACACTGAAGCAGCGCATTTTTGGCAGCGCTTATCAAAAAGCACTATCTTTGGTAGGCAATTTTTTTTCTTTTTTTTAATGACTCTTTAGCAGCGCTGTCTTTGTATGCGCTGTTAAAAGTCAATTCTGTTGTAGTGGTGATTGCGTAGGAATGTGGTGATGTGTGATATATATATTTATATATATATATATATATATATATATATATATATATATATATATATATATATATATATATATATATATATATATATATATATATATATATATATATATATAATACATGATGGAATGTGATCGAAGGATCGTGTGCACCAGGTGTGTTGGTGTTTGCTGTGTGCATTTGGGTCTTGCATAAGCATATTGACGGGGTGAATCATTGCTCAGTGGAGTGTATGTGATTTACTTGCGTGCTCAAGGAGGAGCGTGGTAGGGATAGATCGTTGCTCGGTGGAGTGTATGCGATCTATCCTGAGATTGATTGTGCTCAGTGGAGCGTGATAGGGATAGATCATTGCTCGGTGGAGTGTATATGATCTATTCCGGGTTATTTGCCCGTACTCCGAAGGGGAGCTTGTAGGGGTAAATCATTGCTCAGATGGAGTGTATGCGATTTATCCTGAGTTTGAGTCGGTACCGCATATCATAGTGTTGAGTTGCATGTGTTGCATTGTTTATATGTTGTGTTGGTGTGGGACAGTAGGTCCGGGTTGACGTATGTGAAATGATAATTGTATGTTTACTACCTTTTATTCATGTACGTTTTTACCGTTATATTTTGGTCGCGATTTCTCACCCCTTGCTTTTGTTGTGGTCTGTGCTTCTTCGGAAGTACAGATAATCCAGGTGTGTAGCTAGCTTGGTTTGTGGCGAGTGGTAGGGATGCTCTGATACGTAACACCGGGGCTTTGGGGAGTTTTATATTTATTTGATGATTTTGTGTGCCTCTGTGGCATGTCATGTTTCCCTGAATCTTTTTGGTGAACATATGTTGTATATTTTGGGCAGTTGGCTGAGCACGATATATATGATGTTTATATGTATATATATATATATATATATATATATATATATATATATATATATATATATATATATATATATATATATATATATATATATATATATATATATATATATATATATATATATATATATATATATATATATATATATATATATATATATATATATATATATATATATATATATATATATATGATGACAAATTTCCGCTGTGTTATATTTGTTGAAAATCATTTAATGAAAATGTTTTGTGTTGAGTTTATTTCTGTGATATCCCGTTTTGGTATGAATACTCTGATAATTGTTTATTTTAATTGCATTTATGTTATTTTGGGGAATGGGGTGTTACAGTTTGAGGTATGGAGAAGGAAGATGGTATGTTTGTGCAAGTTGAGGTTTCTTGGCACAAAAGGGAAATTGGTTTGCAAGATGTTGTAATGAGAGGTTTGAGGGATGTTTTCTGATGTTTATGTTGCGTCTTTGAGGCTTTAAATGTGCCTTTATTTATAGGGGAGGAGGGAGAATCAAGTTCTTCATAATTGCAACTTGTGTGGTTCATGGTTTGATTGAATGCAACTTGCCAATTAAGTAGAGTTTTTTATTTCCAATGCATAGTACCAACTCCCTTAGAATTGTTGAGTAATTTAGAGGCTTTTCTTCTATGAAAAGAAAGAGGTTTATGCAGAAGAAACATGTTAGGAGCTCAAGACAAGTTGACTTTGTGATTAAAGTCACTTTTCCAAAATGGCATTGTGAACTTTCTTTCAAAAATGGCATAATCACTTGGTTAATGCCTTAATTCAATGTGTAATACCTCTAATGCTTGTGCAAGCTTATGGTTATGGATGTACTTGCAAGTCTCAAGGCCTGTAACCAAAGGATATGCATATTTGTTTTGGTTTTGCAACTTGCATTTGACATAAAAATGACCAAAACTTCAAGTATGGAGGGCCAATTTCCTTCTTCGAAAATCTTATCTCAAAAATGCTATGGATGATTTCTTATACTTTTTGAAAATCCCCAACCATGCTTTACAAATTTCATGTTTGATGAATTTCTTGACTCTTAATGTATCATAGTGAAAATTGGCTCCAAAGTTAGGTACTTTTTGAGAATAAAAACCGTCTTGAAATTTTTCCAAGTGTTTTAAGTTTTTCAAACACTTGATGGCCTTATAACTCAAAATCTATGCACTTTTTAGAGATTTACTCTCATTGACAAAGTTGTAGTATGTTTCAAGGGCTTCAATTTGATCTTTGAAACATAAAAAATGGTGGTCTAGATTGAAATTTATGCCCTTTCAAAGTTGGTACCAAATTAGGGTTTTCTCCCATACTTACAAAAAAATTCAACTTCTTCCACTTTACCCTTTTGCAAGAAAACTACAAATTCTTGAATTTTAATTACCAAACTCATTGATAAAACATGTTTTCATGAAATTTATCTTGAGAGCTTCAATTTTGACCAAAAATCTCAAAAGTCAAAGAGTTGACTTTATGCCACCAACGCCAGGATGGACAAACCAAAGATTTAAAAAAGAGGGGCGCCTAGATCCCCATCCTTACCAAAGAGTTTTTGCCTCTAGGAATGTTCAGGAGCATTAATGATAACATGGATATCTATATGCTTATTCTTCTGTTGAAACAAAAAGACTTCAATGGGACCAAACCCTTTTTCATATCCAAGCGCTTGGTACTAGGTAAGTCATTGCTCTTTCATTCTCACTTCTTCGGGAGACAAAGTGGTGGACACTAAATGATAAGAAGAGACTGGCCGATGGAAATGAACTTTGGACCAATATTTTTGAAAGATGCTTCTACAAGAGTGGGAGCCTACCACCATATTCGAAGTCAAGCAGAAGGCCATATGTGCCTCAGGAGTGACAGGTTTCACCAATACAAACGCTATAGAAAATTTCCCTAGTCAAAAGCGAAAGGACTGAACCAAGGTACTTAGGGATAGAGAGAGTGGAATTCTAGATCCCGAGCATCATCCAACAAAGTACATGTCACATAAAAGAGGTTAAGGAAGAGCCTTAATAAAGGCTTCCAAGACATATACCTGACATAAAGCTGAAACATCAATATGAAGGCCCAAGCTCTAGGATGAAGTTGTGAGAGGGAGGTTTTTAGGTTGTTCATCACAGCCTCCTCAAAATCAGATAATGGTAGGAGTACCCCTAACCTTGTTAAGAAACACTCGCAAAGGAGAAGTAAGAAACCCTTAAAAGAGCTACACACCCTCTTATTTGGACCTAGTGGTAGAATCTCTCAATCCGGTGTATTGCCCATTATGATGTTGGCTTTAGTTAGGGCTTCAATAGTGTCCAGGATAGAAGGAGTCACAACTATTTTGGCGGACACCCAATGATATATATTCGAATTACCTAATGCTATAATTTAAAACCCTTACGGATTAATACGTTATCTCTATGATGATCGCAAGGATTGACCCAAGATACAACGTCATGTTACCCTTCTCACACTAGGTGACGAGCAATCTATGCGTCACTAGGGTCACGACCAATTGACTCCCGATATGCATGAACAAAGTGACTAAAATGTTCCCTCCTTTGATGCACAACCTCTATTTTTACCTTGGTCAAAACAAGGAGAAACATCGGCCTCTCAGCAAGGTTTTCACCCCTACGGGATTTCATGGGGAACAGGGATTATAAATTATTCATGGAAAGATTTTTGTCGACCAAAGATTCTCCAAACAAATCCCTCATCTCCTAATCATCACTCAAAAAAAAATCCCAGATTTAGGAATCCCATTGATAGAGGGACAAGAATGCAACACAAACTTCATCCCCCTTTTCGAAGATGAAGAAACACTACCCTCCGAAATTTCTCTCATAGTTAATAAGGTTGCCAATTATCATAATAAGAAGGCAATAAAAATTTGATCAAAAGTTGAGAAGAAGAAAAAGTACCTTGAAATAGGAAGGAAAAGGCTCTAAAATGAGAAAGGAAGCTAAAAATGGAAGCTTTAGTAGTTCAAATTTGTGAACGTGCAAAAACGGCTGCTTTAGGAAGTAAGTTCTCTCAAACAAGAGGGAAAACACAAAGAGACAAGGGAAACTAAACTTATGGAAGAGCTAAAAAAAATTCCCACATACTATCTCTATCTTTATATATGCGAAGGAAATCAAACGGATCAGATCGAAAGCAGGGAAGAGAGACAAATCAACGATCATAGTTAATCAAGGGAAAAAAACCACACTCGAGTGTACTTAAGTACACATAAAAGTTGTGTCACGTTACCGCATAACTTTTCAGATCACACGTCAAATAAAAATGGCAAAATGTTTCAATGATGGGACTGCATTTAATGGTCGCATTCACATCACGCTTTGGCCAAACCATTACTAGAAGACTCCCCCGACATCAAATATGTTTGATAAGTGTTCGGGGAAATTATTTTATGTCAGCTAAAGACTTGGGATCGACCGCTCCACGTCGTCGAAAGGCCCAATACCATGAGGCACATTACCTAGCCTCCACTATCACTACCTTCAATCTTCAACCCTAAATTGACTTGGGAATTAGAGTGCTAACCATAGAGGTACCCCTTAGGTTCACCATATCGGAGATGACAACATCGTTAATAATATCACATAAACACATGAGAAACCTCTGGTTCTAGAAGCACCATAATCGCAACCTCCGATTGACAATGTCATAACAACGTAGTGCATAGGAAACTCCATTTTGTCATAGTTTTCGCAATTATCATCATTTCGGGTTCCATAAAAAAACACATATACATGCGCATGCACACACACACACACACACCCACACATACGCACGCGCGCGCGTATACACACACACACACACACAAATATATATATATACACAAATACATTAATTAAACCTTGTGGCTGACCGCAAGTGTATATTGATCGCTCACCCTCATATGTGGTATTCGGGTAGCTTGATAGTCATCTAATACAGGGAGTAAAGTATCTGGCTATGGATATAGTCTTCCTCTGATGGACGTGCTCAATTCTACTTCTCAGGGTTGAGGTGGATTGACGCATCTGAACTCTGAGCTACTTTCTTTGGGATATATAGTTTTCTCTATTACTCGATCGAGAAATTATATGACCATGGTTCGTTCAACCCTTTCTAAAATAGAACTCGAGGAGCTTCTGTGGTGAATTTGTCCAACCAGATTGTTGGACTGTGACCATATGTGGATATCAACAAGTCTTCTAGCTGTCGATGCTTGGTATGTCTTTCACTAGGAAACCTCGGTGGAAATCCTCACGCATCAAGAGGAAATCCTAGGATATTCGAAGGATGCACCCTGGTATTTGATTGGTTCCCGCTGTTAAATATAAACTTGTTGTGTCCAGGTGCCATTAACTATGAACTTGTGATATCTTCCACTGGTTTCCCCATGTCCTTCTTTGAGTCCCACAAGTTTTCCCTCTTTGATTTTATTGGTGACCGTAGGAGGTTCGGGAACCTATGATTTTCTAATGGATCAGGAGGCTTTGACCTAGTTTTCATGAATATTGTCTTCAGACCCCATCACTGTTGCACCCTAAAATTTGCCCAACCTTTTCTTTTAGCTTGGCTTATGTTTCATATCATTTGGCATTTGCATTTGCATAACATTGGTTCTTGACAGGGGATCAAGATTGTTGTGCTCATCATTCAAGAGAGAATATTTCTTGTTCAAGCTCAAGCAAGGGTATCACTTTCCAGTCATCAAGTTCACCATCCTCAGAGCTGAGTCTCATAGCTCCTTGAGAGGACGGGGTTTGTGTATGGGTGTCACCTCTTATCTTGAGGATCATCAAAGGGTCATGAGGTTACATATTTGGATAAGACATGGTTCAAGAGCTCAATGTGCATATTGAGAGTTCTTTATGGAGTGTGTATGGTCATTCAAATTATCTGCAAGAGCCTCAGTCAATGGATATAGTGTTAGGGTTTCATCTGGTCAACAGAAGGTCAATAGTGGACTTGAGAGGGCTCAAGACTTGATTTTAGGTCATGCAAGCCATGGGAAGTCATCATAGGTCATCTATAATGACATGTTAAGATCAAACCAAGAAGATTCAGGAGTTCAAGGAGTTACTAAATTAGGGTTTCAGTTAATCTCAGTGTAAAATCCCCTCTTTTAGTCTCTAACTTCAAGGACAATTTTCACCATGATAAGAGTCTTGTCTCATTTTCTCACAACATGAGACTTGTTAATCACATTAAAAGCTTTCTCTTGAGTATAAGAACTAATCCATTGAGGTTGTACATCTCAAGTAACGGTTTCAACAAGTTGGTGTCATTAGATGAAGAGAATTTTGAGGTACACAAAGTCAACTCACTTCCAAGGCATTTTTCACATGGCACTAAGCTTCCACTCACTTTCAAGTGAACATGAAAGTTGTTCCTCATTGTCTTAGCTTTCCAAAAAATGCTAGAAGTCCTCATTCTCATGTGTGTAGCTCAAATTATGGTCTTCACAAGCCAAGGGTATTTTTGGGAAACTTCATTATAGGTCATTCACTTCAATGACCAATTTCATGAACTTCAAGACCTCAAATCTAATTTTGTGCCACATGAAAGTTGTGTCACGTTGATTTAGCTTCATCATAAACTTAAAATCCATGATGTTTGATGATTTTTGTGATCATTTGAATCATGGTAAGCTTGAAAAAGTGAATTTTTGGACATGATAGGTGTTTCTTGCATTTCAAGACATCAAATGCCTTTGATTTTGAATTTTTGAGACTATACCAATATCATTACTTGACCATAATTATTTTTAACCAATTTGAGCAAACATAGAATCAAGTTACATGCCACTTTTTTCAAATTCCATGCCATAAAAGTGTTGATTCAAACTTGTTGTCCACTCATTCTCCATGACCAAAATCAACTTGATTTATTTCCACACACCCCAAAGTGCCATTAGCTGACCCAATAATGAATGGAAAAGAGCCATACCCGTGTATACTTCAAAGTGGAAGTTTTTGGCCAAAACTTGAAATGAGACAATTCATCCAACATGGGCCTGCATGGGATGCATGGACTCATCATATATAAGCAAGAAAACAAACCTAATTGGTAAAAGTAGAGGGAGCTGCGCAGAGAGAGGAGAGTGACTCAAAAATTTCACAAACTTTCCTTTCTTCGAATTGGTCATTTCCCTGAGTTTTTCTTCAAACTTTCTCTCAAATCATCATCATTGAAGATCAAGGAAGGGTTTGAAAGCATTAAACAGAAGCTTGCCACATCGCTGCGAAGAGGGGGTGACAAGGACAGAAGAGTCGCCACCGTTCGTTATTTATCCCAAAGAGAGGGAAAGGAAACGATCAGAGAAAACCTACAAAAAGGGAATAAGACAGGTCATCGCAACCAAATCTCGGGTTCGGGAGTCGGTTACGCAAGGGGAAGGTATTAGCACCCCTCACGTCCATCGTACTCGATGGGATCCACGCTTATTGTATATCTAAAAGGGTGTAAAACTATCTAAGCTACAGGCTCATGGGGACAAAATAAAAGAAAAGAGACTCGATAGAGCATCACCGCTCTATGCCTACGTATTCCCTCGTGCAATGGGAAAGTCAGAGTCAACGTAGTTCGGAAAACTACGGGTGATGAGGGGAAGGTTGCTCGCCAAGACATCGTAGTCTTGTGCCTACGTATCCTCATCTGATATGAGAAATCAGAGCAAACATAGTTCGGGATGACACGACCACCGGTTGGTTCAAGTGTTTTACCTGAGTAGGGTTAAACCTTAGTTCTAGCAGTTAGGTGCATGCAGCTCGACCATTGGAGACTTAGGCATTACCTGTTTGCGGTAGAACCAAGAGTTAACGACACTCTCTTTATGAAAATTATTTTTCAATAATCCCGAAGGATAAAAAGGTTTGATGTTTTTGTTTTGTGTTTTTTAAGACAAGAAGTAAATTGAGTTATGTTTTGAAACTCATGTCGCACTAAAGACTATGACTCGAGAGCGAATGCGTCATATATCGCCCAAAGGGCATATGCTAAACACTCTAGACAGTTGGGAAGAGGCCCTCCAACCATCATTTCTTGAGTACTTAAGGCTCGTAGCACACGACACAAACTATTCTTTATCAAGTGTGTAAGTGCTCTTGATTGGCTGCATTTTGTGGCAAAATATTACTGCATGTATGAATGTCATGTCTGATGTTGATACATTCATAATATGGACTGTGCAGGGTAAGTTAACTAAGCTAACTATAAATTAAGCTGGATGTCATACTAAATGTTATGACATAGGTCGTATGACATCAAGCGGAGGTTTGTTATTCTGGTAGCTAGAACTCAGGAAACAAATCAGAAGCTCAAACTGGAATGCAGGAGATATTTTAGAAGCCCTAGGGGAACTAATATGTACCTGATTAAAGTGACAAACGTGCAGAATACTGAAGAGAGGTTTTATTATGGATAAAACCTAATTTATGCGCCCAGGCCCAAGGACTGATCTGTTGCTATAAATAACAGGAGAAGCAATCCTAGAAGGCAGCTGTTCCAGATAGAGAAACAGAGAAATCACCATAGTGGTTTAGAAGTGAAGAGGTTGTTCTTCACGACTGTGTCTTAGAAACACTTGTAATTCAAGCAACTAGCTTCTGCATAATTGTCTTGATTAGGTAGTTTCTAGGTTGGTGTAACACTCAAAGTTGTGAAGCAAGAGTGATGTGTTCTTGATCAAAGTTGTGAAGCAGGATCAAGGTGTGCGTTTTGGAGTATCACTTCAAAAATATTTTTGCAATTGTAACTGATATCATAGGTGTGTGATAGTGGGGGAGTTAGTGGGTATACTCAGGTACTAGAGAGTATCTAGGCTGAAGTGTCATTGGGTAGTGATTAAGTGAGGAGTGTAAACTGGAGGTTTAACTCTTAATTGATACTGCTAATAGTGAATTTCCTACCTGGCTTGGTAGCCCCCAGATGTAAGTGTTGTTGACATTGAACTAGGTAATCAATTGCTGTGTGTTCTTTACTGTTTTCAATTACTGCAAGTTAACTGTTAAGTAGCCTATGTTATTGTTGATGTCATAACATCAGTTATAACATCAGTCTGTGCGCAAGCAGAATTTCAATTGGCATCAGAGCAGGCACCCTGCTTGTTTGAATCTGGGTGAGATCTAGGGAAGATAAACTATGCTATTATGGACAAAGACATAGGATTCACAAATAGACCACCAATTCTGGATGGGTCTAACTATGACTATTGGAAACCAAGGATGATTGCATTCTTGAAGTCTATAGACTACAAGGCATGGAGAGCTGTGAATTCTGGATGGGAACATCTAGTCAAAACTGATAAAAATGGAGCTTCAGTGTTGATCCCTGAAGAAGACTGGAATAAGGATCAAGAGGCTCTAGCTCTTGGCAATTCTAAAGCACTGAATGCCCTATTCAATGGCATAGATAAGAACATCTTCAGGCTGGTACACCATTGTGAACTAGCTAAAGAGGTTTGGGACACCCTCAATGTAACAACCCGAATTTCATTAAATAATTAATTATAGTAATTAATTGATTTAGTGGGATTTTTATTAATGTTGGAAATTAATTTTTATTAATTGGAATTAATAGAGAATTGAGAAGGAAATTGGAAGGAAGGAAAATAAAAGAAATATATAATAGAGAAGGAAAAGAAAAGAAAGTTGGAGAGAAACATTTGGAAAGAAAGAAGAAGAGAAAGAGGGAAGAAGAAGAGAAAGAGAGGAGAAGAAGAGGAAAGTGGAAAATCATCAAGAACCAACATCAAAGCTCCGATTAATCAAGGTAAGGGTGAGAAATGTTTCTATTTGATCATTGCATGATGTTATATATGTTGGGTTGGGGTTTTGGTGTAGTTTCCATCCTTTTTTCATTTAGGGCAAAAGTTGGAATAATCGGTAGAACTGTGATTTAATCGGTTGGAACTGAGTAATAATGCCGTAGAATAGTCAGGTAACATGTATTGATGTTGTTTGAGCTGGTTTTGATGTTTGGGAGTTGGTTGGTGGTGGGTTTGAGAAGGAGAAGACAGAACAAAATTCTGTTCTGCGCAGGTTCGCTGGCTCTCGCCAGGCGAGCTAAGGCGAAGCTTCGCCGGGTGAAGCCTAGCGCACACTGGCGAATAATTATGATTAAGTCCCAGTGGAATTTGCTGGCGAGTTCGCCAGGCGAAGGTTGGTTAGCGAATGTTCGCCCAGCGAAAGTGCTGGCGAATGGTGGCGAACAAAGTCAGTAGCTATTGACTTTGGCTCGCTGGGGAGTCTCGCCAGGCGAAGGCCTAGCGAGTGTTCGCTGAGAGGGTTCGCCAGGCGAAGGTCCAGCGAAGGTTCGCTGCGAGGCCTCGCCAGGCGAATATGGGCGAATTTGACAGCATCTTTTCTTTGTTGTGGTTTCTATGTGTTGACGATTTAGTTGTTTCACATAGACTAATACCCCTACATTTTGAGTATGTATGTGATCTATTGTGATGATATGTGTTGTGGGTAGCCTACGGGCGTGAATCCTAGAATTGTGATTTGAATGTTAATTGCATCAAGTATAAATACATGTGAACATAATAGGTGATTATGTGTGTATTATTTAATGAACTTGTGAATGCTTGATGTGTATACAATTATGTGATGATTATGCATGAGAACATTGTGAATATGTGTGCATAACTTGTAATTGTATGATTGGTATTGTGATGTGAATACCTTGATTATTGTGATATATGCTGTATGTGCAATCATTGTGTAATTCTTGAAGAGATGGATTATCAAATGCATGAGATTAAGATGCGAGAACGGTCTTAAGTGCATTGTTGTGGTTGATTGCATATGCATCATTTAGTCAAGAGGCAATGTCTGTTAGTTTCGTGGAAACTAGTGGCTTGTCCCAAACTTAGAAGAGTGGGTTTGAAGGCTTAGAGGACGAGCCTTTGTTGTTATCGGTCTAGAAGAGTGGACCCGGTTTAATGTAAAAACCGAAAAATGATAACGGGTTATCGGTCTAGAAGAGTGGACCCGGTTTAATGTAAAAACCGAAAAATGATAACGAGAGTCGGTACCGCATTGCATGAGTTGCATTGAGTTGTTGAGTCACATTGATATATGACATATGCATGAAGAGATGCTTATGTGTGAATGATAAGATTGTGGCAATGTGAGTGTATGCATGGTGTGGGAATGCTTTGTGAATATTCATGTTGTCTATATATGTGTGGTAAATATATATGACTAAGAGGGTGAATTATGGTGAGAAATATGGAGTTGAATTATATGATTACCTATATATATATATATATATATATATATATATATATATATATATATATATATATATATATATATATATATATATATATATATATATATATATATATATATATATATATATATATATATATATATATATATATATATATATATATATATATATATATATATATATATATATATATATATATATATATATATATATATATATATATATATATATATATATATATATATATATATATATATATATATATATATATATATATATATATATATATATATATATATATATATATATATATATATATATATATATATATATAATCTTATGCTTTGATTATTATGGTTATATTTCTCACCTTTCTGCTGTTTTATAATGCTCTACGAGGCATTGCAGATTAGGATGCTGGAGTCTTTCTTTTGTGAAGTATAGCTTCATTCTTTTGAGTCGGACTGCTCTGATTATGTAGCACCGGGTAGTTAGGCTGGTATAGTATTCTTTTGTGATACATTGTGATGTATCAGCTGATGTGGCTTTGTAATTACCTGACATGATGTATTAATCTGGATATCTTATGTGTATGTGAATTAATATTTTGGAAATGATTAAATGATTTTATCTTCCGCTTAAATTTTAATGTTGAAATGTGATTTCTAAAACCATGAAAATGTTACATATTTTATGGAGCAAATGTTAAAGTGTTTCATTGGTGAAATTGTGACATTCTTCCTTTATACCTTATTCTAAAATTTTCACTCTGATAAATTTGTATATGCATTTATTTGGGGGTATAGAAGGGGGTGTTACACTCAACACCACTCATGAGGGAACTCCAAAGTAAAGATGTCTAGACTTCAAATGTTAACCACAAAATTTGAAGGTTTGAAAATGAAAGAGGATGAGACCATTCATGAATTTTACATGAATGTGCTGGAACGTGCAAACAGCTCAGGGGCCCTGGGTGAGAAAATGTCTGAAGAAAAACTGGTGAGAAAAACTCTCAGGTCCCTACCTAAGAGGTTTGCAATGAAGGTCACTTCCATTGAAGAAGCCCAAGATATATGTCACATGAAGGTTGAGGAACTCATTGGCTCTCTCCAAACCTTTGAGATGGGATTAAGTGACCAAGCAGTGGAGAAAAAGAACAAAAACATTGCTCTTGTTTCAAGCATTGCAGAAGAGACATAAGGAGAAGATGGGGAAAAAGAAGAAAACTTGACAGAAGCAATAATATTGCTTGGAAGACAATTTAGTAAACTGATCAAAAGGATAGATCAGAAATCGAAGCCCTATGTCAAGAACAGAACCTCTGACAGTGGCAAAAGACTAAAGACACCACTGGCCAAAGAAAAGGTGTCCAATGTCATAAGTGTGAGGGATATGGTCATGTTAGAAGAGAATGTCCCACATATCTCAAGAAAAAGGGAAAGAGTCTAATTGTCTCTTGGTCTGATTAAGACTCAGAAAGTGAGTCAGATGTTGAGGCTGCCAAACATGTCACTGCTCTCAACAGTGTATGCACCACCGATGGTGACTTAAGTGAAGAAGACATGACATTTGAGGAGCTTGCAGCCTCATATCAGAAGCTTCACGGTAAAAGCTCTGATCTGTACCAGTAGGGAGAACATCAGAAGAAACTCATCAAGGAGTTAGAATCTGAAAAGGAGGAACATCTAGTCACTATAGAGTCACTTGAAGGTGAGGTCAGAGTGCTAAAGTCTAACTTGGACCAAATGTCCAAAACTATAAGGACGCTTAATCCTAGAACTGACACTCTAGAAGAGATTCTGCAAAGTAGTCAGAACTCAGGAGATAGGTCTGGACTGGGGTTTATTGAGAGACAAAACCTTGTGCTAAAACTCAAGAAACTCCAACATGAGATTCAGAAGCTAAAGAGGATGTCACGACCAATGTCACAACATCCACCTCACAGAAACTGGAACCAAGTCAAAAGACAGTTCCAAGAGCATAGGTGCTACCATTATGGTAAACTTGGCCACATTAGAGCTGTATGCTTATGGCTACATGGATTTCCTAGCCAAAGAAGTGATAACCAGGGTAAGCATGGAAAAAGGCAGCATCATGGACAAAGGCAGCATCATGTCAACCAGAGCTGGAGGCAGCATCAAGCCAAACCCAAGAAGAAGGAAGTGCCTAAGAAGCAAGAATAATGGGCTGTCAAGACTGTAGCTCTAACAGCTAACAATTTCCCTGAGAATGCTAACCAATGAGGATTGGTACTTTGACAGTGGCTGCTCCAGGCATATGACTGGAATTGAGGATCTGTTGATCAAAATCAAACCTCATTCATCTAGTCATGTAACCTTTGGTGATGGAGCTAGAGGAGAAATCACAGGTGCTGGACAGCTTGACAGTCCTAAAGCTCCAGAATTGAAGGATGTTCTGTTAGTTAAAGGATTAACTGTTAACCTAAAATGCATAAGTCAGCTATGTGATCAAGGCTTAAAAGTCCACTTTTCCAAAGACAAGTGTGTGGTAATCAATGAAGAGGGTAAGAAAGAAATGAGGGGATCTAGATCCAAGAATAATTGCTACCTATGGGAGCCAAGAAGTAACATAATAGGATTATTTAATGAGGAAAAGAAGGATCACCTAGGGCTAGAAAAAAGAACCAGGTCCAAATCATCAGCAAAAGGATCCTCTAAGTATGCTTCAGAAAGAAGGACATGGTTTAAGAAAAGTCAGGTGGAAAGGCTAGACAAGAAGGGATACCCAAGGATTGGTCATCAGGTAAAGCTAGATAGGCTATATTGGAACCTGATGGAGTCCATGGAAGCTACCCTGCAGAAAAGAAGCAATGTCACTCCTGATGTTATGACTCTATTCTGTGACATCAAAGGATCCATCCAAGAGAGGTCTACTGATTTCAAGAGGGGAATGCTCAGTGGTAGAGTGTGTAAATGGACAATAACGTGGGGAATCTACGGGGACTATGTACTAAATATTGCCGACAGGGGCTCAAAAATTATCAAGGAATCTCAAGTTAAGAATGATCAATGGAAATTGAGTTCCTATAATAAGGAGTTATAGCAATTAACAGTGATTGGGAATTATGCCTTGAAATTAATACTGTTAATAATAAATCAAAAAGGCAAGTTCCCTCCTATTGGGAAAACGTACCCCACCATCATGTATAATATACACCTCCTTCACTCTTGGTGCCAGTATAACCTTTTCAGCTTCCATAACATTGTACCTAAACAAAGAAAAGTCATCATCTCTCGATCAAAGTCATCAAACATGTCACAACATACAAACCCTAAAATCACCACTAGAAATGCTGAAACTAACCCTAATGAGGTTCTAGAGATAGCGCCCCTGCGCATGAAGACACCAGAAGGATTGTTGGTAAAGAAACCTAGAAAGTTGCATGCAAGAGAACCCAAAAACCTAGGCTCTGGTCAAGCATCCTCTACTACTGAATCGAATGCCCTAGATACAGAAGTAGCTAGGCGAACCCACCTGAAACTCGCAGGAATGGTGGCTAGTGCTCTCAATATACCCACGACATCTAGCATAAAGAGGTCTGAGCCTAAACCACCTGATCAAGCCAATGTCTTGCCGGATGTCACAACATCAAAAGACCCTGCACCAGAAGAAGAGAACAAGGGTGAAAAGGCTAAACACGCAGATGAAAGCATGCATGGAGACAAAAGAACTGAAGTAGTTGACCTAGAAGACTACTCAAACAATGATCTCATTGTTAAGCTTAATCCAGGAATAGCCAAAAGGCTAATGATAAGAAAAGGAAAAAGGGCAGCTGAACAAAGTTCCCCCGAGCAAAAGAAGGATGAGAAGATTGCTGAACAAGAAACCTCTGCAAAGAAGACTGGTACAAAGGGGTCTAAGGTTGGTCCTCCTAAGGGCTGGAGCAAAGTTGTCACCAAGAAGCAGAAAGCTGAGTCCAGTTCAGACTCAGAAACTGATTATGATGTAGCTATTGATGCCACTGACATTCAAACCAAGCAAAAGCCTACTACAAGCAAATTGGCTGCAAACATTCCTGAGGTACCTACTGATAACATTTCCTTTCACTATCCATCTAGTGTCAACAGATGGAAATACGTGTATCACAAGAGATTGGCCAGAGAAAGGGAGCTTGCTCAAAATGCTCTTGAGAACAAAGAAATCATGGCCCTGATAAGCAATGCTGGCTCGATAAAAACCGTGACTCAGCTCTCCCAATGTTATAAAATGTTGGTGAAAGAGTTCATAGTCAATCTAGTAGGAGAAAGTGCTGATAAGAAATCAAGTGAGTATGACAAAGTGTATGTGAGAGGAAAGTGTGTCAAGTTTACAGCAGCACTCATTAACAAGTACCTAGGGAGACCTCATGAAGGGCTGGCGGAAATACAAGCCTCAGATCATCAAGTGTGTAAAGAAATCACTGCCAAACAAGTCAGACAATGTCCATCCAAAGGGAAGCTTGTAGCAAGCAAGCTAAGTGTCAAATATGCTATGCTTCACAAAATTGGGGCTGCAAACTGGGTGCCCACAAATCATAAGACCACAGTGGCCACCATCCTTGGAAGGTTAATATATGCAGTGGGAACTAAGGCTCATCTCAATTATGGGACATACATACATGAGAAAATAATGAAACATGCCGAGAGTTATAGTGTCAAGGGACCTATTGTCTTCCCTTCACTCATCTATGGGATAATATGTGATCAGCATCCCAACATTGTCAAGGAAAATGACATAGCCTGCAAGAGAGAAACCCTTCTGTCCTTCAACTATAAGCTGTTTAAAGGAACTCATGTTCCTAACATTGTTGTACCTTCACCTGAGACTTCCAAAAGGACCTCAACATGAGGTAATGGAAATGCTCAAAGACACATGCAAGGAGTTGGAGACAAGGAAGTTAAAACTGGAAAAATTAATCAGAACTCTGGAGCTAGAAGAGGGGTCAGAATGTGCTAATGAAACCAAGAATAGTGATGACTCAGATGATGAAGTTCAGGAAGCAGAAGAAGATGCGGAGACCTCTGAAGAAACCAGTGGTGCAAGTGAAGCAACAAGTAAAGATGGGTCCGAGGAAGCAGGTACTCCAGAAGACATGGCAAGCTCTGCTGAAGAGGAGGAAGAATAGTGTGCATGGCTCAGGTTGCTGAACTTCTGAGCTAAGGGTGCTGTGTGTGAGTTGTTACCATATGTAAGAATATCTAAACAAAATGTCTTGTCCCTAACAATATTTTAATCTATACTATGGTTAGTTGGATTTTAATTTGTGGCTAAAAAGGGGGAGAGAAAGAGTGTTGAGTGCATATGTGATTATAATAAGCAGGTGGAAGAACAAGTGGATTTGAATGCTTGAGGATGTTAGCTCATGTCAAATATTGAATGCAGGGTGGTAACCACAGGTTTTGTAGATGATGGCAGTTGATGCTGTAATGTATATGCTAATATGTTAGAACTGCTAGAAAATGCTAATATGTTAGAACTGCTAGAAATGTTGCAGGTACTTATTTGGTTGTGTTGTGAAATAATAAACCTGCTGTGAATGTATGCTAGCATTTCTGATTATTAACTAGAACTAATTAGGAATGTATGCTAGTGTGTGTATCTGCAAGGTGCAAGCAGATTGTGTGAGTATCTTCCAAGTGAGCAGATTATGAGTGTGGGGCATCCCTGCAGGGGGAGGAGCACTAGTTATTCCACAAGCAAGTGAGACTGCGGAAGTCTAAGCTAACAGGTCAGAGTGTTAGGCTTAGTAATTTGTGTGACTTCAGAATGTTATCCTGGATGTCATGACACCCAAAACAGGCTGGATGTTGCTATGTAACTACAGGCTGTGAACCCAGCTGAAAAGAGCATTAGTGAGTAACCAAGCAAGGTACTCAAGTTATGTAACTGTTGTATATGCAGGATATTGACTCAACTGATAAGTGCATCAGTTTGAAGGGGAGTAACCCATCAAGTTACTCTAAGTAATGTTGCGTCTGTAGTGGCAACTAACAGATGTGTGTGAGCAGGTTGAGCTTGAGAAGCTGAAAGCTAACTGAGTGTGTGAATCCAGCAACTTTCCTGCAAGATAGGTAAAGGGTAAAGTCTTCTGATGTGTATAATTCTCTGGTTTCAAAACAAGGGGTGTTAGCCAAAAATTTGCCAAAGGGGGAGTTTATAAGTGCTCTTGATTGGCTGCATTTTGTGGCAAAATATTAGTACATGTATGAATGTCATGTCTGATGTTGATACATTCATAATATGGACTGTGCAGGGTAAGTTAACTAAGCTAACTATAAGTTAAGCTAGATGTCATACTAAATGTTATGACATAGGTCGTATGACATCAAGCGGAGGTTTGTTATTCTGGTAGCTAGAACTCAGGAAACAAATCAGAAGCTCAAGCTGGAATGCAGGAGACATTTTAGAAGCCCTAGGGGAACTAATATGTACTTGATTAAAGTGGCAAATGTTCAAAATACTGAAGAGAGGTTTTATTATTGATAAAACCTAATTTATGCGCCCAGGCCCAATGACTGATCTGCTGCTATAAATAACAGGAGAAGCAATCCTAGAAGGCAGTTGTTCCAATAGATAAACAGAGAAATCACCATAGTGGTTTAGAAGTGAAGAGGTTGTTCTTCACAATTGTGTCTTAGGAACACTTGTAATTCAAGCAACTAGCTTCTGCATAATTGTCTTGATTAGGTAGTTTCTAGGTTGGTGTAACACTCAAAGCTGTGAAGCAAGAGTGATGTGTTCTTGATCAAAGCTGTGAAGCAGGATCAAGGTGTGCGTTTTGGAGTATCGCTTCAAAAATATTTTTGCAATTGTAACTGATATCACAGGTGTGTGATAGTGGGGGAGTGAGTGGGTATACTCAGGTACTAGAGAGTCTCTAGGCTGAAGTGTCATTGGGTAGTGATTAAGTGAGGAGTGTAAACTGGGGGTTTAACTCTGAATTGATACTGCTAATAGTGAACTTCCTCCCTGGCTTGGTAGCCCCCAGATGTAATTGTTGTTGACACTGAACTGGGTAATCAATTGCTGTGTGTTCTTTACTGTTTTCAATTACTGCAAGTTAACTGTTAAGTGGCGTATGTTATTGTTGATGTCATAACATCAGTCTGTGCGCAAGCAGAATTTCAAAGTGTTTTGAATTGTTTTAGGGGATGAGAAGAGAAAGACATAGACTAAGGGGAAACTGGACCCTAAAGTTGTCATACACAATGCTCCTAAAGTTCGGATGAAAGGGAAGAACTACCCTGATGTTGTCATGCATAGAATTGAACACCTAATGTCTCTCCTACTCCCATCCTAAATGGAGGGACTAGTAATCCTAGGGGGATCATGGCACAAGGCCAAGTACACACCAAATAATTCACTCACAAATGAAATAAGAAAGAAAGGAAGTTGATTTGGACAAGTCAACATGCAATGCAAACAAAGGATACAAAGAAAAGATGCAAGAAACAAGGAATAGAGGGAGGAAAACATGCCATGAACAAGTGACAAGCCACAAAGTACATTAATTTGTAAATTCAAAATAAAATGATAAAATAAAATGAAAATAAAATAAAAATGAAGAAAAATAACTCAACACAATAAAATATTAGAAACTAATTTTTTGGGATTTTTATGATATCTAAAACTATTTTAAAAAAAATAAAACAAAACAAGGAATAACTAAAATAAAGTAAAAACCAAAATAAATGACATGCTAAAAAAAAGAAATGCCTCCCCCAAGGCTTGAACTCAAGACCTTGGGGTTGCGGGCACAAAACATAACCAAACCAACCACCATGCGCATGTGCAAATAAATGGAAAAAGAAAGTCAAAATATTAAAACATGGAAAAATCACAAAATTAAACAAAAAGCGCCCTCGTTGAGGGTCGAACCGAGGTTACAAGGCATGGCGAGGTTCTTAAGGGCAAGGTTACAACCACTGGGGTGGAGATACATCCGTTGTATCAAGCCACCCCATTAAAACAAATACCAAAACAAGGCGCATTCCTGGGCAAACCTCAAGGCAAGTTGAAATGAAAAACTTGAAATACAATTTCAACACAACTTCTCCAATTCTTATCCAAATTCAGTGAAGTTTAAGTCTATCTTGCTTGATTTTTCATAATGAAGAGGATGGTATCAACCAACCTTTGAAATAATGCACCTAACTGAAAACACGACTGGTCATGCAAAGCAAGATTTTGGCAATGCGTTTTGATATTCAAATATTAATACAAATGCTTTTAGAGATATGTGAAAGTCTGAGCAAGTTGCAAACATGATATGGAAAGAGTTTTAACAACAAGTTTGATTAAAAACACTTATAATGAAAAAAAGGCATATGAGTTGTGATTGAAGAAATTGGTGTTTTAAGACAGATTTTGCAATTCAACCATATGACAACACACAAGTTACTAAAGCCATAATTTAACTCCTTTCATACACAAACTGCAAAAAAAAAAGTCTCAAGAGTTTGAAAAAAGGCTAGAGTATGATCAATCTCAAAACAGTAAGCAAGCAGTGGATAAAGCAAAATGTTTGTAAAGCATCACAAATGCCAAGTCTAATGTTGACTAAACCCTATAGCAGTGGTATTTCAACAATGTTGAATTCCATCCAATATGATTATCTCAAATAAAACAAAGTTGTGGCATAAACAGAAACAATCATCACAACCTATTATTCAAATGACAGCAGTCCAAATGCTTTTCCTTAAAGTCTATCAAAACAAATTGGCAAACTCTACTTAAAGAACAAACTCTGACAGAGTCAAAATAGTGTTCTCAGAGCTACAAACATGAACAAACCTAACTCAAATGATCAAGACAATCTAACATGACCTGACCTCTACAAACTTAACTGAAATCTTGCAAAATGAAATTAACAAGCCTCAAAATCCACACATACATTGCTCACTGAGATGGCAACCAACCTCATCAACAATAAATAAAAGAACTTAGCACAAAGCAAAACCAATTCATAGTAATATAACTGGTATGGATTAAGCAAACACAAACCGTAACAAAATTTCATCCATGACTGTGAGTCTAAGAACGATAACAATTTTCAACTTCACTAGCTTACTCCAAGGACAGTTCTTTTTTAATACAAACAAAAGCAAGCACAACATATTTTGACAGCAGGGTGCAACAAATAACAGTCCAAAGTCTTATACTCTTGACAATGTTTAAAATAGTTTGGTGCTGAACTCAATATAACAAGGTTTAATGCATAAATTCATCAATTGTTCAACATCATGTCTTCATAAAAATGATAACACACACACACACACACACTACCCTAATGGCAATCCAACAGCCACACTCTTGCAAAAGCAAGCAAACACTTTTAACAATGTAGATCAAACAACCCTCTTTTCTTTTAAAACAGAAACAACGACAAAACTTGGAATGGTAATGCAAACACTAATTCAAAACATTGCCTCAAGGACAGTCAACACCTCAAGGTAAGTAGACACTACTTTGAACAGTTTTAGCTCAAAACAATTTTAACAATAAAGTTACAACATGACAATGCTCCATGCATTCAACAAAATGTTATATACACTCATGAGGTTGCAATGCACCCATCAAACAAAGAAACAGTTAGGATTAAAACAGATGCAACAACACATTATAATGCTAAGTCAAACAAACTGATCAATACATACATGATAGGGCAGCTACTATTTCACCAACAGGTTTTAGCATGAGAAATTGATTTAACAGTACTCATGAGTTGACAAACTCAAGCTTCAAAACAGCTTATCAATAATATGTAAGTTTAACATAACAATGTCATCATACATTCAATCATGCCTCACACAATAATAGGTCATAACCTTCTAGCAGCAAGCATAGACAAAACAGCACAACAAACTTCACATGACAATGCCAAGGTTAATCATACTTTCTTCATGAGTTACTACCCTCAAACAAGCATAAACTCAGTTTCAAACATATGATGCATATCAATGAGGAGGTTTAGGACTGCATACCTCTTGTAGACCTCCAAAGTGAGCTAGCAGCTTTGATTGAGAAAGATATCCCCCTTTGATGTAAGCTTTGAAATTACTTCTTCTTGAAGTAATGAGTGGTCCTTGATTACAGTTCTTACAAATGATGTTCAGCTGCTTTTTAATGATTTGGACAGTTGGTACAACATAAATATGTAGTTTTCAAAGTGTCAAAGAGATCCAAACTGATCTAGGCAGTGAGTTTGCACATATTATGCATAAAGGTCAAACCAAGGGGTATGAGAAGTTGACTTTTGGTTTTGTGATATTTCTGGTGAAACTGATGGTTGGAACACCTTCTAATAATTATTTTGAGGTTGTTTGGATGATTTTTATGATGGTTTAAAGATTAGAAAGGATGTTGGTATGAAATTTGCACAGGGCAGTTTTTGTGGTTTTGGAGGATTTCAATGCTGAATTTCTGAGTTTTCTTGCAGCAGTGGTGGCTAGGGTTCTTTCTTGGCTGCTGAATCCTCTCTCTCAACCCTAATGTTCACTTTTTACATTTTATATGGAGCCTCTTTGTGGTTAGTGGAAAAATTACCAATGGTCAATTTTTGGAGTGAAAAACCAACATTCAAAGAGTGAGACACGGGTTCCCTAAGGTTATGCAGCGTGTTTGCTTTTTTCTTTTTGGTGGCTGCAAGCAACAGAATGGAGGGATTGCAGGTTGTGATAGTTTTTTTTGTTCTTTCTTGTTCTTGGTAAGAATTTTCAAAATGGAGCAAAGAGGTACACTAGGTGTTGGTTCATTTTTGGCAATGTTTGGCATGCTCCCAATGCAAGTCCATGCGTATGATTTGAGGAGTGTAACAGGCTGCATGCTGAAATGCATCTCATGCCCAAATGTCACATAATTCATATCTTGTAATTTGCTCAAACCATCAACTTTGCACAATGATAACTTGGTGTGCAAAACTCATTTTGCCCTAAACTTGAGCTCTAAGTAAAGAGGGCATGGCAAGGGACAATTTTCATGTTGAAATCATCTTGATTTGAGGATTGGGAGACCATGAAAAATGATGTTGAAAATCATGCCATGCAAGCTGTCCATAAATAACTTAGAAAAAATTCTAAGTTATGGATTTTGGCTTATTTTTCCTCAACTCTGAACTTCCATAACTTGAGCTTCACAAATCATATGGAGGACTTCTATGACTTTTTTGGAAAGCTTGGAACACGGTCTATAACTTTCATTTGGGACAAAGTTTCATTTGACATTAAGAACTTGATGGAATTTGGCTTGCAAAGTGGGTCCAAAAATTTGCCTGAACTTGCCAATTTTGAAGTCATTAAAATCCCCAACTTTTGAATGATCATAACTTGAGCTCCAAGTATCATATGGTGATGAATTGGTACTCAAAAGAAAGCTTGAAATTCAAGGAACAAGTTTTATGTTGGCCAAAGTTTCATTTGAAACCTTGGTAATGGAGAAAAATGGCCTTGAAGATGGTTGCTTCAACCATAAAAATTTTCATAAATGGAAAGTTTCTAAAACCCTAATTCCCCAAAATGGCAACTTTCAACAACTCTTGATTTTTCATGATTCCCTTGACTTTTCTTGATCAAATTATATCCATGGGTCATATTGAACTTGAGGAACATGATCTTGACCTTAAAAAGTCAAGAGTTGACTTTTTCACTGCACATTTGACTTTTTCCCCCCAAATCCTCTAATTTTCAATTGACTGATCAGTTGAAGCTCTTCTGGTTACAATTGATGATCAATATCCCATCCCCAAATACCTTAGGACAAATGGAAGACCATGGAAACAAGTCTTGCTCCCAAAAACAAATTTATCCTGATTGAAAGTGAAACCCTAATTTCACCCTTTTTGCCTAGGCATTGCTTAGATGAACTGAGTGACCATTTCCACTCTACCATGACATCTGAGGTACTCAACAAACTTCTACCTCATGCTAACACCAATGATCAAACCTCATGAACCCCTTGCCAACACTCTGATAACCATGATAATAACACCCACTTGATGGCTTGCATCAGTGCCTTTGCTTGAGCTTGAAGCCAATAAAGACTCCCCTCTTGGATGACACACAAACACAATCACTTGATCCCCTGTAAGAACTATGCTATCCAAATGCAATATGCTAGAATGCAATGAAACATAAGCTAAAGATTAAGAAAAGAGGTTGGTCAAATTTTGGGGTACAATAGTAAGGTGTTTCAATTTTTATGGACGTTTTCACTTAGCTCCGATGGGACCTTCCCGGAGAAGACGACCGGAGCCCTAGCTCCTATGTCTGGTTTGTTTTAAGGTGAAAGCTGAGGTGGAGCTTTGACCAGCTCGTGTGTCCATTTGAAATGAGTTGGCATCTGACTCACTTAAGTGAAACAATGCGTTTCACTTGGGGATGGTTTCTGATGGCTTTGAGCCTTGCCCACTTACTAATCCCACCCCTCTGAATTTGGCCCATGCGCGCGTTTCAACATAACTCAGTTTATTTGGTTTTTCTTGTTACACCCCTTCTCCAATTGCATTTCTTTTATTTTCTTTTTATTTGTCATTTCCATTTTAATTATTTTAAAATAGTTTTGCACATCCTAAAAATACAAAAAAATTAGTTTCTGGTGTTTCAAGATGTTATTTGATTTTTCAAGATTTTGATTTTATTTTTCAATTTTATTTAATATTTTTAATTGAATTTATGATTTGATGTGTTTCTTGGTGCACACTTTGATTTGAGGTGGATCATTGACCCTTCATTCTAAATCCCCTATGACCAAAATTTCTCTCCCACTTAGGTGATGGATTGAGTTATTTTTTAGGGTTGATTTGAGGTGATAATGATCATGTTTCAGTTGTTTTCCATTTCCTTTTCGTGGACCCTCGATGAACACTCGATAAGTGGAACACGTTGCCTTCTTGGGTTTAATTGGTGGTGCTTTGAGTGAATTTTTTCCATTAGCTTTTGCTTGATGTTTTGTGATTAACTCAAATTGATTTGAGTATTTTATTTGGCATTTATTGGAGTCTCCTTCTATTTTTGGCGGGTTTTGCAAATTCAAGTTGATTTCATCATGTTTACACATACTAGTCTTGACCTAGTTTTTGGGATATGATCATGAGTGATCCCTTGAGCACCTCTTAAGTCTTGTTGGCTCATGTTAACATGCTTGAGGTGCTGCCTTGATTGTTAGAGGTCAATGGTATGTGTACCTTGTGCCACAAGTTTCTTTTGGATCATGTCTTTCCACTTGCTTGAAGTGTGAGATAATTGCTTGAACTTTGGTTCTTCAATGTGACATGATCATTCTTGTGCTTGCTTGATATTTTGACTTTGAATTTGGATCATTCCATTTGTGATTCACTTTTTCCCTTAGTGGTTTACTTCTTGTTCATGATGATTTGGTGATGATGATTCCACTTTGAGTTTGTCATGAACAATTGTACTTCTTCTGCATTGCTTGTTTGTTTTTCTTTGCTTGGTCTTTGTATAAGTGTTTGGTTGAGTTGACTAAGATGTGGTGGCTTCCCTACACTCTTTCCTCCATCACTTCTTTGTTTGTGCTCTTTGAGTAGCACCTTTGCCTCTTATGATGATTGATGGTACTTGGTTGTAGGAGCTTGCTTCTCCCATTTCATCTCATCTCTTTGGACTTGTTTAAGTCTTTTCCTTGTGTTTGTCTTGTTGCATATTTTCATATTTGCATTTGTGTTTGCATTTCATATCTCATTTCATCTTCATCTTGTGATTGATTTGCTATGTGTTTACTTGTGCTTCTTGCCATGATCCCTTAAGATTCCTAGTCCCTCTGTTTAAGATAGGAGTAGGAGAGACATTAGGCTTTCAATCCTTTGCATGATAATATTAGGTAGTATCCCTTTCCATCCCAACTTTAGGATCACATTGCATGCTAACATTAAGGTTTATCAGTTCTGTCGCTACGCGAAAAATGACACAGAGTCGCCACCGGATTTTATTTATCCCACGGAGGGAAAGGGAAATAGCGATAAAACCTTTGGGAAAAGAGCGTGGTCATCGCAACCAAGTCTTAGGGTTCGGGAGTCGGTTATGTGAGGGGAAGGTATTAGCACCCCCTCGCATCCATCGTACTCGATGGGAACCTCCTAGGTTATTTCGCGTGAATGGGTGTTTTATTCTAAAAGTTTGCTTGTTTAAGGAAAAGAGGGATTGGTTTATTTATTTTAATGCTCGCCAAGGATTGTGGCTCTTTTGCCTACGTATCCTCACTTAAAAGAAGTGAAGAATCAGAGCTCCGTAGTTCGGAGGCTTGTGAATTTGTTGTTTGTTGGTTGATTTTATACCTTGAAAAAGGGTTTTTGGATTGATGCCCTAAGGCGAAAATAGGTTTGATGAGTTGATGTTATTTTTGAGTTTCTTAAGAGAAATTGTTCTTGATTAGGATTATACACAAAAGACTTTGGATAGAAATGAATGTTTCGAATAACCAAGTCGAGCACCTTGTATCCAAAACATTCGGAACGAGTGTAGGAGGACTCCATTCTCATTCCTTTTCTACCACTTTAAAGTTCGTGGTGTATAGCCCTAATCATGTATTTATTGTGTTTTGGATTTTTTTATTGAGAAAATGAGAATCACTTGACATTGGATCAAGGTTTATTGTTTGTAAAAGTATTTGAGGTGATACGAACAAGGTCGATGGCGGACGCACAAGGCGGCCGACTTACAAGGGTTGAAAATGGCTCGATAAAATCGAGAGTTTGTTTTTGGAAATGGTTTTTGGAATTAAAAGCCAACAAGGACCACAACAACATTCACATACGAAAAATGTACAAACATATCGGGTTAGTCGCATAAAAAAAATCGAGACATGCAATAAAAACGGCACCCGTGCGAACTCCTTGAGAAAAATTTTTTTGGAGGTAAAATATCGAAAAAAAAGTAGCAAAACAGTGGTGTAACACGGGTGGCCGTGTTGTGTGACACGGCCCGTGTCATAGGGTGCACGCAATGGGGGTTTTGGAGCGTGACAGAGGTGCAACACGGGTGGTCGTGTTGTGTGACACGGCCCGTGTTGTAAAGCCTGGGTGGAAAATGAGTTTTTAGGGCAAACAGGGGTGCAACACGGGTGGCCGTGTTGTGTGACACGGCCCGTGTTGTGAGGCCTGGGGTTTTTTGGATCCTGAAATGTCAAACAGAAGTGCAACACGGGTGGCCGTGTTGTGTGACACGGCTCGTGTTGCGTGACACGGGTGGCCGTGTTGTGTGACACGGCCCGTGTCGTGCTACCAGAGTAAAAAACCTAACTTTTTCTATGTTTTTCTTTCGTTTTTGTGGTTTCTTAAGAACGGTTTCTTGGTCCCTTTGGAACCTTACATGAAACATACAATGCAACAATACAAAAAGAGTAGACAAAATGAATGTAAATAGCAAAAAAAGTAAAGAGAGAAAGGTTGGAGGAAATGGATACACAAGAACTTTCTATCCTTCTTGCAAGTCCTCCTTGGTCTTGGTTGAATGTACCTCACTCCTCTTCACTTTATGTTGTGAAGGTTTTGTTTCTCTATGATTCTCTTGGTTCTATATCACTCTCTTTTTCTGGTTTGCAAAGCTTCCTATTTTTCTGGTTTTTAGGGTTTTGTTTGCTCTCTCTATTTTCTGGTTTTTTGCCAATGTGTGTAGAATGAATCTTGAATGAATAAAGAGTCCCCTTTTTGTTTACAGCCCCCTCCTCTTATCTCAGCTCCTCTAGGGTTTTCACTTCTTCCCACACTTCAGATTTTTCATGGGGCAATGTTTCTTACCACCTTTCCTTATGTCACTCTCTTTCTTTCCATTTCCATGCAAGGTGCTATGCTGCATTTTCTACACTACTTTCCTATGCTATTTTTCTGCAGCACCTTGTGCCTTGCACCAATTTTGTTGGCTTGTGCTTGGACAGCTCCTCTTGGTCAATGCTACCAATTCTTGACAGCATTTTGAAAATTCTGATGTGTAGAAGCATTGTCACATGTTATGCCTTTGGTCTTGTGACATGTAGATTTTGTGACATGAGGAAATTTGTCACTTTTGCATGGGACTATTTTGCTTATGATTAACATGCATAATCTTGGTCTTAAAACAATCCAATGTTGATTTAATCCTTACATATTTCTTGGATGTTTGTAAGCATAAGGTGGACTTGGTGTGGCATGAATTTGATTAGAAGCTTGAATGAAGATTAGAAATAAATTCTAATCATTACTTAGAGTTGGATACATTGTAACAAATGACATTCTTGTAATGTCATAAAGTTTCTCTTTGTAATATTCTTGCCTTTAATCTTGAATTCATTATGAATTTCCTTAGAACCATTAAGCTTGAAATGGATGAAGTCTTGAATTATGGAATTGTAATCTTGACTCATGCTTTGCAAAATTGAACTCCACTTGATCGAGAATTTAAAACAAAATTAGATGAAGCAATCTTGAATTATGCCTTACATTTCATGGTCATTAGGAATATATCTTTAATATCCTAATATTTCATCAAGTAACTTCTCTTTGAAGAAATCTACAAGAGTAGACTTTCCAATTTAGATCAAACTTTAGATGATGAACCTTTCCTTCCATGTAGTCCAAGATAGACAAGTTATCTCATGGAAAATGACAAATCGACCCAATCCGTACCCACATGCTCGATATGCAATAAAATGATGTATGATATGGAGAATGTAGGGTATAAAGGCTAAAGGCGAAAATGAGGGTGTGACAAGTTCCCCTTAGAGTCTTGTGTCTTCTCTTCTCATCTCAGAATCTCTTAAGAAACTTAATAAAGGATAACGATTGTTTTATGCTACGAGCCTTAAGTACATGAGGAATGATGAGTGGGGGGTCTCCTCTCACATTGTCTAGAGTGTTTAGTGTATGCTCTTTAGGCGATATGCGGCGCATTCGCTCTTATGTCATAGTATTTAGTGCAACATGAGTTACAAACTAACTCAATTCACTTCTTTTAAAAAACACAAAAAATCAACTTTTTCATCCTTCGGGATTGTTTTCAAACCTCATTTTCAGGCATCGTCCCTACCTGCTAGAATGGAAACTTAACATTACTTATAAAAAACACCAACATGTGGTCCCATAGTTTCCCGAAATACGTTTGCTCTGATTTCTCATACCAGATGAGGATACGTAGGCACAAGACGACGATGTCTTGGCGAGCAACCTTCTCCCCATCACCCGTAGTTTCCTGAACTACGTTGACTCTGACTTTCCCATTGCACGAGGGAATACGTAGGCATAGGGCGGCGATGTCCTATCAAGTCTGTTCTTTCTCTTCACCCCCGTTTAGCAGTAGCATTAGATAGTTTTCACCCATAGATTAGATAACAAGCATGGACCCTATTGAGTACAACGGACGTGAGGGGTGCTCATACCTTCCCCTTGCGTAACCGACTCTCGAACCTAAGATTTGGTTGTGATTACCTTGTCTTTCCTTTTCTCTTAGGTTTTCTTCGATCGTTTTCTTTCCCTCTGTTTGAGATAAATAACATTTAGTGGCAACTCTTCTTTCTAGTTTGTCGGCTTCACCCTTTTTCGCAGTATGCGACAATCACAACCCTGGATTTGGATCCAAATCCATTTATTTTGGTGTTTCGTAGATTGTTTTGAAGGAATTGTAGATCTTTGCAGAGAGAATAATGTTTAGGAAGCAGGTTTGTCGTATTATATGTCATGAATCTAGGTGTTCGACTTTTGTCGTTGTTTAGTTTTGAGATTTAACGGTATAGTGGATGATGAAAATGAATAGAGAATGCGATTTGTAGTGATCATTGGAGTCAGAGACCAAACACCTTATTTGCGTTGTATCTTGAGAATGTTATGAAATGGTGCATCAAGAACTGTATCTTGAACTGCTAGAACTTGGATCTGGCATTTCTACATTTGTTCGACGGTGGCGTCAAACCCATCATGATTTTCGTGGAAATTGTAGGAATCAGAAGTCGATTCACATAGATTGTGCCACTGTTTTGTTGTGAAACCAGAAATGTATGAGGTTATGAAAACTGTGGTGGAGCGACATTTCCTAAGGGATTCAGTGATGCAACAACTTGGATTGGACGTTGCGATCTTGGTGCCTCTTGAATAAGAGAAGTTGATCTTAAATCGACGTTGCTAATCTCCTGTGTAGTGGACCAAGGAGGGGGTACCTGCATGGTTAGCACTCCAATGCCCAAGTCAGTTTGTGGTTCAAGATAATCCTAGTAAGAGTGGAGATTATAAATTGTGTACCTAAAAACCCCTTATGAAGGTATTTATACATTGGGCTCAATGGAGCATACCTGATAAATGAAATAAGAAGTAGTCCATCATAGTTTCAAGCTTGATGGCATGTCCAAACCTGTTTACATGTTGAATTCTAGAATTGAGAGCATCGATAAAGTTCTAGGTGTTGGAAAATCATCAAAAGACATGAAGGAAATTGGATACTCTGGTAAATCTCCCAATTCAAAGACTATGTTTGTTCCACCTATTCAAAATGTAAAATTCACAATGTCATAATCTGATTGAAAAAAATGTAATTGGATTTGCATTGATTTAAATGATTAGGATTTTCACTTAATGAGAAGATCTTCAATCTATATTAAAGATGATTCATATTGCATTTCTATTTTGAAAGAGATTATGTTCTGAATCTTTTCTTGAGAGTTTGGAATTCTTAATTATACCAAATAAATATATTATTGGATTTGTTTTAATTAAGTTTCGAAATTGGATTTATGAAGATTCACGGAAAGCAACAGGTTAAGCAAAATGTATGACATTATGTGAGGCATCCTGTCTCAGAATATTTGCTTGACACACAAGGTTGATTGAAATGTATCTCGCGCTTTTGAGATATTTTTCCTGTTCTGTTGAATCATAGATATAAGTGTATTAACATGTGTTTGAATTTGGAAAAGATTCATCTTAATTATGTTTTTAGCAAGATTTCATTAGGTGTTATTATTTGTTCAATATTTGTATCAATCAAGGATCGAAATCATCGTAATAAAGATTTGATTGATTATGCATGTTTTTGTTTTATAGAAAAATTTAATTTTAACTGAATTTAACAAAATTGTACTTGTTATAATCAAGAGATTTAGATTTATTCTAAATCAATCAAGATTTGAAATCAACATTATTGAAGGTCGATCTCGTGCTTTTGTGGTTCCAGTTAAATTCATGACAAAACTCTAGTGGATTTTCTATTTAGACTTTTGTTATTATTTCAAGATGCAATCTCCTTTGTAAATATTGAGACCTAAAGAGTGAATATCTACTTTGTAGGATTATTTTGAGTCTTTGTATTTAGAGTTTGTACATTATTATTGGGAATTAATTCCAAATTAGCCGAATAGAGTTTTGAGTTGTATTAATGTTTTATCTTCAATCTTTGTAACTGAATAAACACTTGAGAGAGTGCTCGAGTGAAAGTGAGAAGTGTTTAAGATTCAAAGGGAGTCCTGAATAAAATTTGTGGGATAGTATTAGAAAAAGTGGTATTGAATTATGAGAGTTCAAATCACACCAAGTTGTACTTCTGACTATTAAGAGTGAATTTCCTTTCATCGGGTTAATGCTCTCTATGCATAGGTGATGTTGTACCTAATTGAGTTACCAATTCTTGTGTCATTTACTTGCTGTATTTTATCCTTCATGTTACGTATACTAATTATCGTACACATTGTTCCAACATTGTGTTTGATATCATATCGCTACTAGAACATAATTTCACTTCTAAAACTTATTACAAAATATTACAAATGAGATACAAGAAAATAGTCAATTCAAACGAAATAGACCTATCTTTTACCAAAGTGTTTTTCAAACTCTCTAACTATCTATACATAAATCACACAAACCAAAAATGTTTAAAGGTGTTTCTCAATCCCCCTTAAATATCTCAAAGTATTTCTCAAATTTCAAGAATACACTCTTAGAAATTTACTCTTATTTGTCTAAGATTACCATTAGAATTCGAAAACTCTTATCTCTATCTTCAGCTCCCAAAGTTTAGAGGACAAATATGACAGAAATACATATTTATAATTATTGAAGTTCAATGGACTCATATAAAGTTTAAAACACAATTCATTAACAAATAGATCCACAAATCAAAAAACTACAAAGTCCAATACACGCGAATCGAGAAAATCAAATATGAGTTATGACAGATTGAACCACTCGAGGGATTTAGATTCATTGTCATGCCTGCTCCACCTCTAGCCTTTCGTTGCTCCCCGTGTCGGCTCTGCCTCCGGCCTTACACACCTCATCATCGTGCCGACTATGTTGTCAGTCTCTGTTGTGTCGACGTGGTGGTTCCACAGTCATCCTCCCATTGCGCTTTGTTGCCATCTTTGTTGACTTTCAAACTGATTTTTAATTTTTACAATCTCAAAATATATTTTATTTCTCTTCATCCTTTAAACTTTGAAGATATAATTCAACAAATGTTATTTTATATTTTATTATGCATATTCTTTCTTTTCTAAAATATCCATCTTTCTTATGCAAGTGGATGGGTTAACAAATGTTAAGGGAAACTTTGAGAAAGAAAATGAAAACCAACTACGTCAAAGATATTTGACCTTAAAAGAAGTACAATTCATCCTGTGTTGATACGTATGTTGTTCTAAAGTTGAACCATTTGATATAAGAAGAAGGAAAATATTAGCAATCAAGTAATATACTTTCACATTGATCAATGTATTATATGATAATACAGAGGAGTGAAACCGAGTAGGTGTATGGTCCAATCAAACTAATGTAATAATATAGGGATGAGTTGGGGCCTTAGAAAGGGATGCCAAAACAATACACTGTCTAATGTCTATTATTAACATTGGAGAGAGAAGAGGGAATACACGTGAATGGCTGAGTTTTAGAGTGATTAATTAACATTAATATGAATATGAATAAGATAAGGAAAATATGACAGCCTGTGCTTTCTTATTCTTATGTAGTATAGCGTGGCAATGTCGCTAATGTTTCTACCTTGTTCCATCTTTTACTCGTCTTAGGTTGTACTACATTGTCCTTTTTCTTAGGTCAAATATTTTACAATATTTTTATGAATATAAACAAGATTGTTTAATATCATCTCTAGTGAATAAGAGAATATGATATGAGGTAACATGCAGGCAAAAGGTTTACTAACACCGGTCCAATTTAGAGATGTTCACGTGTAGTTTCTATAAGTTTATTAGAGCAACTTTAGCGCATGCTTGTTAAATCAAAATTTTGTATAGTTTACGTTATTAATAAAGAATTTGCATTAGAGCTGACATGACATTTAGTGAACTAAAGTTTAGTTTCCATTATCTATATAGTTAATGTTACCTATTCAATTTGAAATATATTATAATATTATTTAATATTAATAAAATATTTCAACAACATTAAATTAATGGTAACTTGAATAAAAAATATAAAATGTGGGATCAAGTTTTGGACAACCATCATTAAAGTAAAAACTACTCAAATCAACTATAAAATTTTTAAATCCTACAAAACACTTTGGACCCACAAAAAATATCTTAGTTTACCCATTTAATTTACTCTCATTAAAGATGCTGTTAGACAAAATCTTATTTAATCAAAAAGTAAAATTATATTATCTGCGGTCTCATTAAAGATACTGTTAGAATCAAAAAGTAAAATTATATTATCTGCGGTTTAGTTTGGTTTTAATAACCGGTCAAAAGTATTCAATCTAATTCTAATTTAATATCATGTGATTTTATTTAGATTAACTTCTTTAGATATTTAAATTATAAATTATGATTTTATACTAATATTACAAAAATAATATAAAATACTAGGTTTGATGTATTATATTGAAGGAAAGTTGAGATAAAAAACGCATGAGAAAATAATTTTCTCTTAAGTTAATCTTTACGAATGGATATGATAAGTGATAAATGATTATCTTTTAATGCGATTAACAGTTGATGTAGAATCCAGAGAACGATCATAGGCGTTGAACGAAGAACAACACATCTACTTGGTCCACACGAAGAGAGTATATTTAATTCCAATCCTAGTTATTACGAATGAAGACGGTGTGTGTGTGTATTTGACTTAAGTGCATCGTATCTTACAATATTTCATATTTTATTTCGGTACGTAATACATCATTGTGTTCCTTATTTCACTCAACTACATCGTACCTTACGATGTTCCATATTGCACTTAAGTACATTGTACCTTACAGTGTACCACGTTTCTCTAATTAACACTAGTGCATTGTAAGACCACATAATCAAATAAGCTTCAATATATTTATTTTCTCTCAACTTTTTCTTATGTGTATGAAATGTAGGTTCTCGTGACGTTAATGATTATGTCAAATCACTAATTGAATATAATAAAGAATAAGTGGAATCTAACAACACATTATTATAATCCAAGTCACAAAATATCATGTCATATGAAAAAAAAATTGGGATAATGTTTATGTGTATAATTACCTTTTGTCCACATGTATATATTGAACACAAGGCATAGACTATGACACCCTTGCTATGCAGAATAAGAACATTCCATCTAGGTCATTCATATCCCTCATATGATTTGTGGGGTTCCATCAACTATCTTTATGGTCTTCTTGTTACAGACAATCTTTGATCAATAATAAAGTACTCGACTCCATATGTAGGATTCATAGTGGTTTCAGGTCAAATGTTGGTATACACCAATATTACCTTGAGAGTAACTTATGACACTTGGATATCATTATATGTAGTATTCTCATAGTGGGTCAATCCAATATAAATATTACACCTAATATTTATACATATGTGAAGACTTGATAACTCTTTATCCATGATCTATGAGATGTGGTCATCAATCTATCCACATAATAGTCTCAATGCTTAATGTACATTAATGAGATTTCATGTATTAATACTTTAAGAATAATGTCTTTATATTTAATAAGATTTTATGATTAAGTCACACTTAACATTTCGTTAAACAAACTAGTTATTACAGGGACGTTATTATTTTGAAAAAACAAACATAACATAATTATTATTAATAGATACTTCTATACAAGTACCAAGTTATAGTAAAACTATTGGCCTCCAGAGTTCCTACCAACATATATATAACATATAATATATTGAAATCAATATTATATGAATATGAACATTTGTTGTTGAAACAAATGAAATAATAAAAATAAATCGATTAAACTAAACTAATAAATAGTATTTTAAAAAATAGTTATTGGTGTATAATAAATTAATGCAATATAACATACTAATATAAAATAAATAAGTATTAAAAATATATACATGCATTTTGGTTCATTTTAGATTGATTTTGAAAAATCAATCTAAAATTTGATTTCATCTTGAGAACTTTTCCCCAAACGACATCTAATAATGTTTGTTTGCGTTTTTTCAGTTTTTTTGGATTGATTTGTAGTTTTTATTTGGATCTGTTTGGATTTGAATACCCCTAATCTAATCAAAAGGCTCAATCTAATCAACACGACTATCAGACTACATGTAGGTTTTCCTTCACTTTAGAATGTCAAATAAGAATACAATTTTCATTTTTATCTCCACGGTTGTTATGCATCCAACGACCATTCGTAATCCATGTGGGGCCAATCGAGAACAATTCTGATTGTATACCTTATATAATCATGATCCTGAGTCACACCTAGGTATTACTCTCACTCACTTGCATAATTCCACCTCTTTCAAATACAAACATGAGTTTTGAAGTTATAACATTGTAAGTATCCCCTCTCTAAGCATCAAAGAATTTTATCACTCTGCCAATAACCCATCACCAAAAGGTTATATTCAATCTATCATCCATTATCTAATCTAGTATGGGAAATGTGTGTCGTTTGTGGGAATCATCTTATGATTCTCACGAATTATTCGTTGAAATTCTTAGTTCTTCTAAATTGCATTCTCACAACTATTTCTATTCGATAATTTGATTGTTATAATTTCTTTTGCTAACCGTTCTAGTCATTGATAACCTTCTCACAACCATTTTATATTATCTTCAACAATGGTATGATCGAAAGCAACTCGACCAATGGTTCAACACAACATTATTCTTATTCCTGATCCAACACTTCAAACGCATCGAGTTAACACATATCTAGTTCTTAGTCTCACGATTGAAGAACCTCATATGCATCAAGACATATATTCTCTAATATTGTTTACTTCCCCATATTAGAGTAATAGTTTTGCTCCAAACTTCACAATATAAATATCAGCCTTCTTCTCCGCTGCAGTTCTAGTCCTTCAAACTAGAACTATCACACAACCTTCACCAACTCCAAGCTAGAATATGAGTATATGATGATAATTAACTCATGATCAACATCTACAATTTAGTGCAACAACATAACCTTTACCAAGGTGGTTGTTGAATTAAGAAAATCCAATTGTAAACTAAAGTGTTGAATCTTCAATAAATGGTTGAAATTGGAGTGCATGTGATTAGAAACAAAATTTGGTTTGAAGGGTCCAGAAAGCATGTATGAACTTCTCAATCGGGCCCAATAATAAATTAATTATGAGTAGAAACTACTAGTCTAAGATTTTTAATGAAGAAAATCCTTAGGAAAAGTTAGAAATGGAAATTCAGGGACAATAGGCATCATGAAGAACGAGATAGAGAAAGGCGCAAGGATCTATATAGATTTTCTAAAGACACTTTGTTGAACACTTCAATCGAAAAAATTTTACATGAATGTGAAAGCATAAATACAGGTAGGGTAGGGTGAAGTATCCCTACCCTGTGAAAGAGTCAACAAAGACTGACAAGTCTAAATTTTGCAAATTTCTTAAGAGTTGTGGGTAGAGCACTGATAAATGTGTTCAACTAAAGGATATAACTAATGATTTGTACAAAAACAGAATACTTGGCCTTTAAGTCAAGGACAAGGCATGAAAATAATAATACAAGAGACATAGAAATTCTCCTTGTGGTCCACAAGACAGAGTGAGCCCCCATGAAGAAAATGCTCTCTCTGCTAAGGTGATACTTCGCCTAGAACGTTGATTGAGGTCGTGGAGGGCACAAATAAAGACATGGACAACAAATAATAAAAGGTCACCAGAAAGTTAAAACAAGTATTCATAGCATTTATCATTGGGAGTCATTATTTAATTTCCTATATCATTAAAGGGTTTTCGTGTCTAAAAATGAGGTCCAAGAGATCTTTATAAAACTCTTTCAAAAAATAAACAAATTAAAAGAAAAAATTCAAATTGATAGAAATTAGATTTAAAACATGCAATGACAAGCTATTATCATAACCCTAAACTTGAACATTTCCTTGTCCAGAAGTGAAAAGCTAGAAATTTGAGATTTTTAAGAAAGTAATGAGAATTTACATGCTTTGATTATAATGTCTAATTTTAATGCAACTTACCATAGCACTTTCATGATCATGCTCATGTTCTACTTTCATTCTCATATCTCAAGATGGATAAATAAAAGTATCTTAATCTTGCTCATATCTTTAGCTCTTTATCTCTCATTCACAAATCCAATCAAATGGTAAAGGCATCACTCAATCAACTAGTGAAGATTATTTTACCTTAAGGTTGAAAATTTTATAAAGGTATTAGACATAATTTTGAGGTATTAAAGGTTGTAACGTGGTTTTGGTTAATGTAGGATAAATATGGGAAAGTGGACTACATTCTTGGAGTTAGGCGCTAAGTTCTTTTATCCATTCTTTTATACTTTTCATTTCTTTTACCACAATCTACACTTCATGGGTTGCTCCTAAGCTATTTGAAACATTTTTTTATTTTGTTGATACCCATTGACTAGATTTTCATTAAAGATTTTACTTGCATAATATATTGTATGAACAAATTTTGAGTTTCTTTGACCAAGACTCTAACAATATAGTCACTTACATCACACGTTAAGTCAGGATAATTCCCAATTTGGGACTATGATTATCGGTGCAGTGACCAATTTCTTCTTTATAAGCATTAAAGAATTTAGGCAATATTTATCAAATTTAAAATCAGTTTTCTTTACCACTTTATTAAGTCCTAGAGGTTTAACAATTTTTGAAAATTATTTTATAAATCGTCTATAAAATTTAACATGTTCTAGAAATTTTCTATTTTCCTTTACATTTAACAGTGATGGAAAATTTTCTATTACATCAATCTTCCTTAATTCCTTTCGAAGAAACTTTTTTCCTAAGACAATCTATGTGGTTACTATAAAATGACATTTTCTCAATTTAAAATCATATTTGTGTCAGTTCGTTTTTTTAATAAAGCATCCAACATGTTCAAATAATAATTAAAAGTCTTATCAAAAATAGAAAAATCATCCATAAATACCTCTATTGATTTCTCAATCATATCAATAAAAATGGAAAGCATACATCTATGAAATATAGCAAGAGTTTTGCAAAGGAAAATGACATTCTTCCATAATTAAAAACTCCAAATGGACATTTTCGCAACTGCGAAAAGGGCTGGCGGAAACAAATAGAAGAGTCGCCATCGAACGTTATTTATCCCAAAGAGAGTGAAAGGAAAAGATTAAAGAAAACCTAAAAGAACGGGAGAAGACAAGATCATTGCAACCAAATCTTGGATTCGGGAGTCGGTTACGCAAGGGGAAGGTATGAGCACCCCTCACGTCCGTCGTACTCAACGAGATCCACGCTTGTTGTCTACAAAAGGGGTAAGTTATCTAAAAAATACTACTAAACCGAGGGAAAATGAAAAGAAGAGACTCGATAGGACATCGTCGTCCTATGCCTACGTATTCCCTAGTGCAATGGGAAAGTCATAGTCAACGTAGTTCGCGAAACTACGGGTGATGGGAGGAAGATTGCTCGCCAAGATATCGTCGTCTTGTGCCTACATATCCTCATCTGGTATGGGAAATCATAGCCAACGTAGTTCGGGCTACGAAACCACAGGTTGTTTAAGTGATTTTAATGAGTGACATTAAGTCTCCATTCCAGTAGTTAAGGACGATGCCTGTTTATGGTAGAACAAAAAAACAACGTATTCTTTTCTGAAAATAAAAAAAAAACAATCCCAAAGGATAAAAGGTTTGAATTTGGTTTGTTAGTTTTAGTGAAGTGGATTGAGTTAGTTTGGGACTCACGTTGCACTAAAGACTATGACATAAGAGCGAATGCGTCGCATATCGCCCAAAGGGCATACACTAAACACTCTAGACAAGTGAGGAGAAACCCCCCACTCGTCATTTCCCATGTACTTAACGCTCGTAGCATACAATGTTTTGTCATTCTTTATTAAGTGTCTTAAAGAAGTTTGAGATGATAAGATAAGGTGCAAAGGAACACTAATAGGAAACTGAAAACCCAAATGTTATCATGCAAAATGGTCCTAAGATTGAGATAAAATAGAAATCTACCTAATGTTATCATACAAATGATGGACCTAGAGTTGAGATGAGAGGGACTATCCTACTTTTTATCATACAAAGGATTGAAAGCCTAATGCCTCTCCTACTCCCATCTTAAACAGAGGGACTAGGAATCTTAAGGGAACATATGAGCAAGCACAAGTAAACAATATCCAATTCAATCACAAATAAAAACAAAGATAAAGGAAGTCTCAAAAAGAGAGAAGAATAAGATGTATAAAGAATAACAAAATGTCAAACACTAACAAGATGGACAAACACACCTCAAGTCGACATATCATAGGTGCACCTCAAATCCAGAGCACATCCAGAATGTGCATACAAACATCAAAGGCAAAGCAAAACACATAATGCTCAATCAAATGAACCAGACAAGAAGAAAAGCAAGAAGCAAAGCATCAAGCAAATAAGTGAACCAAGAGACAAGGTCGGGCAGCAACAAAACAAGGTCAAAAGGTATACATCCAATCAAGAGTGCACAAGAGGGATCACTTAAGTTTGACACTCAAAGTCAAACTTCAAAGTGGATTAACCATCATCAACAAACACAACTGAGGGAACACCAAGGCAAACATCAAAAATCCCAAAGGTGTGAGGAGAAATCTAAAGAATCACCTCATAATGGATCAAAATTATTTGTTCACCCCAAAAAACATTTAAAATCCAAAAATAAAACAAATAAAAAGAAAGAAAAACCTAAAAAAAGAAGAAAAGAGGAGATCAAGGCATGAGTGAAGACTCAAAGGCATCACCATAGGTCTATGACCATCATAGGATCATGTGAAAATTTCCTCAACATTTTTGAATACTCAAAAATAATTTTAAACTAATTAAAATCAAGCAAATAAAAAAATACTTGAAAATACCTAAAACAAAAAACAAAAATCCAAGAAAATCACCATAGGTTCAAAACCATCATAGGATCTTATGAAAATAATTTAACAATTTTTAATGGCTCAGAAATATTTTTAAACCAATTAAAGTCATGCAAAAGAAATAAAAATCATGAAAAATACAAAAATGCAAAATAAAAATGCCAACAAATATATACCAGAAAGAGAAAAATAAAAGAGAATTTTAGAAAATATTTTGGTTTTTTTTTATAAAAAAATGAATTTTCTATGAATTTCTGAAAGTAAAATGAAATAAAAAACAAATTAGAAAAAAGAAAATGAAACAAAAAATGAATTTTCTATGAATTTTTGAAAGTAAAATGCAACTTTTTCTTCTTCAGTAAATACTTCATTCTCCTCAATCACCCTATCGAATTTTAAATAACCCTCATCGATCATCTTTTGAATTCCTTTCTCCAACAGAACACAACCCTCAGGTCTTTCCTCACACTCTGACCAATTATCAGAACATCCTGGTAACACTCCCCCTTTCAACAATTTGACCTTCACAAAGCTCAACGGAGTCTTCAACTCCTCTACGTCAGTTATCAAATTTAGCTTTTCTCCTTCAATGATAGCATTAGTCCTTGCCAACCCGTGGTTCGGCATATGGTTCTGATTTATATTCGGACCGTCATTGGTAAAATTAATGGCCTTGGAATAAAGAAAACTATGTACTTTATGCTTAAAAGCTTTGCAGTTATCAATGTTGTGACCCGAAGCACCAGAATGGAAATCATACTTGGCATTTGCATCATACCCTAGGGGTGACACGCTAGTAAGAGGCGCCAAAGTCCTCTTTTGAACCATTTGCATCATACCCCGGAGTTTCAAATTGTCTATCAGCCATTCTCTGTCTTGCCACATAAGGACGTGGAGTATTAACTCGTTGCTGAGGTATGGCCAGAATAGCCACAGTAGCAACTTGATGATGTGCTCTGCCCCTGTCTCTGTGTGAAATGGCGTTTATGTCCCCTTCTCATCTCTTGTGATTTGGTATAATATACTTTCTTTGCTCCTCCTATAGAAGACCCACCAGCATTCGTGATCTTTCCGGACTTAATTCTGCTCTCTACGCGCTCTCTAGCCATCACTAGATCATAAAACCCAGCAGTCATGCATCTTATCAACTTCTCAAAGTAAACACCTGGTAACGAAGCCATAAACATATCAATTAGGTCTCTCTCCACCATGGGAGGTTGAACTCTTGTAGCTAGATCACGCCACCTCTGGGTGTATTCTTTGAAACTCTCATTTCTCTTCGGTGATAAACTCTGCAATTGCACCCTGTTTGGCGCCATGTCACTATTATATTGGTAATGGAGAATAAAAGCCTCTGCCAGCTCCTTCCAGCTACGAATGTGAGCCCTTTCTAATCCCATATACCATTCCAGCGATGCTCCGACCAAACTATCCTGGAAGAAGTGCATCAAAAGCTTCTCATCCTCAGATAAGTAGACATTTTTTTGTAATATGCCCGGATATGTACTTTAGGACAGGTTGTCCCTTTGTACTTATCGAAGTCAGGTACTTTGAATTTGAGGGGGACCTTAACCCCTAGAACCAAGCCAAGATCAGCCATATCTAGACCCAAAGAAATTTTCACTTCAAAAGACTTCATCTTTTGTTCAATTAACTTAAACCTCTTGTTAGCTTCAGACGGCAGCCCGCATTTTGTATCCTTCACTGAAAAGATGTCATCTTGGTTATCTTCCCACTGAGGACCAATAGGTCCATGTACAACACACACATTTCCTCCCACAACATTACCATTTTCATTTGCAACACCTCCGCCCGGAGGAATAACAACAATAGGACCACTTAATAGAACAGAACCACCTACAGGTGGAGGTATAACACCAGACCCTCCATGCAACACTCCTTCTTCATCAACCCGTGCTATCAACAGCTGGACCATAGTTCTTAACTGTTCTTACCCACTGGCGACGTTCTGTATCAATTCCATGAACTGGGCCATACGAGCCCTGACCTCCTGTAACTCAGCTTGCACTTGATCCATGATTGTCTTTTGATTCCCCCTTGTTGAATACCTGTGAAAACTAGGTTCTTCAATCCTGTAACTATTGAAAATCGAGCAGAAATAAGAACAAGAACCACCAAGCACACCTGTTATGCAAATGAAAATGCAGGATGCAAAGATGCGCACATGTATATGTGTTCACAGTAAAATTTCTTTTTGATACTAGTTTCCAAGAAAATAAGAAATAGCTGAGATGGATAAGAATACTACGAACAAATCATGAATTACATAAAGTTGAAACAATACAAAGCAACAGTGGAAAAGATCCAAATACATAAGCTATGATCTCATCCATCAAGTCTGGTGATGATCAAGATACAAGAAAGCAATGACAACATCATATCAATAAACCCTAACAATTATGCTCCTTGCTCCAAGCCAAGGCCTCCATGAGCATTGCCTTTGTATCTGGGTGGTCTGGTATGGCAACCAGTTCTCTGATAAGGACACTCCTTCTGGATATTACCTCCCTGAGATAAAGACAAAGATCCTCCCAAGCATCTTCACCAAAAGTGTCCTCTAACCTGGGTATTTTTACCTCTGCTTGAATCTTCAATTCCTCCAAGGTTAATAGGGTATCATGAAGTTTTTTCTCTACCCTGTATATGTGGGAAGACTCCACCCCTATCTCTCTCTCTTTGACTTTGATTTGTGTCTTCAACCGATCAATCTGAATACGAATCTGATCTTCCCTCTCTTTGTTGGCAGTCAAAGTAGCATTCCTTTGCTGGTTGTATTTGGACATCTCCAGATAAGCTCTGTCTAAATCCTCCTTCTTATGCTTTAAGATACTGCAAGTACTTTTTAGGTCTTGACCAATTGGCTCTCGCATTTTGAGGTGCTCAGATAACTCTTTTTCCATGTTGACTAAAGACTTTGATTTCTTCTTAGCCAAATAAATAGCTTCTCCTTTGTCACGCTTCAACTGACTGATCTCTTGTTTCAACTCTTCGTTCTCTTTGCGCAATTCTTCCTTTTCTGCCCAAAGCTTGTTATATCTCAAGATGTTAATTATCGTAGGCTCTTCAATGACTAAAGGATATAAAGGCTCCCTAATATGAAAAGGCAACAACACTTTCTCTTCTCTCTTCTGGATCCAATCCAAATAAGGGTCAAAAGCTCAACAATCACTTTTACCCAAAGAAAACTTTCCTCTTCTATGAACCTTTCCCCAAGCTTCCATTATCCTAACCAGGGTATCAAAATCAGCTACACCTATGAAGTACAGAGATTCCTGTACTTCTTCTTCCTTCGGGGGTCCTCTCAAGGCATAACCAAACTGTCTGACAGCAAGAGAAGGGTTATAGTTTATCCCACTTTTTCTCCCTATCAGAGGAACATTAGCAAAACATCTACAGCTAAAGATAATCTCCACACCAAGTAGATCTCGATTAAACCAGATAATATCCTTAGATGTTAGGCCCATAAGTCTCTCTGACCATTCAGCTGTATCTTTTGTATCAGCAAAAGCTCCAATACAAGGAAGATGATCCATGAACCATTTGTGGAACAATGATGCACAGCAAGAAACATTCTTCCCTCTTCTCTTTTCATTTTTGTAGTGCACTGAGTGATACAAATCTCTTATGAGAGTAGATACAGGGTTCTTGGAAGAAAAGATGTGAAAAACATCCATATCAACGAAATCTGGTATATTGGGAAATAAAACAATACCATATATGCACAACGCCAGAATAACATTGAAGACTACCCAACAACCTTCCTTAGCAAAATACTGAGCCTTACCCATCAAGAAGGACAAAGGAAAACCAGAAGCTCCACTCTTACAGGCTATATTACCCACCAAATCAGACTTGCTCAAATATAGGGCACTGGCCAACTTCTCCAGATCAGGTTCCTCCTCAGAATGAAAGAAAGGCATCTCCTATAAGGCTGGAACTCCTATTATAAAAACAAAGTCCTCCAAAGTAGGAACTAGAATGTAATTAGGAAATATGAAATAGCGCAACTGAGGGTCATAAACTGAAGTAAAGTATGAATAACTCCTTGTTCATAACTTGTGACTTTGTGGACGAAGCTCATAATCTTCCCATAATCTCTTTTGAAATCTTCCATGACACCAGCATTAGCCATGGAACTATAACCAAATAAAGGCCTTAACTCTGGTAGCAAAAACTTGTAGATGATAGTTTTCTTTAATTCAACCTCCATCTCAGCAACCAACCAGATCACTAGAATTGAAAGGGAAATAAGAACCTGAGAACACACATACATGCTAATGCAAAAATGATTATGCAAATGAAAATAGGGGATCAAGGTATCCAAAACTGTTATGCTGTTAACTGAGTTGAAATAAGGCTTCACTCTGATAAGAGATCTAGAATACCAGGACACTCAAGATCAAAAGTCTGTTTTGACAAAAAACCGGGTTGGTTGAAAGTCAAGGTTTCCTTCAAAACCCTTCCCACTCACAGGTAGGACCTAGTCTCTGAAGAGGTACGACATCCTATGCAGGTCATCAGTATCATGGACTCTCAGGTCGAGAAACGATGATACGTTCACCATTTCTGGTTTGGCATCATGGTCAATCAAGGAGGTCTCAACTGACTTCCCAATGAACTGTCTCCAGAGTCGTTAGTTTTCAGATCTAACACCCCCTCAACTGTCCAAGATGCACATGCTAGGATGTCTTCAAAGTAAATCTCGTCTGGATGCGAATTTCATGAGGGCTCATGCATGCCAAACATGCAAGCCCGCACTACTCTCCGCACTAAAACTAGGTGTATACTCAAGTCTGGGTATTGGGCTTATCTCTCAGTGGAACAACCCACCCAACAGCAACAATATAATAACAAAAATAAAGTGCTGAAAATAAATGCAATGATATACAACAGTAAAGTACATGCATATACACAAATATACACACTCAAAAATAAAACAAACAAGCGCTAGGATAGACTCGCATAGGGAACCCGACTCCCCAACAGAGTCGCCACCTGTCGCAACTGCAAAAAATGCCGGTGGAAACAAACAGAAGAGTTGCCACCGAACGTTATTTATCCCAAAGAGATTGAAATGAAATGATCGAAGAAAACCTAAAAGAAAGGGAGAAGACAAGGTCATCGCAACCAAATCTTGGGTTCGGGAGTCGATTACGTAAGGGGAAGGTATGAGTACCCTTCACGTCCATTGTACTCAACGGGATCCATGCTTGTTGTCTACGAAAGGGGTAAGTTATCTAAAAACTACTACTAAACTGGGGGAAAAGGAAAAGAAAAGACTTGATAGGACATTGTCGCCCTATGCATACGTATTCCCTAGTGCAATGGGAAAGTTAGAGTCAACCTAGTTCGGGAAATTACGGATGATGGGGGGAGGTTGCTCGCTAAGACATCGTTGTCTTGTGCCTACGTATGGTCATCTGGTATGAGAAATCAGTGCAAATATAATTAGGGCTACGAAACCACAGTCTGGTTAAGTGTTTTTTATGAGTGACATTAAGTCTCCATTCCAGCAGTTAGGGACGATGCCTGTTTGTGACAGAACGAAAAAACAACGTACTCTTTTCTGAAAATGATATAAAAAAACAATCCCGAAGGATAAAAGGTTTGAATTTGGTTTGTTAGTTTTAGTGAAGTGGATTGCGTTAGTTTGGGACTCACGTTGCACTAAAGACTGTGACATAAGAGCGAATGCGTCGCATATCGTCCAAAGGGCATACACTAAACACTCTAGACAAGTGAGGAGAAACCCCACACTCGTTATTTCCCATGTACTTAAGGCTCGTAGCGTACAACATTTTGTCAATATTTATTAAGTGTCTTAAAGAAGTTTGAGATGAGAAGAGAAGGCATAGAGGAACACTAATGGGAAACTGAAAACCCTAATGTTATCATGCAAAATGGTCCTAAGGTTGAGATAAAAGGGAAATTTACCTAATGTTACCATACAAATGATGGACCTAGAGTTGATATGAGAGGGATTATCCTACTTGTTATCATACAAAGGATTGAAAGCCAATTGTCTCTCCTACTCCCATCTTAAACAGAGGGACTAGGAATCCTAAGGGAACATGTGAGTAAACACAAGTAAACAATATCCAATTCAATCAAAAATGAAAAAAAAGATAAAGGAAGTCTCAAAGAGAGAGAAGAAAAAGATGCATAAAGAACAACAAAATGTCAAACCCAAACAAGATGGACAAAAACACATCATGTCAACATATCATAGGTGCACCTCAAATCTAGAGCACATCCAAAATGTGCATACAAACATCAAAGGCAAAGAAAAACACATAATGCCTAATCAAATGAACTTGACAAGAAGCAAAGCATCAAGCAATCAAATGAACCAAGAGACAAGGTGGGGCAGCAACAAAACAAGGTCAAAAGGTATGCATTCAATCATGAGTGCACAAGAGGGATCACTTAAGTTTGACACTCAAAGTCAAACTTCAAAGTGGATCAACCATCATCAACAAACACAACTGAGGGAACACCAAGGCAAACATAAAAAATCCCAAAGGAGTGAGGAGAAATCAAAAGAATCACCTCATAATGGATCAAAATCATTTGTTCACCCCAAAAAATAATTAAAATCCAAAAATAAAACAAATAAAAAGAAAGAAAACCCTAAAAAAGGAAAAGAGGATATCAAGGCATGAGTGAAGACACGAGGGCATCACCATAGGTCTATGACCATCATAGGATCATGTAAAAATTTCCTCAACATTTTTAAATGCCCAAAATTAATTTTAAACTAATTAAAATCAAGAAAATAAATCAAAAATACATGAAAATACCTAAAAGAGAAAACAAAAATCCAAGAAAATCACCATAGGCTCAAAACCATCATAGGATCATATGAAAATAATTTCACAATTTTAATGGTTCAAAAGTATTTTTAAACCAATTAAAATCATGCAAAACAAATAAAAATCATGAAAAATACAAAAATGCAAAATAAAAATGCACAAAAATGTAAAACAGAAAGAGAAAAATAAAAGAGAATTTTAGAAAATATTTTGGTATTTTTATGATAAAAAATGAATTTTCTATGAATTTTTGAAAGTAAAATGAAACACAGCGCGTTGGATCTGGATCATTAAATGACGTGGCTGATCCAAGGATCAGAGAGTGCACATCCATGATGGACACTAGTCAGCTCATCCACACAGATCCAAACAAAGTTAAAAGCATGAGATTAAAACAGGTGGCATGATGGACGGTGAGATCATCATCTTCAACCTCCAGCCACCTAAAACAGCCAAGGATTTGCAGAAAAATGTGTATCCTTCAAACCATAACCAATGGTGCTCATAGTAGTTTCATTTGATGCATCTTTTAAAGATGATCTCAACCATATCATCGCGTCAAATTTCTTTAAATCACAACCTACTCGATTTGAAAAAAAGAAGAACAAGATTCAAACACGAATTTGAAAGTTAAGCAACAAAACTCAACTACAACTAAAAACTAACTATGCAAACAACACCAGCATGTCAAGGGCTACATTTTAGCAATTTGGATCAAAATGGTTGAGAATTTTACCTGTTGAAGCTCAACCTTCAAGCTCTGAAAATGGAGTTCCCTAGCTTGATTCAGGTCATGATTCTTCAAGCTCTAGATTGGTTAGCTTCACTAAATGTTGGTGAAGCTAACTGAATGGAGAATTTGAGTGTTTAAGGTATGGAAATGGAGACTCAAAGTTCAAGCTTAAGAGTTCAAATGGGATCTTAGCATAGAGGTTTTGACTATCAAAAGCTTGTGGAAATGGGTGGAAATGACTCCCTATTTATAGGAGAAGCTTTCTTAATCAAATTGGAGGGTGAATGAGGAAATTTGGATGGAAATCATGCACACCTGCAGCATGAGCAAAGTGTGACTTGCAATCTGTCAAAACTCACTCAAATAATGTGTTTCAAGGTGCTAATCACTTCAGGAAAGTCGGTTAAACATGTTTAGATTGAATTTGTTGCTTAATTTAGTGATTAGAGGCCAATTCAAACAATTTCAATTCTGACTTGAAGTGGAAATCCATCTTTGAAATTCAATTTTTGCAGCCATGGTTCTCACAATGTAGGAGGCTTTTTGAGATGCTTCTTCTTGTGTTGGATAGAGCGAGATGCAATCTTTGCAATCTGAAAAGAAAGTATTGACTTGGCAGCTTGAGTTGAGAGATATGGTCCTTCAAAGTAGCCTCCATGAAAGAAGTGAAAATCATAAAACACTTAAAAAAATTTCAAGTCTTTTAGGGACCAAAAAGAGACCTATAATGTTTTGATGAAAACCATTACCTTCCATGCGTTTTTAGCTCTTCCATGTTGAATCAAAGTTGTAGAGGTTATCTTCAAGTTCATTCTAGAAAAAGAATGGGCTCCAAATGATGAAAAATGACTAGGTTATGCTCTTTTGAAGTTGACTAAGAAATCCTTCCAAAACTCCAAATGACCTATAATGTCTTGAAGATTTTGAGGACCTTCCAAGCATAATTTTATCTTTCCTTGCATAGAGAACTTGTTAGGGATGATGATAATAGTTCATTAGAAAAAAAACCACCTCAAGATGTTGAAAATTGAAGGAGATATTCTCATTTGATCATAGCATCCACAAATTACTATATTAGGTCAAACATCTTGCACCAAACTTGAACTCTTGATGATTTCTTGCACAATAGGCCATGATGAAACACATATGATGTTGGAATGATATTGCCTTGAACCACATTTGATCATGATGGACTTCTAAGGTTGAGAAATCTACAAAGTCATAGAGAACACCTTGCTTGAACTTGAAGAAACACAACCTTCTTGCTTGAGAAGCAACCCATGATACCTTGATCCCCTGCCAAGAACAAATGCTATGCAAACATGAGTATGAAAATGAAAAGAAACATAAGCCAAGAATACAAGAGAAGATGAGCAAATTTTGGGGGTGCTACAAACATGCAAAAGCTGTTTTTTCTCAGTCAATTGAATCTACCATAATTTGATTATATCCTAAGTAACAAGCACGAAAATATTAAAAAACTCTTACTTGATGACCTTTCAAATATTTGACCCATATAACATAAAGGAAAGTGATTCATTATAGCAGTTAAATTCAAATTTCTATAATCAACATATATTATTATTCACTAACCATATGAGTTAGCACTGTAATTAAAATAAATCCAAAAACATTGTGTGAAACTGCAAATTGTCTAGGACTTAATAAAGATATATTTTATGATTTAAAAAAAATTATAAGTGAGTCGAAAAAACGAATCTAAAAAAATAAGAGTGTTTTATTGCTGCTCAAAAAATAACATATGTGTTGTTCCAACTAACAAATGAATCTAAGAAAATAAGAGTCTTCATCATTCATCATCTCATCTTCATCTATCATAATATACTTCATCTTCATCTTGTTTTAGAGGTAATTTCCATTATATAACATATCATTGGGGGGGGGGGGGAATATGAGAAATTGTTGGGTTAGGTTTTGTGGGAAAATATGTTTAAATGTGAAATTTGATGTTGATGCATGATGATTTGATGAACTATATGTTTAATCATGTTCTTCCATGTTTGTTGGAGTGTTTGGATGTATTTCAGTGGTTTGGGTGGAGGTGTTGGCCATGGAAGACCTGCTTTTCACGCTACTGGAATTTTTGGTTTCGCATGAGTCGCACAGTGAGCTGTAGGTGAGCCTTCGGCCAGAGCTTGCACAACGACCACTGAGGCAAATTATTTATGCCTCTTCCTCACCTACAGAACTCAAATAAAGCAGCCTCGCCTTCCCGTCGCACAATGACCATGACAGTCTTATGTTTTCCCATTTCTTGTTCTCTTCATAACTTTTGAATCGTAACTCGAATCGAGGCACAACCGAAAGCGTTTGAAAGCTATTTGAATGCTCTAATTGATAACATTGGATTGAAATTTATTGTGGAATAACATGTGAAAAGTATGGTTTTGTTCCCATCATAATTCATGAATCGGGGATCCGATTGATATGGGACTTTAAGCATTGGAAGAATAATCCAATGGGATATTAAATGGTGATGTGAGATCATGAACAAACCAAGAAAGCTTGGTAGAGGATAGTAGCGGCTTGTATGCTGTCGCACCTCGAAAAATCACGGAGACATTTCGGAGAAACGATCCTCGCGCGAAAGGCGCGGAAATGCGGTTCGACAGAGTCGCCACCGAACTTTATTTTCCCGAATAAACGGGAGAGGAAAATATCGAGAAAACCTCTTAAAACGAAAGGATAGGAACAGGGTTGTCGCAACCAAGTTCCGGGTTCGGGAGTCGGTTACGCGAGGGGAAGGTATTAGCACCCCTCACGTCCGTTGTACTCAACGGGAACCTCTTGAGGTATTTTGTGGAGAGTGTTGTCTAGGTTTATTTGTTTTTCTTCTCGTTGATAACGTGAATTGGTAGGTTAACAGGATAAAGACGCTAGTGGGAAATGGGTGGTTAGAGGATAGGGTGCTCGCCAAGGATTGGGGCCCTTGTGCCTACGTATGCTTATTTGGACGAGAATGAGAAATCAGAGCGTCGTAGTTCGACTACGGGAAAGGGTGGGAGAATGGTGGACAGAATAATGGAGGAAGATAGAAGTGTGCTCGCCAAGATCATCGCAATCTTGTGCCTACGTATCTTACATTCAAGAATGAATGAAGAATCAGAGCGTTCGTAGTTCTTGGTAACAACCACGAAATGGATACGGGGAAATGGAAAATGGAGGGGAGGTAGCTCACCAAGATCATCGCAATCTTGTGCCTACGTATCTTACATTCAGAGGAGAATGAAGAATCAGAGCAGTCGTAGTTCGTGGTAACAACCACAAAATGGATACGGGGAAATGGAAAATGGAGGGGAGGTAGCTCGCCAAGATCATCGCAATCTTGTGCCTACGTATCTTACATTCAGACGAGAATGAAGAATTAGAGCAGTCGTAGTTCGTGGTAACAACCACGAAATGGATACGGGGAAATGGAAAATGGAGGGTAGGTAGCTCGCCAAGATCATGCAATCTATGCCTACGTATCTTACATTCAGACGAGACTGAAGAATCAGAGCAGTCGTAGTTCGTGGTAACAACCACGAAAAGATGAGGTTGAATGGGTTGGAAGTTTGAGAAAGAGACGAAAGAGTGATTGACAAGCAACCCAAGGGCGTGCCTCAAGAGCTTGTCACTCAAGAATTCAAGGAATGCGGGATTTCAAGAACTCGGTTCTTTCGAAAATTGACTGAATAGGTTGAAGATAAAGAGTTGGATGTTTTGAAATCGAAAGAATGAACTAATAACAACTCAAGGGCGTGCCTCGAGAGTTACTCATTCGAATATCCAAAGAATGCTAGATTCTAAGGATATCCCTCTTTCGTAAGTTTTAAGAAAACGTTTGTGAAAAGATCGAATCAGAAAATGGCATGCGAGGCCAAAGGAAGTTGGTTTGAAAAAGTCTCGACGACGTGTCGAGGATTTGATCGAAGATGGAATCGACTTGACGACGTGTCAAAGGTTAAGAGGTGAGAAACGATATTAGTCCCTAATGGTGCCCCTAATATAGAAACCACGATGAATCTGAGGTGTGTGCGAAATGTTGATAGTTGCGAATGCGTATGAGCATTCGACTCAGGAGAATGTTTGAAAAATGATTTGGTTTGAAAAAGTCGAAAAGTTGAGTGAATAACAACTCAAAGGGCGTGCCTTGAGAATCATTCACTCGAAGATTCAAGGAATACTAGATTCTAAGAATCTCCTTCTTTCGGAGTTTGAATCGAGGAAAGTGTTTTGAAAATGACTTGAAGTGAAATGAGGGTTTGCGAAGATTTTGTGGCATAAGGCGAGAGTACGAGATTGGATTTGAAAAGGACAATTACTTAGTAAATGACGATTATTTGGTAAATGAGACGTAGGCCTCACAATCAATTAATCGGGGTATCATTTGGACGCTAGATCCTAACAACACCTTTTTCATTCGAAAAAAGTTTGAATAAACAACAGAAATATCACACATAATGCTAGATTCCTATGATATTTCTTTGTCCAAAATAATTAGATGGCGTATTTTGAAACGAAAGGTTGAATGTCACTACCCAAGGTGTATGTCCCAACAGTGATTATTCAAGAACTCAAAAGATGCTAGACCTTGAAAATTCATTTCTTTCGCAATTTATTTAGAAAATAATTTGATTAAGAAGTTCTTGAAAATATTATACTTAAGTTATAGAAATAGTTTGAAAATGCATATTAACAAAAATTAATCAATTTTAATATAATGAAATCAATTGCTTAGAAATTAACTCAATTAAGTGGATTAAAATTAAACACTAAGATTATTAAGGTAAGTTAAAATATCCAAATAATTAAAAAAAAAAAGATTAATAAAACCAACTACATTTTAAACAGAATTAAACTAATCAAAACCCCCTTTTTTTCTAAAAAACAAAAGCAATAATGATAAATCAGAAAACGCTACCGCTACCGTTTGCGATTCTAACACGAATTGATTCAACCTGCTTTTACCCATAATCTAGCAGATAGTATTAAACAATGCCCTGTATACCATTTCACACGTATGAACCAAAAAGCCAATCAAATTACCAAAACATACACAATAAGCAATTCTGAACTTTCTACGTTAGTTAAACTAAATCAATCTTGATGCAAACTAATCAACTTACAATCTTACAGTGTATAGAAAACAAAATATCATCCCAATGTGATAACCATATTTTCAGTTTTTTTTACAGAAAGGTTAACGCCAGTAACCTTTAACGTATTTGCGACCAAAACCCAATGGTAACAGCTACAAAACCTTTTACCTGAATATTCAACACTGTATTGAACACAAGCATCGTCCATTCAAAGAATCCAAATGAAAGTGAATTTATAGACATTCATGAAAAGTAACAATCCTTGGTAATGATATAATGTATGTGTGAACTCGACCAAACTGAGATTAACAGAGCAATGTTTTTTAACAGAACAACCTGAATATTAAGGACGTCACGTCGGATATTCAGCGAAGTTTTTAAAACAACCGAAAAAACAACCACAAAAAAAACAACCAAGCCTAACCGAGCGCTAAGTAGTATCGAACCAAAGGATACAAACATTTACCGATGCCGATTTCACATTTTGGACTCATATGAACTGGGTTATCACGACTTTGGACCTTGCTTGCCACGACTATTACTCCTTATCTTCCTTTTCATTCTCGCACCCGCAAGTGTTAATGCTCCTGCTTGAGTTCAATACCACTTAACAAATACAAGAGCTGCTGCCAACATCGTCGAGATGTGCACCTTCGTTGTGGTCGCGAAGTTGTCCTTACAACCGCAACGAACAGATCCTTGTTGCATCACAACCAAAGAAAAACCAAACTTTGAAGCTTGAACATTCCTTCGTAAAACCTGGTGTGAATCCTCCTCATCAACCTTGTTGCTTGTCTCTACAAATCTAAGATCCTCTTTCTGTATCCACCAACAGCAATCAAACCTGCATAACATGTACACTAAAACATTAACCAAACATCGAGACGCAAATGGAGGACTGACTTGTCACTGTTAAGGCTCGAAGATCTCAGAACCGTCCAACTGTCAGAGCTGCAGTGGTTGTGGTATGAAGTTGTTGTGTTAAGCTATATCGTCATCGCTTAAACATAATCAATTCCAATCATTTGAAACGTTCAAGCACATCATAGCATCAGGTTATCAGTATGAAAAACCTTTATGAAAAAAAAACACAAAACAAAATAAAATATGACACAATTAAGTACAAACTATGAAGCTATCGTAATACTCTAAAATATAATAGCAATTTAGCAACAATAATAATGAACAGAGTCTGCAAACTTTAGTTCCTGTTGAAATTACTACCAACAGAACAGGTCTTCACTTCTATGCAGCGGAGTTTTCGTTAAATACCGCAAATGCCACATGTTGTTCTTCGCGTCGGTTCCAAGATTGGGGTGACAATCAGGTAAACTCAAGTTGCTAACAGTCAAAACTGATGCACTAAGTTTCACGCCTGAGACGCCAAAATCGTTGTCGGCTTCGCATCAAAACCATACGAGAGTTGTGTTGTTGATGCCATCGTCAGAAACTGAAAGTGGCGATGCCTATGCGTACCATGAGGCTTCAAGCTATGGCTGCATAATCAAAAAACAGTATTCTACAATGTTAACAAGAACATAACAGATTTATCTCCTTAAGTCAAAAAGTCACAAACCACACAAAAACCAGTAACAAACACAAATAAATTGGAAACAAATTTATCAAAATCAGAGCCGACAGAAGAAGATCTAAATCGATGACATGAACTCAGCTGTTAACACGCGAGTTTTTGTTTTCTTTTTCCTTCGAGCCTGAAACGATAGAAGCTTGCACGTTGAAAGTCTGACATTGATTGAAACAGTCGAAATGAGTGTTCTAGCGGGAACGATGGTTTCGCTGTGGTTTGAGAATGACGAAAGGGAAAGATACGTAGCGGATCCGGTTTTTTGAGGAAGAGGGTTTCGCGGTTGAAGTGGAGAAAGGTTCGATTGAGATGATGATGATGTAGGCGGCGAACAGAAAAGAGAGGAGATGAAAAGTTTTGTGGTGGTCGGCGTCGGATTTAGGACGAAAGAGGTGATTTGGACGAAAATGGTGAGGCGAGTGAGGGTTTCGTGGAGAAGGTGGCTGCGGCCGTTTGATGAATCGAGGGAGATAGTGAACAGTAAAATTCTAGGGTTTCTGAAAGGGAGGCGGCCGTTTAGGATTTTCGGTGAACAGTGTTTTTAGCCTCCTTTTCCAATGAGTTCCCTTCTCCTTTTATTTCTTCTGATTTCCTCCCCATTGGGCCTCCCACGATGGGCCTATCCTAACTTCCCAATCCTGCTTATCTTTTCTTATTCCTCTTTTCTTAATTTTCTCTAATTTACTAATACTAATAACATTAACAATTGCAATAATAACTAGCAAATAACTAATACTAACTATTAATCAAAATAAACTAAAACAAACTATTATTATTGTTTTTTTTAAAAGACAAATAATAATTTACTCTAATTAAGCTAAAAAGATAAAAGAAATTTAAATCTAATGTTAAATCTAATAAAAATATCTATCTAACTTTTAACAAAAATAGAAATAAAACTAAATAAATAAATAAATCTACACCTAATAAGTGATAAAATACAAATATGAACAAAAAAGGTGAAATTTGCAAGAAAGATAGGAAAATGAAAATGGAAATAAAATTTACCAAAATGCCCCCTTAGGCCACGTGTCACGCTCCCATTGGGCAAAATAATCGAGATTTGAAAAACGCTCAATCGGGGGCGGACACGTGTCTTAAATGACATGAAATTAAGTACAAATGCAAAAATAAAAAATAAAAATAAAAAAAGAACACATCTACAAAAGGGTAGGACAAATTTAGGGTATGACAGATGCCCCTATCTAATAGGCTTAAACCTAGGGAAATGAACTGCTACATCGTTCATTTTCTTGAGGTAGTAGTCAATTAGATATAAAGAAGACCCTGAATTTGTCCGAAAAAAAAGAGATGTTTGAGAACTGAAAATACTGGAAAATGTAAACCAACTTGAGTAAACTGTAAATAATAGGCAAAAAGTCGTCATCACCAAAAGGATGATGGGATGAAACACACACGGCTACTACAACCAAAAGGATGGTAGAGCAAAACACAATCGCACAATCTGACATTAATGACCATGACAGACCCCCCACCAAAAGAATGATGGAGTGAAACACACATAAACAAAATATTGCACAATCTATCACCAATCCAAGTGACAGACCCCCCCACCAAAAGGATGACGGAGCGAAACACAAACAAACAATATCGCACAATCTATCACCAATCCAAGTGACAGACCCCCCACCAAAAGGATGACGGAGCGAAAATACACACAAATATCGCACAATCTATCACCAATCCAAGTGATAAACCCCCCACCAAAAGGATGACGGAGCGAAACATAAACAAACTATCGCACAATCTATCATTAATGACTATGATAGACCCCCCACCAAAAGGATGACGGAGCGAAGCACACACACGCAGGTTGCTATCACCAAAATGATGATAGAACAACAAAAATTGAAGGTTACCATCACCCAAAAGGATGTAGGCTAGGTTGAACTGACGAGGTTCGACTATCACCAAAAGGATGATAGTAAGGCAATTGACAACGGTCACGCTTGCTGAATACAACTCATTAGGGAACACCCAAGAGGAAGATTGGATTGAAATGAAACAACGGGGTACGCCCACCGTCTTGCTTGGAAATCATAATTTTGTTGAAATGATTTCATGGTTACGCCCATGAACTCTGAAGGGGATGCCCCTGACTGGGCTGAGTTTGTCTTAATGTCTTATCTTGCTCAACAAAAGGCTGGACAATTTCATGAGGAACGCTCATGGTTTTGCTGAAGATGCCCATGTCTGAGTTGAATCTTGCTTTGAATAACTTCGAATTTTGTAGGAGAAACCCACAATTGCAGAAGATTGCCCCTGACTGGGCTGATGATTGCTTTGAAGCTCTTGATATTCGTGGGAGAAATCCATGAACTTTATGGAAGATGTCCCTGACCGGGCTGATGATGGTATTGGAAATCTTCAAGATTGATCCTGGACCTTGACTTGCATATATAAATGCTAGATGATAAATGATATTCCATACGAGTGGAAGTGCAAATGAAAATGCTGATGCGCGGAGATGCAAGAGCTGGGGAAGTATGGTATGATTGGAGTATGCATATGATGCAGGATGCTTATGAGGTCGAATGCGATGCGTATGATGCATATGATTGCAGACAGGTAATTGGAAATGCAGGGAGACGTCAGCATGGTGGACTTTTGGTAGTTGCCAATGCGGATTGGACTTCGGGTGGTGGGAGGGATTGACTACCTCGACATGCAGTTTGCTGAAGATGTCATGATTGGAGTAGGCGAAGATACTCTGGATGTCCCAAGTCCAGGTGCTTGATAATTGTGAATTTGCTTCGGAGAAGGCTGTAACTCTGCTTGATAATCGGGATGACTTGGTCCTGCCCCAGTCTGAATATGGTAATGATATGCCCCAGATTAACCAATTCTGAAGTTGAAACCAAACTCTGATGGCTTGCCCCTGCTCGAGCTATTGAACAATTTGCCCCATCCTATAGGTTTTGAAATAATCTTGCTTTGTGTACGCCACTGAAAGTCAAGTTCCTCTTGATTGCCCTTTGTTGAAATGTCTTTGAATACCTAGCACTGTTTTGCAATTAAAATTGTACATTCATAAATGGTAATATTAATGCAAAGTTTGATGCAAGATTTGAAAAAGTATCATTTTATTGAAGTGTCGTGATAGTGAAATGAATGGACTGTTAGTCCAAACTTTGTGCTAATTTTGATTAGTGCGTGAAAGGTATAGCAAGAATAATGACGTCAATGTTGATGATTAGAAGATATGTGAGGAGTCAGGTTACGCAACCTTGCGAAAGTATGCTTTCAGAATAAACCTCGCCTCAATTAGGTCTTTCGAGGGTTGTAACATGGTCTGGTTCACGGTTTATGAAACAAATGATATTAGGCTCAAAGTATGATTTGTACCCACCCCTTCTCCTTAATGATCTCCAGTCCTACGCTCAGTTAATGCTACTCTTGTCTTGATGGTATAAACTTGATGGTTCAAGGTTTGTTCGACGTGGCAATCACCTTATTTTGGTTTTTTATGGATGTCAGTGACCCTTTTGATTTGGGTGGCCACTGAATATTACTTTGTTTTTGTTGAGGGTTTCGGGGTCCTCTTTTGTCTTTGTTTTTGATCCCTAACTTTTGCATGGATTGATTTTGCTTGTCAGATCCATCGGGATTGCCTTGATTTTGCCTAAGTCCCCTCTAAGGTGTTTGACTTAGCAGATTTTTTTATTTTTTTTTATTTTTGGGAAGGTTGTGACTGCCATAGCATGGGTCTTTGATGAACCACCGTCTTTGGGATTTCGCTTTGTTGATTCGAGTGCAGGGTTGAATTAGCTGAACACTACCCTGCCCCAGGTTAAGTGTAAGGTTTGAATATCCGAAGGAAACTGCTACTTCTAGGCTCGAAGTGGTTTGCTAGGGATTAACTCCTTATATCTCCAGTGTTTGGGGAATTGAAGCAATGCCTGTACATCATTGACGAGATTCGATCTGAAAGCATACAGTTTGCAATTATGGGTATCTCGTTTTCATCATCCTCCCTTAAATCAAGCTAAACAACAGTGAATAGAGTGGAGTGAACAAATGTGTCGGTGATAAGTGAAAATGAGTGAATACGATATAACTAATTCAAAACATGCATAAACAATACATTAATGAAAACCAAATACGAATGACAATTGTTCAAAGCATACAATACTTAAACAAACAAAGACAAATATAAGAAATGCGTAATATGAAAAGGCGACATGACGGCCTTCTTCGAGAAATGAACTTGACTTGACTGGATTTGATCTGAATAACACTATTTGTTCGGCGACATTGGATTGTTGATGACATTTGGATACTTTCCATTGAAGTTGATAGCATCCCTGTCGATCATGTCTTGAATTATGTGCTTGAAAGCTCTGCAGTCCTCAATGGTGTGACCTGGAGCGCCCTTATGAAACTCACAATGAGCATTTGCATCGTAATCAGCAGGAATGACAGTTAGGGGAGCCAAATCTCTTGGAACAATAGCCTTCTTCTCCGTCAACTGAGCAAAGATACTTGCATATGTCATTGGTAGACGATCAAAGACTCTATCTGGCCTCCATGTTCTCTGCTGACGCTGTGGGCGAGTACCTTGTCGTTGCTGAGTAGCTTGCATTTTTTGTTGCTGAGGAGGATACTGATATCCTTGCTGGTTGTAGGCCTGTTGCTGAGGAGCTTGTTGTTGTGGCATCTGAGCTTGCACTGCTTGAACAGCTGGCTGATAAGGCATTGGAGCATATTGCGCAACAGCAACATACGGATATTGATAATAGGGAACTTGATAAGGCATAGGAGTGGGAGCTTGTTGAGAAGCTTGTCCTTTCTGCAAAGAGATGGCATTTGTTTCGCCCTCTTTCTTCTTGTATCCGTTGAAAGGCTTATTGGCATTGGCTTGGCTATTAGAACCTCCTGGGATCTTTCCACTCTTCAGCCCTTCTTCAATTCTCTCACCAACGATCACCAAGTCAGAGAATCCAGCGGAGACACTACCAATCAGCTTTTCGTAGTATTGGCCTTGCAAGGTGCCCATGAAGATGTCAATCAGTTCACGGTCAACCAAAGGTGGATGCACCCTTGCGGCTAGCTCTCTCCATCGTTGCGCGTACTCCTTGAAAGATTCGCCATCCTTCTGAGTCATACTCTAAAGCTGAGTACGATTCGAAGCAAGATCGGTATTGTACTTGTACTGCTTGATGAATGCATCGGCTAGCTCGGCCCAAGTGCGCACACTATTACGTTCCAGCTGCATATACCATTCGAGTGATGCCCTAGACAAACTGTCTTGGAAGCAATGAATCATGAGCTTTTCATCTCTGGTATAGGCAGCCATCTTGCGACAGTACATCTTTAGATGGATATTTGGGCAACTAAGACCTTTGTACTTCAAAAATCCGGTCACCTTGAACTTGGGAGGAATGACAACATTAGGCACCAAGCATAATTCCAAAGCACTGAAAGAATTTGAACTGTGCCCCTCCATGGCTCGGAGCTTCTCGGCTAGATCTCGACACATCTTCATGGCTTCTGAATCCTGAGCGGCAACAGGACTGGAAATGGGGATAGCAGCATGATAGTTCTGAACGTCGTCATAATGATCCGTCAGAGTATCTTTAGTATGGGGAGCTGGGATCTGCACGACAGTAGGCTGAGCCTGCGGGATAGCTCCAACAGTAACTCCAGGCGCTGGGATTGGCTGAGAAGTGTTTCCTTCGACTGCATTATTGAAGTTCAACGACATCCCATGAGGATTTGGAATTGGAACCAAAGGGATGGCAGTAGACCCTTGTCCTTGACCATTGTTGTTGACGACAGCAGCGACTTCACGCTGTTCTTCCTCTCTTTTGGCCGCGAGGATGGCTTCGAGGATCTGGTCAATCTTTCCTTTCATAGAATCTAACTCTTCCCTGAAGGCAGCTTGCTCCTGCTGAATCTGCTCCATCATTCATCTTGTATTGGCTCTAGTCGCGTACTGGTGTTGAGGAATCAGCTTGATTTACTGGAGAGGAAGGAACGAAGACATACGATTCTGTTGAAGGACTGGAAATGCAAAATGCACAACATATGAAATGCAATGCAAATGATATGCAAGATGCAATGCAAGATACAAGATCCAGGATCACAGGATCACAATTCAAATAGCTCCTGAGGTTGGTAACTATAACAGATAAGTAACCACAAGTTCCGATCAAAGAAACTGACAGGTACAACCTATGTGGGAAGATCTAGACACTCTACCCATAAACCCATTCACGGGATGGTTTCTATGTTTGGTTCCCAGGATCACGGACACTAGTCGTATTAGCGTCACGCAACAGGCTGGCTGTATTACGACGATAATAATGATAAGGTCTCTCCTGAGCGGGGTCCTCATGCTAGGCGCATAAGGAGCGAGTCCTTGGAGACTAACACTACACGACCACCAATATTGGAACTGGTGCTAACAAAAGGTTCCCAGAATCACGGACCCTTCATTAATCGAGTCGTTCAACAGGCTAGCTGTGTTACAACAAGATCTACGAATAGGTCTCCACTGGAGGAGCTTTCATGCTAGGCACACAAGGAGTGAATCCTTGATGACTAACAATACTCGACTACCAATTCTAAACTAAGTGTTCTCTCTGCTTTTACCAAAGCTCGGGCGTAGAGCCTTACTCATGATGTCATCCTAAGAACCAACAGGCCAAGATAACAAGCATAAAATATACAAGCGGTAAGAGAACAAATACATAAACGAGAAGGAAAATAATAAAAAAAAAACACTCCTCACAAACCAAAAGATAGGCTCGAATCTCTCTTTGCATGGAGCAAAATACTCCCCAGCAGAGTCTCCAGCTGTCGCGCCTCGAAAAATCACGGAGAAATTTCGGAGAAACGACCCTCGCGCGAAAGGCGCGGAAATGCGGTTCGATAGAGTCGCCACCGAACTTTATTTTCCCGAATAAACGGGAGAGGAAAATATCGAGAAAACCTCTTAAAACGAAAGGATAGGAACAGGGCTGTCGCAACCAAGTTCCGGGTTCGGGAGTCAGTTACGCGAGGGGAAGGTATTAGCACCCCTCACGTCCGTTGTACTTAACGGGAACCTCTTAAGGTATTTTGTGGAGAGTGTTGTCTAGGTTTATTTGCTTTTCTTCTCGTTGATAAGGTGAATTGGTAGGTTAACAGGATAAAGACGCTAGTGGGAAATGTGTGGTTAGAGGATAGGGTGCTCGCCAAGGATTGGGGCCCTTGTGCCTACGTATGCTCATTCGGACGAGAATGAGAAATCAGAGTGTCGTAGTTCGACTACGGGAAAGGATGGGAGAATGGTGGACGGAATAATGGAGGAAGATAGAAGTGTGCTCGCCAAGATCATCGCAATATTGTGCCTACGTATCTTACATTCAAGAATGAATGAAGAATCAGAGCGTTCGTAGTTCGTGGTAACAACCACGAAATGGATACGGGGAAATGGAAAATGAAGGGGAGGTAGCTCGCCAAGATCATCGCAATCTTGTGCCTACGTATCTTACATTGAGACGAGAATGAAGAATCAGAGCAGTCGTAGTTCGTGGTAACAACCACGAAATGGATACGGGGAAATGGAAAATGGAGGGGAGGTAGCTCGCCAAGATCATCACAATCTTGTGCCTACGTATCTTACATTCAGACGAGAATGAAGAATCAGAGCAGTCGTAGTTCGTGGTAACAACCACGAAATGGATACGGGGAAATGGAAAATGGAGGGGAGGTAGCTCGCCAAGATCATCGCAATTTGTGCCTACGTATCTTACATTGAGACGAGAATGAAGAATCAGAGCAGTCGTAGTTCGTGGTAACAACCACGAAAAGATGAGGTTGAATGGGTTGGAAGTTTGAGAAAGAGACGAAAGAGTGATTGACAAGCAACCCAAGGGCGTGCCTCAAGAGCTTGTCACTCAAGAATTCAAGGAATGCGGGATATCAAGAACTCAGTTCTTTTGGAAATTGACTGAATAGGTTGAAGATAAAGAGTTGGATGTTTTGAAATCGAAAGAATGAACTAATAACAACTCAAGTGCGTGCCTCGAGAGTTACTCATTCGAATATCCAAAGAATGCTAGATTCTAAGGATATCCCTCTTTCGTAAGTTTTAAGAAAACGTTTGTGAAAAGATCGAATCGAAAAATGGCATGCGAGGCCAAAGGAAGTTGGTTTGAAAAAGTCTTGACGACGTGTCGAGGATTTGATCAAAGAAGGAACCGACTTGACCACGTGTCAAGGGTTAAGAGGTGAGAAACGATATTAGTCCCTAAGGGTGCCCCTAATATCGAAACCACGATGAATCTGAGGTGTGTGCGAAATGTTGATAGTTGCGAATGCGTATGAGCATTCGACTCAGGAGAATGTTTGAAAAATGATTTGGTTTGAAAAAGTCGAAAAGTTGAGTGAATAACAACTTAAAGGGCGTGCCTCGAGAATTATTCACTCGAAGATTCAAGGAATGCTAGATTCCAAGAATCTCCTTCTTTCGGAGTTTGAATCGAGGAAAGTGTTTTGAAAATGACTTGAAGTGAAATGAGGGTTTGCGAAGATTTTGTGGCATAAGGCGAGAGTACGAGATTGGATTTGAAAAGGACAATTACTTAGTAAATGACGATTATTTGGTAAATGAGACGTAGGCCTCACAATCAATTAATCGGGGTATCATTTGGACGTTAGATCCTAACAACACCTTTTTCATTTGAAAAAAGTTTGAATAAACAACGGAAATATCACACAGAATGCTAGATTCCTATGATATTTCTTTGTCCAAAATAATTAGATGGCGTATTTTGAAACGAAAGGTTGAATGCCACAACCCAAGGCGTATGTCCCAACAGTGATTATTCAAGAACTCAAAAGATGCTAGACCTTGAAAATTTATTTCTTTCGCAATTTATTTAGAAAATAATTTGATTAAGAAGTTCTTGAAAATATTATACTTAAGTTATAGAAATAGTTTGAAAATGCATATTAACAAAAATTAATCAATTTTAATATAATGAAATCAATTGCTTAGAAATTAACTCAATTAAGTGGATTAAAATTAAACACTAAGATTATTAAGGTAAATTAAAATATCCAAATAATTAAAAAAAAGATTAATAAAACCAACTACATTTTAAACAGAATTAAACTAATCAAAACCCCCTTTTTTAAAAAAAAAACAAAAGCAATAATGATAAATCAGAAAAAGCTACCGCTACCGTTTGCGATTCTGACACGAATTGATTCAACCTGCTTTTACCCATAATCTAGCAGATAGTATTAAACAATGCCCTGTATACCATTTCACGCGTATGAACCAAAAAGCCAATCAAATTACCAAAATATACACAATAAGCAATTCTGAACTTTCTACGTTAGTTAAACTAAATCAATCTTGATGCAAACTAATCAACTTACAATCTTACAGTGTATAGAAAACAAAATATCATCCCAATGTGATAACCATATTTTCAGTTTTTTTTTACAGAAAGGTTAACGCCAGTAACCTTTAACGTATTTGCGACCAAAACCCAATGGTAACAGCTACAAAACCTTTTACCTGAATATTCAACACTGTATTGAACACAAACATCGTCCATTCAAAGAATCCAAATGAAAGTGAATTTATAGACATTCATGAAAAGTAACAATCCTTGTTAATGATATAATGTACGTGTGAACTCGACCAAACTGAGATTAACAAAGCAATGTTTTTTAACAGAACAACCTGAATATTAACGATGTCACATCGGATATTCAGCGAAGTTTTTAAAACAACCGGAAAAAAAACCACACAAAAAACAACCAAGCCTAACCGAGCGCTAAGTAGTATCGAACCAAAGGATACAAACATTTACCGATGCCGATTTCACATTTTGGACTCATATGAACTGGGTTATCACGACTTTGGACCTTGCTTGCCACAACTATTACTCTTTATCTTCCTTTTCATTCTCGCACCCGCAAGTGTTAATGCTCCTGCTTGAGTTCAATACCACTTAACGAATACAAGAGTTGCTGCCAACATCTTCGAGATGTGCACCTTCGTTGTGGTCGCGAAGTTGTCCTTACAACCGCAACGAACAGATCCTTGTTGCATCACAACCAAAGAAAAACCAAACTTTGAAGCTTGAACATTCCTTCGTGAAACCTGGTGTGAATCCTCCTCATCAACCTTGTTGCTTGTCTCTACAAATCTAACATCCTCTTTCTGTATCCACCAACAGCAATCAAACCTGCATAACATGTACACTAAAACATTAACCAAACATCAAGACGCAAACGGAGGACTGACTTGTCACTGTTAAGGCTCGAAGCATCTCAGAACCGTCCAACTGTCAGAGCTGCAGTGGTTGTGGTATGAAGTTGTTGTGTTAAGCTATGTCGTCATCGCTTAAACATAATCAATTCCAATCATTCGAAACGTTCAAGCAAATCATAGCATCAGGTTATCAGTATGAAAAACCTTTATGAAAAAAAAACACAAAACAAAATAAAATATGACACAATTAAGTACAAACTATGAAGCTATCGTAATACTCTAACAAATAATAGCAATTCAGCAACAATAATAATGAACAGAGTCTTCAAACTTTAGTTCCTGTTGAAATTACTACCAACAGAACAGGTCTTCACTTCTACGCAGCGGAGTTTTCGTCAAATACCGCAAATGCCACATGTTGTTCTTCGCGTCGGTTCCAAGATTGGGGTGACAATCAGGTAAACTCGAGTTGCTGACACTCAAAACTGATGCACTAAGTTTCACGCCTGAGACACCAAAATCGTTGTCGGCTTCGCATCAAAACCATAAGAGAGTTGTGTTGTTGATGCCATCGTCAGAAACTGAAAGTGGCGATGCCTATGCGTACCATGAGGCTTCAAGCTATGGCTGCATAATCAAAAAACAGTATTCTACAATGTTACCAACAACATAACAGATTTATCTCCTTAAGTCAAAAAGTCACAAACCACACAAAAACCAGTAACAAACACAAATAAATTGGAAACAAATTTATCAAAATCAGAGCCGATAGAAGAAGATCTAAATCGATGACATGAACTCAGCTGTTAACACGTGAGTTTTTGTTTTCTTTTTCCTCTGAGCCTGAAACGATAGAAGCTTGCACGTTGAAAGTCTGACATTGATTGAAACAGTCGAAATGAGTGTTCTAGCGGGAACGATGGTTTCGCTGTGGTTTGAGAATGACGAAAGGGAAAGATACGTTGCGGATCCGTTTTTTTTTAGGAAGAGGGTTTCGCGGTTGAAATGGAGAAAGGTTCGATTGAGATGATGATGATGTAGGCGGCGAACAGAGAAGAGAGGAGATGAAAAGGTTTGTGGTGGTCGGCGTCGGATTTAGGATGAAAGAGGTGATTTGGACGAAAATGGTGAGGCGAGTGAGGGTTTCGTGGAGAAGGTGGCTGCGGCCGTTTGATGAATCGAGGGAGATAGTGAACAGTAAAATTCTAGGGTTTCTGAAAGGGAGGCGGCCGTTTAGGGTTTTCGGTGAACAGTGTTTTTAGCCTCCTTTTCCAATGAGTTCCCTTCTCCTTTTATTTCTTCTGATTTCCTCCCCATTGGGCCTCCCACGATGGGCCTATCCTAACTTCCCAATCCTGCTTATCTTTTCTTATTCCTCTTTTCTTAATTTTCTCTAATTTACTAATACTAATAACATTAACAATTGCAATAATAACTATCAAATAACTAATACTAACTATTAATCAAAATAAACTAAAACAAACTATTATAATTTTTTTTTTTAAAAGACAAATGATAATTTACTCTAATTAAGCTAAAAAGATAAAAGAAATTTAAATCTAATGTTAAATCTAATAAAAATATCTATCTAACTTTTAACAAAAATAGAAATAAAACTAAATAAATAAATAAATAAATCTACACCTAATAAATGATAAAATACAAATATGAACAAAAAAGGTGAAATTTGCAAGAAAGATAGGAAAATGAAAATGAAAATAAAATTTACCAAAATGCCCCCTTAGGCCACGTGTCACACTTCCATTGGGCAAAATAATCGAGATTTGTAAAACGCTCAATCGGGGGCGGACACGTGTCTTAAATGACATGAAATTAAGTACAAATGCAAAAATAAAAAAAAATAAAAAAAGAACACATCTACAAAAGGGTAGGACAAATTTAGGGTATGACATATACCTTATTATGTATGTAAACTACTATGTTAGTTATGTTTGACATGTTGTATTGCCATATGTGTGTTTCATGAATAATAATGTGGTATGCCATATATGTATATTGATTGAATGTTTGATTGTGTGATAACATGCTTAAGAGACTAGAAGAATGACGAGGAAACCCTCGATATTAATTAATAAAATAAATTAGTAAGATGATTAGGTCATGATAAATAACATAGATGACAATGCTTATGCAATGATGCTTAGGTGTTTATCATTGGAAAGTAGTTGTCTAGTTGTGAGGAGAGCTTTGTATGGAACATGTGTGGTTATGTATTACTTGTGTTTAAGGTGAATGTGCTCGCCTTGTGATTGTTGAATACAATCACGTCGTCTCGTGTTTAATCACATAGTCAAAAACAACCTTTGTGGATGTTGTCCCAAGAGTTGATGCTTTTGTAGAGCTCCTTTGGGATGTACGCATTAGTACTTTGATAGGAGTTACCTTAAATGAATGAAGCCTACGGGAAAGAGACTTGATATAGGCAGAGGTCCCATGGGAAGTGACGATTCATGTGTGAAGAACCTTAAATCTGAATCGATTTGTTTATCTTGTGTGTATGAATGGAGTCTACAAGTAAGAGACTTGAGATGGACAGAGGTCCCAAGGGAAGTGACGATTAATGTGGGAAGCACCTTAAATCTGAACGTATTTTGTATGTCAAAGTAGATACAAGAATCCATAATCCATGCTAAAAGTTCTAGATGTAGGTGAGGCATAAGGGAAGTTTACCTTGGTATGGTTTTCGATTAGTGATTTTTGAGTTGGTGGACTCAAGAGACATGTTTCCATACATTACAAATTGTGTGAACTCAAGTCTTATCCCTTTCCCTTTTGACTTGAGATAGAAATTGATTAGAACCCTGTAGAATCGAGTAAACCCATAAGATAGGGGAACCCACTGAGATTATCATCTCACCTCATAATTGTTATTGTTGTTTAGGTTTATTTTTCAAGCAATAAATCTATCATTGTACAAGATATGCTTTATTGCTTGATACATTGCACAATACCCCAATATCCATCATTGTACAAAGATATGCTTTATTGCTTGAAAATGCCTTGGTTGCGTTGATTTGTGTGCTTGATCGCGACTTTCTATGTCTAACTCAATTAACTGCAAGTGCATAGTCTATCGCGTACTAATAATAGATATCGATCCCACAGGGACTCGTAATCAAACTAGTATTTTCGGGTGTTACTGTGTTTAGCTAGGTTGGTAATGTTTTAGGGGAATAATAACGAAATTAGTGCGTAAACTAAAGGGAACTAAAGCTTTTAATTAAGGTATAAATGCTTGAATCGGTATGTAATATGTAGTTCTTCAGGGATTCTATAGGTCACCAATGTCTTTAGATTTTCAAAAATAGTTTAAGAAGAAAATGAAGGTTTAAAGACCTTTGTCTCACGATGGTTGTTGACGCTAGTCGCAACTCTAAGGCGGAACGTATGTTGTCGCTATCCCGTTCGTGGTTAAAGTTACTTTTTGAAAACTATTAAGTTCTAATTTCTTTTAAAGCGCTGTCGCTGTTTTTAAAATGAATGCCTAGTTTTTACTATCTGGTCTTAGCCTCAGTTGTCGCTTGTTGGTTCGTACCTTTATGAATTTCCCACTGTCGTGGCAAAACTACTGTAAAATAATTTCTCGCTGTCGCGACGAAGGTTTATTTAGAAAAGTCGATTTAAAAACTGAAGCTATAAATAAGTTTTGAAAAGGTAGATATACACCGGTTAATTATCGAATCCCATCAGATTATTTATTATGTACCGATTACTTAAGATTTAGCCAGACATGGAATATAAATTAACAACACGTAAATAATGGCAGAAAATAATAATATGCATTATAATGGGAAATAGCAATTCAATTAACGATTAGAATAGAAACCTGTAAACAATTCAATTGGCTTTTGGGAAATCCTCCAAAATGGCGGCATGATTTAGTCTTTATGCCAATTACTCGTACAAAATAGAAATGGGAAAGTAAAACAACAATTGCAAGGAAAGAAAAAAAAGGAAAAGGAAACAAAATAACGATAAGAAAATGGGAAACTGAATATTGCTCTAAAAAGTAAATTCGCAGCACTTCGTCTCTTTAATGCGGCCCCCTTTTTCTGGTATCAGCCCCCTCCTTTTATAGATGGGATTTTCAACCGTTTATTTCTTTGGGAAGTGGGAATGATATCAGAAAATTTATGAGTTAGTGGTCCACTCCTCTTTGGCACTTTCATCACTTCACAACACGTGCAGAAAAACTGCATTTTAACTCCATGACGATCGCCATGGACCTGTGACGGTCGTCACACGTATGACGGTCGTCACACCCTTGTGACGGTCGTCATATCAGCAGGACGCGTTTTTGCTGCTTTTTGGCCTGATTTTCACTTGGTTTTCACATGTAAATGCTTCTTTTCTTTGTCTTGCCCCATTTGAGCATGGACTTCGAATACCTGCAAAATACTAGACAAATAGTATGGAAATATCCGAAATCGGAGTGAAAACGGTCGCTGATTAGTAGAAAAGTACGTCATTATATATATACGTTTTTGCTGCTTTTTGTCCTCAAGTAAAGGTAGGAAAAATTTAAAGTTCGGCAAGCACGTGGCACGCTCTTCTCTTTGATAAGATTTCTCGGGCGTCAAGTTAGGAAAAACCGGGGGTCAAATGGAAACAAAGCGTATACGGCAACGACACTGGATTGTAAGTCTTCGAAGGCCTCTCTTTTATGCAAGCCAGTCCCAATCATGTTACTGCAGCTCGGCTTCAAGTTTCTCGCAACAAATTTTACCCGGCTTCACTCTGGCGCAGTCACATTAAGCCCGTTGTCCATACACTTTCATGGCACGAAAACCTGTTGGTGACTATGATCTCTTTGCTAGTTTGATTTTTCTTTGCGCATATGCTCATTCTGCTATAAATCTGCAAGAGTTCGTACCGTTGGGCTAAATGCCCGGGCGAGGAGCCCCTAACTTAGAAGGGACATGTCTCTATATTCAGGCTATATGGATTTTCTTTTAATTCGAGATTATTGAATTCATATTAGAGATCACACACTTATTTGCATCGGTTTCTTGCTTAGAAGTGTTTAGGATGGTGCTGACTGCTCGTATAAACTACTGGGGGCTCCGTTCGAGTCGAAACTTGAGGCTTTGGTACAAGTAAGTAGTGAGACTGACTCGCATAAACCAGAGGTCTAAGGTGTCAGGGCGTAGAAGCTTTGTTAAAATTTTCTTCTCGAAAATTCCAACTTGGTAAAGTTTAGGCGTGTCACGTGATGCTTTGGAGAGGATAAAAGTTTCTCTGTATATGTCAGATGAAGCGCGGGGAGTTCACGTAACGGATATATATATATATATATATATATATATATATATATATATATATATATATATATATATATATATATATATATATATATATATATATATATATATATATATATATATATATATATATATATATATATATATATATATATATATATATATATATATATATATATATATATATATATATATATAAGAGCTTATTTGCCGAAAAATTAAAAATACTTTAAATTGAAAATTCGAAAAAAAGAGTACAATCGGAAATGGGAAATAACAGGGAAAAGGGAAAATGAAAAGGGAACTAACGGTCCGCTCCCACACTATCTCAATCAGTGTCCTCACTGATTTGAAAGAATGCGGAAGGGAGAAATACAAAGGAAATAAATAAAGAAAACAAAATGACAAAAATGAAAAATACTACTAGTCCCTTCCTCTTCCTCGATCTCTACCTCGACCTCTGGTTGTGCCGTCGCGTGCCGCGAGGTTCAAATCTCCAGTGTGGAAGATGTAATCACGGAAGCCGTCAACTCGCACAGTGAGGTGTGCCATCTCATCGGCCATGCCGGAATGGACATCCTCGATCATCTGCAAAGATTTCCTCATGTGACCGGTTTATTCTCTCTGCCATGCTTCGAATTCTTCATCCCTTCGGTTCTGCTGTTCCATCATAAGCATCATCTGGTTCTGTTGTTCGATGCAGCGGAGGAGGTCCTCGGATGTGTCATCAGTGGCAGGACGGCGGCGGTGGCGCGCGGAAGGGCCTTCGGCAGCAGGTGCTTGTGATGGCTCAGGCTGGTCGGCTCTGTCTAACTCCTCTTGAACTTCATCCCTGGGCTCTTGGGCATTATCCTGAGTTGGGGCAGCAGGGGCAGTGGTATCGAAGAGCCAGTTGGCTCTATCCTCCGGATGCATTCGGGTGCGTGAAGGCATGATGATGCTCTAGATAGTGCGGCCTCGCACTACCGGATGGTATCTCCCATCTGCGCGGGATCTGATGAGGTGGGAGGCGCGGCAGTGGTCGGTATCTAGGAAGACAGGGGGCATCTGACGGAGTGCCTGGAGGCGGTCGCCAAGGCCGAGGCCTATGGCAATGGATGTGATGATGCCACCAAAATAGAAAGGTTGTGAGCCGCGATTATAATTGGCTTGAATGTGAGCCAAGAGGAACGAGGCGGCGTTAACAGGTTCCGAAGCGAACACGCAACGGAGGAAAAACAACTCCTTCGAGTTGACCTTGTGGTTACTGTCACGAGCGAGTATGGTGTTGCTCAACACGCGGTGGAAGTAGCGGATTGTTGGGTTGTGGATATGAGTAGCGTTCAGAGTGTCCCAACTTTCTAGAGTGGTGCCGGTCAGTTGGTTCCATAGAGGGAAAACTTCTTGGTAGAACTGATCGGATATGCGGCGATGAGCATCGTCGCTATGAGGTAACTGTAGAATGACGGCGATGCGGTCCTGGGGGACTTGATATTCGGTGTCGAACAAGCGAAAGCAGGCGGCGCCGGTAAGTTGGTTGGTATCGCCGGGCGATGTTGCGTACGCGAAGGAACTGAGAAATTCTAGTGTGAGTTGCTCGTAGGTGGGTTGGGGATTGGTGCAGAGATGCCAGATGCCGACTCTCTGTAACATCCAAGTTACGCCATCCAGAATCCCTAGTTCTGTTAGAGAATCCAGGTGAGCATACCGGGTCGGCTGAAGCGACCGCTGATGGAATGCTATGAAGTTGGTCTGCTGTCGTTCGCCGGCCTCGCCTTCTCGGAAAGTGATAGTGCTCAAGTCGGGGTTTGCACGGTTCTGTCTGGACATTTTCGTGAGAGAAGTGCAGAGGTTTGAGAATAGGAAGTTTTTGTGGATGGTGAGGTATGGGAATGCAGAGGGTAATATATAAGGGTGAATTGGAAGTTGAAATGGTGGAGGTTTAATGGGGGATTCAAAGGGTTTTTAGTGGGTTTTAAATGTGGGAAAGTGGGGAATTAGGAGAGTGGAAGTGGAGAGGTACGTGACCTTTGTTTTGACAGAATTAGGGTTTTATCTGCGTGACGACCGTCAGGGATGTGTGACGGTCGTAACACGCGTGACGACCGTCAGGGGAGTGTGACGACCGTCACAACAGCAAATTCTACAGAAATTCGCTCGTGGGGCGTTTTAACAGTAGAAAATATGATTTTTGAATACTTTTGCAGTATGATAGAGTGATTACAAAATATAAAATAACATGAAACATAATTAAGGGAGATACCAGAATGAAATTAAAATAACATTGAATCAAAAGTAAGTTTAAAGTAATACAATATCCAAAAAGAAACAATTGCAAAATTAAATAATGTGGAACAATGTGAAATGTAGTAAACTAAAATTAAAGAGAAACTAAAATATCACTCCTTTGGTTTCTTCAAGTTGTTGACCTGCTGAATAACGTCATTAAATTGGTCGCTAACTACGTCCATGCAAGTAACGAAATCCATGTGAAGCTGCGTTAATTCATCTTTTATAGTGGTTATTTCCAGCTTGAGGTCGTCCATATTTCTCAGAACAATGTCCAACTTGTCTGTGTTTTGTTCAGGAGTGGGGTCAGGAAAGTTATGGTAGTTAGGAGGGGTCTCAGGATCTATCTCCACTTCAGACTCATAATATTGGTAGTACAAATAGTCATGTGCTTCTGAGATTTGATCATTGTCATACATGTAAGCCTGGGGTATGGAGTGAGGTGATGGGGGTCCTATAGGCTCGTCCAATTCATAAAGCCAGTTGTCTCTGTTATGGATACTGGTTAGCTCATGGTTGGGCAATGTGAAAAGGTGGACAGGTTGATCAGCTATGAGGTATTCATAGGCTCCTGGTCCTAAGGTACCTAAGATACATCTGTTGAAGCAGAACTGGATGTCCATTCATCTGAGGTTGCCGAAACGAACGGCTTTGTTCAGGTAATACCTCAGGCCAATTTCATGGGCGATCATGGTGACTAGGCCTCCTATTAAAATGGGTGAGTGAGGTTCCTGATTAAGGCGTGTGAATGCCCTCATCATAAGAGGGACATCATTTATAGGGCGGCCTTGTGAAGAACAAAGAAGGACGAACAACTCTTCCTTTGAGACTGTTGTAATGTTTTCCTCCTTTCCAAAGAGGGTATGGGCTAAAATCCTATGGAAATAGCGGAAGGTTGGATTGTGTATCTCATTGTTGTACATATCATTCGGTTCAGGGTGGTAGTTACCAGTGATGGTACCCCAGAATTGTTCTAACTCGAGATCAATATCCTCTTCAGTGGTGGTAAACACAAAAGGTCCGCTAGGGAAGCCTAGGATGTTAGCTAACGATGTACGGTTGTGTGTTTGGTCCATTCCAAACATTCTAAAGGTTATCAGCTCTTTAGTAGATCCATAGCCATGTTCGGGTAAGTAACTTAAGGAGCTAAGGAATTCGAACGTGAGTTCGCGGTAGGTAGCGAATCGGGTCTTTAGAGCAGTTTGCTCCCAGCCTAATTGGTTAAATAGATATTGAATGCTATCCTGGATTCCTAGCTTATCCATGGTGGGTCTATCGTAGTACAGAGTCGAAGCAAAGCTTCTCTGAGTTAGTGCCTCAAATCTGGCCTTATGAGCTAGTCCTCTAAACACAACAGTCGTAACATCGATGTCAGCCATACTCGTTAGTCGGATAAAAACGGGAGAAAAGTAGAACGACTTTAAAATCCTGGAAAAGTTAAAATCACATTCACTCAGATCATATTTTTAAGAAGCAAAGGGTGATAAAAGAAAGAAAAATAAAATAAATAGTAGAAAATAAGAAAATAGAGATTTATAGGAATTATAAGGTAAAGGGAAAACATAGTTTTAATAATTTTAGAAGGGAAAAATGGGAAAAATTTGGGTTGCCTCCCAATCAGCGCTGTCTTTAACGTCAGAAGCCTGGCGATAGCTTGGCTATAAGCTATTCGGGAAGCTCGATCAATTTCATATTGCTCACGTGGTCGCTGTGTTCATTTGATTATAATGCTTCAGACGCTGTCCGTTTACTATAAACGGTGCGTTGGTTTGATTTTTGATTTCAACAGCTCCACTCTTAAGGACTTTGGTGACCTCAAAGGGTCCAGACCATCTAGATTTTAATTTTCCAGGGAAAAGTTTTAATCTGGAGTTGAATAGGAGCACGATGTCTCCCACACTGAATTGTTTCCGGATCGAACGTTTATCATGCCATTTCTTGGTTCTTTCTTTGTAGATGCGTGCATTCTCGTATGCGTCCAATCTGAGCTCTTCCAATTCATGAAGGTTCAAGATTCGTTTCTCTCCTGCCGCAGTGTAGTTGAAGTTCAGCAGTCTTAATAGCCCAGAAGGCTTTATGCTCTAATTCTACCGGCAGGTGACATGATTTTCCGTAAACTAGTTTAAATGGTGTGGGCCTATTGGTGTCTTAAAGCGGTCCTATAAGCCCATAAAGCTTCGTTCAGCTTTGATGACCAATCCTTCCTGGAGGTTGCGACAATCTTTTCCAAAATTTGCTTTATTTCTCTGTTCGAAACCTCCACTTGTCCACTAGTTTGTGGATGATACGGTGTGGCTACACAGTGTTTGACTCCGTATTTGGAAAGGAATTTGTCAAAGATTCGCGATATGAAGTACGAACCACCGTCACTAATGACGAGTCTGGGCATACCGAATCTAGGAAAGATTGTGTTTTTAAAGAGTTTAACGACTACTCGCGTGTCATTTATTGGAGCGGCAACGACCTCTATCCATTTAGACACATAGTCGACAGTGACGAGTATATATTTATTTCCAAAAGAAGACGGGAAAGGTCCCATGAAGTCGATTCCCCAGACATCAAAGATTTCTACTTCTAAAATTCCTCTATGTGGCATTTCGTTGCGTCGTGAGATGTTGCCAGTGTGTTGGCAACGATCGCATTTTTGTACAGCGATATGGACATCCTTCCAAAGGCTGGGCAAAAATAGGCCAGATTGTAGAATTTCAGCGCACGTCTTTGAAGTACTAGCATGACCACCATAAGGTGCTGAATGGCATTGGGAAATGATGTCTTCTATTTCTTCTTCTGGGACATAGCGACGGTATAGGTTGTCGGCGCCTCGTTTGAAGAGTAGAGGTTCGTTCCAGTAGTAATGCTTTAAGTCGTGGAAGAATTTCTTCTTTTGTTGATAAGTCAGGTCCAGTGGAAGCACGCCTGCGGCCAAGTAATTAACGATGTCGGCAAACCACGGTAAAGTGGCTTGGGCATATACAGCTTCCACGGCTTTTTCCAGTTCTGGTTCTTTCGAAGTTGAGTTGGACATATCACTTTCCAATTTGGCTATCATACGTTCGTAGGGAAAGTCGTCATTGATAGGCACTGGTTCTTGTTTAATGCCCTCTATACGGGATAAGTGATCTGCAACTACATTCTCGGTTTCCTTCTTATCTTTAATTTCTAAGTCTAACTCTTGTAATAATAGGATCCATCTCAATAATCTTGGTTTGGCGTCCTTTTTGCTTATTAGGTACCTAATGGCAGCGTGATCTGTGTATATGATTATTTTGGCTCCTACCAAGTAGGAACGGAATTTGTCAAGAGCAAACACGACTGCTAGAAGTTCCTTTTCCGTAGTGGCGTAGTTCATTTGGGCAGGGTCTAAAGTTCTACTGGCGTAGTAGATAACGTGAAGCTTCTTGTCTTTCCTTTGTCCTAGAACTGCGCCTACAGCGTAATCACTCGCATCGCACATGATTTCGAATGGTAGTCGCCAATCTGGGGGTTGCATGATTGGTGCGGTGATAAGTGCTGACTTTAGAGTTTTGAATGCTTCTAAACATTCTTTGTCGAAGATGAACTCGACATCTTTCATTAATAAACCTGTAAGAGGTTTTGTGATTTTCGAGAAATCTTTTATGAATCTTCGGTAGAATCCAGCGTGTCCTAAGAAGCTTCGTATTTCTCGTACGGTTTTCGGAGGTTGAAGATCCTTTATGATCTCTATTTTAGCTTTGTCAACTTCGATCCCTTTTTCAGATATGACGTGTCCTAAAACGATGCCTTGTCAGACCATGAAGTGACATTTCTCCCAATTAAGGACAAGGTTCACTTTAGCGCATCTTTTGAGTACCATTTCTAAATTTGACAGACAGCTTTCAAAGCTTTGTCCGCATACAGAGAAGTCATCCATGAACACCTCCATGATGTCATCTATGAAATCTGCAAAGATTGCCATCATGCATCTTTGGAAGGTTGCTGGAGCATTGCATAGTCCGAACGACATTCGGCGATAAGCAAAAGTACCATAAGGACAGGTGAATGTTGTCTTTTCTTGGTCATCGGGGTGAATAGGAATTTGAAAGAATCCCGAGTAACCATCTAGATAGCAGAAGTACGAATGTTTCGCTAGTCTTTCCAACATTTGGTCTATGAAAGGTAAAGGGAAGTGATCTTTCCGAGTCGCCTTGTTCAGTTTTCTATAATCGATACACATCCTGTTTTCGGTCACAACTCGTTGGGTTATCGATTCACCTTTCGCATTCTTCACTACAGTAACGCCTCCTTTCTTGGGTACTACGTGTACTGGGATGACCCATTGGCTGTCGGAGATCGGGTATATGATTCCTGCGTCTAGTAACTTTTTCACCTCGTCTTTGACTACAGTGCTTAGGATCGGGTTTATCCTTCTCTGATGTTCTCTTGAAGTTTTGCAGTCTTCCTCTAGCATGATACGATGCATACATATGGAAGGACTTATGCCTTTTAGATCGCTTATATTATAGCCTAACGCAGTTGGGTATTTCCTTTGGACTTCTAATAATTGATCAGTTTCTGACTGTCCTAAATTAGCGTTGACTATTACTGGTCTTTTGAATTTTGTATTTAGGAATTCATACCTGAGGGTTTTAGGTAGCTCTTTAAGTTCTAAAGCTGGGTTTTTCGGACCTGGCATGTGATTTGGAGTGAGTGCTAAGATCTCGCTCAGACTATCATCTTTGTATGGTGCACGCTGTTGCACCCCAAAATTTGCCCTCACAATACAAGACTTTGTGTTCCAAGAAGGTTCACAAGGTTCACAAAATTCACAATTGGTCAGAAGAGTTGACAATTCCCTCAGACAATGCACCTCCTAAGCAGTGCATCCAAAACTAGGGTTTTGACTTTAATCAGGCTAAATGGACTTCCAAGACTTCAAGTGAGCTTCATAACATCTTATATGTGTATAAGAACCCCCATGTCAAATTTCAAGACTTTTCTCAAAAGTTTGCTCAGTCAGATGATCAGATAAGTCAAAAGCAGTCAATGCAGTTAAAAGGTCAAACTGAGGTCAACTGTGGTCAAACCAAAGTCAAACTTCATGATTTTTTTTGCCAACATCAAAGAGAGGTTGGGTGAGAAATATTATCATAATAACTGTAATACCCCAAATTTTGCCCTAAGATTTGTCGTCGCATTTCATTGCATTTAATCAATTACTAACAAATTTGTGTAGTCGTTTGACTTTTTGCAGGTAAATATCATATGGCATGCATTTTTTTTCTAAAAAGTAAAAATGGCACAATTGGCAGGAGGACATGTGTAAGGAGTTATGAGTGTGAGAGGTTGAGAGTTCGAATCTCACCTTTGTCACTTTTTTTTTGTTTTTTATTATTTTTACTCTAAATTTTTCTATCTTTCATTAAAAAAATAACAAAAATAGTTTTTTATTATTATTTAATTATTATTTTCGTATTTTAATTAAATCATTTTTTAAAATATTATTTTTTTTCACTTTTTTCTAAATTATTCATAAAAATATCCAAAAAATCATAAAATAAAAAATATTGAAAAAAATTTTGTTCTTTTTATAATATTTTTTTATTTTAGGAATCAATAGGATTATTAGTTTTTATTTTAAGTTTATTTTAATTATTTTAAATTATTTAAATTTTATTTTTTCTTAACTAATTATTTAGTTTGGGCTTTAAAATGGGCTTTAGGGACATTATTGACAATTTGGTGTTAACCCTAATTTGTTCCCTATATATACATGTGTTGCCTTGTTGGAAAGGAGGAGAGAAGGAAAAAAACCTAAGAGGAGTGAGTGCCGTTTGCCGTTATTTAGTTTTCTTCTTCATCCATTACTATTGTTTCTTTTTCTTCATCGTTTACCGTTATTTCTTTTCCTTCATCTATTACTGTTGTTTCTTTTTCTTCATCTTTTACCGTTATTTCTTTTTCTTCATCTATTACCGTTATTTCTTTTTCTTTATCTATTACTGTTACGTTTGTATATATATAATTTTTAAATTGTTAGAGTTTATATATATAAGATTTTTGATCGAATTATGTCGATACGATGTTTGCACATTTGTGTGCATGACGCGTGACATTTGTGTTAGTTCGATCTGGTTGCGATGATCGCATTTTTGTGTGAGCAATAATACTATTTTTTGCTTAATTTCTTTTTCTTTGCGATAAATTTTGTTTCGTCCGATTTAGATCTGGTTGCGATGAGCGCATTTCTGCGTTAGCAACATTGTTGGGTTATTTGGCACATTTAAAATTCATTATTGCTTTATTATTATTATTATTATTATTATTATTATTATTATTATTATTATTATTATTATTATTATTATTATTATCATTATTTATTATTATTATTATCATTATTATCATTATTATTACCATTATTATGATTATTGTTATCATTAATTTATTAAAATTTGTTATAATATAAAAATCTGTTTTTTTAAAATAAATAACATTAACATCTTTTTCCAAATTAATATGAAAGCCTATTATTTTTAAGAAAAACTTTTTTTTAGATAAATTTAAAATAATAACTAAAATCCTTTTTTTAAAATAATAACTAGAACCGTTATTTATTTTATTTTATTATTGTTCAACTCAAATTTCATTATCATATTGTATCTGCTCCTCTCATGTAACCTCGCGAACTTAACAATCGCTCTTTAAATTCTGCCTTTAAATTTCTGCTTGCATGGTTTAAATTATGACATTATCTCTCTGTTTGCATGATTCAATTATCTCACGCGTTTACTATTATTTCTGTCACATTGCACACATCCGAAGGTTAGGTCGAACTGTTTGGCCACCGCGCCAATAGTCCGTAAAACTTCACACATTCAATTTCAAATCCTCAAAACTACAAACTACAAACCCTAATTTTCACAAATGCCTCGCCGCAGGCAAAATTACAATTTTACCCTTAGCATTAGGTCAAAGAGCCGCCGCGCTCATTTTAGGGTTTCCCGCCGTGGAATCCCTAATTTAACCCTAATTACAACTTAACATTTCAACGTAGAGATTTGGAGTTTCTACACTCCACGTAAGCGTGTCCTTAAGATGCGTTTATTCCTCTTGAGACCTTGACCACAGTCAAGAAGTTTCTAACCTCCCTTTTGAGGGGAACTACGATTACTCTGATTCCACTCCCGTAAGGATACGTAGGCACAAGATGCGATGTCTTGCCGAGTAAACTTAGAATTAACCCCCTTTATTATTTATTATTGCTTATTGATATTTTATTTATCTTTGCTATTTAATTATTTTGCTTATTATTTTGTAATTGTTTCTTGGATGTAAAGTTGTTTAATTATTATTATCATTATGGTTAGTAATTAGGGAGTGCTAATATGTATGATATTTAAAAAAATAAATTAGATCATTTTAATATAAGATAATTAAATTAAACATTTCACACACGTAAGTCGATTTTAATCGCCGTCTCACTTCCTAAGGATATCCCTCAAGTTGCCTATGAATATTGGTTAAGTGGGGTGTATAAAGCAAGTCCCTCAAAAAGAAAATCATCAAAGTCCCTTATGGTTGCCTTTACGAATCGAGTCCCTTTCGAAAAATGATGATAGTCCCTCCAGTTTGCTTATTACACCCCACAATGGCCTTCAAAAATCCAATTGTCCCTCACATGTCCCTTAACATCCAAAGTAAGGACTACCTACTCCATTTTAGTAGGGATAGTCTTACCAAGGAAAGGATAAAGAATAAGAAAGACCTTAAAACATTAGGGTAGGCTACTCCTAGATACTTGCTCACTTCAAAACTTTTTCACACTTAAACAAATTTCCAACAAAATTTTCAAACAAGTTTTTTTTCACATCCATACACGGATTATTATTAAACTATTCTGAAATTTTTTGCTATTCACACACTACACTTTCAAAACAATTCAAAAGTGAGCTTAAGTACCTAAGAGCCCATGGATAACCATGGATGAAAAGGGTGCTAACACCTTCCCTTTTCATAACCTACCCCCCGGACCCAAAATATTCTCTAAGGTCTTTCCTGTTCTTTTATAGCCTTTCCTTATGGATAAAATAAAAGTCGGTGGCGACTCTTGCTATCCGCAACATTGTTTAAAGTCAGTTCTCCCACCGTGTTACAGAACTGGCGACTCTGCTGGGGATCTATTTAAGAGGGGTACCCTTAGGAATTAAGATCACTTTAAATTGTTTGCCTTGTTTGCTTTATTATTATATTGTTGGGGTGCTCTTATGTGTGAAAGGTCCTAACCCGGATCTAGTGTACCTTAGGTAAATGGCAATAGACCAAGGAAACTGTACGACGTATATCGATACGGTTGATCTGGTGGCCATAGTTAGTGCGACTTCTTGGTTGGTGCTTATATTCCTTAAGTCAAGTTGAGGATAATATTGAGGCTGCCATATGTTGTCAATGCACTAACTGACTTTTAGAACCCTAGTTAACTCATCTTGGCCTTTAGAAAGTAGTGAGGTAACCGGCTTTGGTGCAGACTGAAGTTGGTTGACACTCGATGCTACGCTCATTGAGATCTTAAACTTGGAGGGTTTTGGTTGGCAAGTAGGTTGCCTTCTGATCAACCACCCTTGTGAAGGATCAATGATATTGAGATCCCTTAGAACCCGGTTACTTTTGTAGGACAGGATGAACCATCTAACTTCAGGGGAGGGTACTTACCTTTAAACCTCATGCAAGCCTTTAAACCTAGGGCAATTGTGTGACTTGTTTGTGTGTGCCACATGTTTGTGATTGAACATAACATCATGACATCATCATGCATCATGAGCATATCATTTTCCCTAACCATTTCAAGGACCAAGGGATTTATTTTTGTTCTTTGTTGCAGGTCATGGCTTCTGCTCGTAGAAACACCATCAGGATCAACTTTGTAGGGATACCTGCTAAGCTCAAGGAGTTGGTTTCCCTAGTGCCTGATCATTCCCAGTTCAACAAGAGACATGGTCACTTATTGGATCTAGTTACTTCAGGGTTCAGTGAAGACATGATGAGTGTGCTGTTTCAGTTCTTTGACCCTAAGCACCATTGCTTTACATTTCCTGATTATCAGCTGGTCCCAACCATGGAGGAGTTCTCTAAACTTCTGGGTATACCTGTTCTTGATCAGAAGCCATTCACAGGCTTAGAGAAGGAGCTTAAACCAGAAGTTATTGCTGCAGCTCTACATCTGAAGAAGTCTGACATTGTTCTAGAGACGAGAAGTGGAGTTAAAGGTATTCTTGCCAAGGTATTAGTGGATAAAGCTCAAATGTTCTTGAAGGCTATGAGCTACGATGCTTTTGAGGAGATCTTAGCCTTATTGATTTATGGCTTAGTGTTGTTCCCCAATCCTGATCAGTTCATAGACGTTCATGCCATCAACATATTCCTGAGTCACAATCCAGTGCCTACCTTACTTGGAGACATCCTACATTCTCTTCACACCCGTACTACAAGGGCAAGAGGAACTTTGATGTGCTGCATACCTTTACTTTCTAGGTGGTTTATTTCTCACCTTCCTCGCTCAGTAATGAAGAATGAGCAAGGGTTCAGATGGTCCAAGAGGATCATGTCACTTTCTCACTCAGACATCCATTGGTGCTCCAGATCTATGGAGAATGTCACCATCATTGACCGTTGTGGGGAGTTTCCTAATGTACCACTTCTAGGCATAAGAGGAGGCATCACCTACAACCCATCTCTAGCTTTACGACAGTTTGGTTACGCCCGGAGCGATGGTCCACATGACATGTTGATTCAGGGCATTGTGTTTGACTACGACAACGATCTTCAGGGTTACCGTCAGAGATTCATGCGAGCTTGGGGAAAGGTAAACAGGATTGACAGCAAGACACTGGAGCCTAAGTACACTATTCCTATGGAGGCTTATCTCAGATGGGTACGATCGCGTGCTCAGACACTCATGATGCCATATCCTGCCGTCCTACCAGTTACCATGGAACCTGTTGCTGAAGGAGACACAGCTTATACCATCCTTCACCCAGACATGCCTACTGATATGGAAGACTTGCAGAGATCATGGATCCAACTGAAAGAGCAAAGGGATACTTTCGAGGCTCATTACAAAGCAAGCCAAGCAAGGATCCTAGAGCTAACAAAGCTACTTCATGAGGAACGAAACCCCAACTCATACCTCAACACAAAGAGGAAACGTCCATGGGAGACTTAAAACCCCATCTTTTGTACTTATTTCGTTTTCATTTTTTGTAAGCCTAAAAGGCAAAACAAGTTATTACTAATAAAAAGTTACTTTCTCGTTTGTTTAAGCAAATTTAAATCCTGCGGTCCTTGAAAACATTGCATATGCATTCCCATATCATTGCATCTCAGGTTTATAATTGTGCACAGGTTTCTCATCTTCTCGCTGTTTATTTCAGCAATGGCTCTTGAACAATCAGTTAAGGATCTCCAGGCACAGAATGCACAGTTCCAAGAGCTGATCCTGAACCTATCCAAGGGGCAGGATGAATTGAAGGCACTGCTGGCCAAGAAGACTAAGAAGGCTAGAAGGTCTGCTGGGTTGCTCAACATGGGAAGAAGGTTCAAAGGTCCTGTCAAGACCAAGGAACATGTTGAAGACTATGAATCTGAAGAATCTGAGCAGGAGAGAGGCAGTCTCCACAACACTATGGGGGACTCTGATTCTGAGGCTAACTACTACCATGAGCCTAACGAAGACAAATTCAAGATGCTGGTGGATAGAATGGATGCTATGGAATTACAGAAATCATCTGGGCTGGATTTTGAGGATTTGAGCTTGATATCTGGGGTGGTCATACCCATTGGGTTCAAAGTTCCTACATTTGTTGTCTATGATGGGGTCTCTTGTCCCAAATTGCATCTGAGGTCTTATGTCAGAAGAATTCAACCCCACACTGCTGATAAAAAGTTGTGGATCCATTTCTTTCAAGAGAGTTTATCTGGAGCTCAGCTAGAGTGGTATTATCAGTTGGAGAGTGTCAACATCAGAGATTGGAATGACCTTGCTGAAGCTTTCTACAAGCAGTATCAATACAATGCTGACTTAGCCCCCACTCGCATGCAGCTTCAAAGCATGTCTATGGGTGCCAAAGAAAGCTTTAAGGAGTATGCTCAGAAGTGGAGAGACTTAGCTGGAAGAGTTCAACCCCCTTTGACTGATAGGGAGTTGGTTGATATGTTCATGTGTACGCTGAATGGTCCGTTTTACAGTCATCTCATTGGAAGCTCATCATCTGGCTTCACTGAGTTGATCATGACAGGAGAGCGAGTAGAGAATGGTATCAAGAGTGGTAAGATCCAAGTGGGCAATTCTTCATCAGGTGCTGCAAAGAAGCCTCCCACTGGGAAGAAAGAATCTAATGCTGTGTATGGTCAGCTTGATCGTAACAGAAGGCATCAGTCTGTTAGTGCAGTTCATATTTCAAATCCAACTCCTGCAACAACAGAGCAGCCCCAAGGCAACCAACAGAGGGCTAGAAGACAGTTCACGAAGATCAACATGTCAATGGCTCAGGCATTGCAACACTTGTTGAAGGCTGAACTTATTACCCTGAGGGAGGCTCCTCAGAATCCCAATGTTACCTCTCCCAAGTACAATCCCAATGCACGATGTGCATATCATTCAAACTGTCCAGGACATGATACTAATAACTGCTGGGTCTTGAAGAACAAAATTCAGGATATGATTGATGCTAGAGAAATTGAGTTTGATCCACCAGGTACTCCAAATGTGATTACAGCTCCAATGCCAAATCACGAGAAGACTGTCAACGCCATTGATGAAGATATTGATGAAGATCTGCACGTCTATTCAGTTATGGAGTTGAGCACACCATTGTCTGTTATCAAAAAGAGGTTAGTACAAGCTGGGATCTTTCCAGGTTGTCATGAAGATTGTCTATATTGTACCTATAAGCCGGATAGTTGCTTCATTTTGAGAGATGGGATTCAACGTCTCATGGATAAATATACTATAGTGTTTGAAAGAAGACCAGCATCTGTAGAAAGTATGGTGGATCATCTGACTCAGGGTAAGAAGATTGAAGAGGTTGACATGGTTGACAAAGTACCACTAAGAATCACTTCAAAGGGTCCCATTAAAATCACTCATCAGGGCCCAATCAAGATTACTGCTGAAGGTCCTGTGAAAGTTGTTGCTGAAGCCAGAGTAGCTCCTCTGATCATTACCACTCCTGGTCCTATTCCTTATACATCTGACAAAGCTGTGCCTTGGCACTATGGGTCTGATGTTTACATCCATGGTGTCAAGCAGGAGCCTTTACCTGATATGCCTGTTGACATTGATAATATTGCTGGATCTAGCAAGATCACTCGTAGTGGAAGAGTCTTCTCTCCTCCAGTTGCTTCTAAGAGTGCAGTTACTCCGGCTGTTACTTCCACCACTGATGCTCGGGGCAAGGGTCCTGTTATTGAGCCTGTATCTACTGATGTGCCAGCTGCTGATGACCTCTCTAAGCAGATGGAAGAAGTATTGAAAATCATTCGCAAGAGTGATTATGATATTGTTGATCAGCTGGGGCATACTCCCTCAAAGATTTCTATGCTCTCCCTGTTATTATGTTCTGAGGCTCATGCCAAGTCATTGATCAAGTTTCTAAAGATGGCTCATGTACCCAGTGCAATTTCTGTGGACCAGTTTGAGAATTGTGTTGCTCACCTGACCTATGACAACGGGTTAGGATTTTCTGATGCTGACTTGACCCCTGCCAAGAGGGATCATAACAGGGCCTTGCATATTTCAATTGAATGCAGGGGCACTACCCTGTCTCATGTGCTGATAGACAATGGTTCCTCTCTGAATGTGTTGCCTAAGGAAGTCCTGAACAAGCTGAGTCCTGAAGATACGGTATTGAAGCCCAGTAATATTGTGGTAAAGGCTTTTGATGGTTCTAGAAGAGTAGTGCATGGGGAAATTGATCTTCCAATCAAGGTTGGCTCTCAGGTGTTTACTGCTACATTCTATGTGATGGATATTCGTCCTTCGTACTCATGTCTGCTTGGTCGTCCCTGGATCCATGGGGCAGGTGCTGTGACCTCCACATTACATCAAAAGTTGAGATATCCGGTGAATGGAAAAGTTGTTACTGTCTTTGGAGAGGAAGAATACTTTGTCAGCCATGTAAACACTTTCAAGTATCTGGAAGTAGAAGGTGAATACATTGAAACTCCATGTCAGTCATTTGAAGTGGTCCCCTGGGCTGTTAAGGATTGTGTGACTCCTCCTGCTGTGAAGAAGGTTCCTGTGGTCATCAGAAACCCTCCAACAATGGCAATGGCCTCCCTCAATGATGCAAAAGCTGTGGTGGAAGAAGGTGGTTGTACTATTTGGGGTCAGCTTCCTGATATTCCATACAAGCCTGACAAGTTTGGTTTGGGTTTCACTGCAGAGTCCCAGAAGGCTGTCCGTCGTGCCCGTGCTGTTCGTATCACCAATCAAGGGGTTATCAATGCTGTGGGAGATCAAGATGAAGACTACAACTTGGAGGCATGGATTTTTCCTACTGTGGGTGTTGGACTCAATAATTGGACAGCTGAAGATGTTATCCCTATCTCCTTTAGTCAGGAGTAAATACTATTGTTGTGTTATGTTTTTAAATTTATAATTTCTGGAACAATTAAAACTTTCAAGCCATGTGCCTTACCCGGGGCACAATGGTGTGCTTGTTACGGGTTGTCATTTCATTTGCATACTTCATTCAATAAAATCAGTGGACGTTTCGTTTTCGTAAATATTGTGTTCCTTGTCTTTCTTTTTCTTTTATTTTTGCTTTATCAGCTATGTGTTCTTACACACACCCACGTCACTAAAATGCCGATCCTCATCCACTCTGGATCCAGTTGATAACAGTTCTACTATTGCCAATTACAATTTCGAGAATCCGATCTATCAAACTGAAGACGGAGACGAGGACGATTGTGAAATACCTGTAGAGCTTGCTAGGTTGTTACAACAAGAAGAGAAAGCTATACAGCCACATGAAGAGCCAGTCGAAGTTGTGAATCTGGGAACTGAAGAAAACAGAAAAGAGGTCAAGATAGGGGCTGATTTAGAGGACAGTGTCAAGAGCAGGTTGGTTCAGATGCTACGTGGCTATGTGGAGATCTTTGCTTGGTCTTATGAAGATATGCCAGGGTTGGATACGGACATTGTGGTTCGCCGTTTGCCAATGAAAGAAGATTGTCGTCCAAAGAAGCAGAAGGTTCGTCGTATGCGTCCTGAAATGTCAGAAAAGATCAAAGCAGAGGTAATGAAACAGTTCAATGCAGGGTTCTTGGCCGTAACTTCTTATCCTCAGTGGGTTGCAAATGTGGTACCAGTTCCTAAGAAAGATGGTAAGGTACGTATGTGTGTAGACTACAGAGATCTGAACAAGGCTAGCCCTAAAGATGACTTTCCACTTCCTCATATTGATGTCCTGGTAGACAACACTCCTCAGCATAAGGTATTCTCTTTTATGGATGGTTTCTCTGGTTACAATCAAATCAAGATGGCACCTGAAGATATGGAGAAGACTACATTTGTGACACAGTGGGGCACCTTTTGCTATAAGGTAATGCCATTTGGTTTGAAGAATGCAGGGGCAACATATCAGCGTGCCATGGTGGCTTTGTTTCATGATATGATTCATCATGAGATAGAGGTATATGTGGATGATATGATAGCCAGGTCTCGGAATGAAGAACAACATCTTGATCATCTGCACAAGTTGTTTGAGAGGTTGAAGAAATACAGGTTGAGATTAAATCCAAACAAGTGTACTTTTGGAGTTAGATCTGGAAAGCTCCTGGGTTTCATTGTCAGTGGAAAAGGTATTGAAGTGGATCCTGCAAAAGTGAAAGCTATACGAGAGATGCCAGCTCCCCGTACTGAGAAGGAGGTTAGAGGTTTCTTGGGACGATTGAACTACATTGCAAGATTTATTTCCCAATTAACTACCATCTGTGAGCCAATCTTCAAGTTGTTGAAGAAAGATCAGGTGATGGAATGGAATGATGAGTGCCAGACTGCCTTTGATGAAATCAAGAGATATTTGCTAGAACCTCCAATTTTAATGCCACCAGTTGATGGAAGACCCTTGATTATGTATTTAACAGTATTAGACAACTCAATGGGGTGTGTATTGGGGCAACATGACGAGTCTGGTCGAAAAGAGCAGGCAATATACTACCTTAGCAAAAAGTTTACCGACTGTGAAACAAGATACTCACTGCTCGAGAAAACTTGCTGCGCTTTGGCATGGGCTGCTCGCCGACTAAGACAGTATATGTTGACCCATACTACCTTGTTGATTTCAAAGATGGATCCAATCAAGTACATATTTGAGAAACCTGCTCTCTCCGGAAGAATTGCAAGATGGCAAATGATCTTGACGGAATATGATATACAGTATACTACTCAGAAGGCCATTAAGGGGAGTGTTGTTGCTGATCATTTGGCTCATCAAGCAGTAGGTGATTACCAGTCAATGAATTTTGAGTTCCCTGATGAAGACATTATGTCTGTTACCAAAGAACCTGGACAATATGACGGACCTGAACAAGGATCCCGATGGACTATGGTTTTTGATGGTGCCTCCAATGCACATGGTAATGGTGTTGGTGTTGTGATTAGTTCCCCTGAAGGTTGTCATACCCCGATTACTGCCAGACTTTGTTTCTATTGTACCAATAACATGGCTGAGTATGAGGCATGTATCATGGGTATGCAAGTTGCTATTGATATGAAGATTCAGTTCCTTGAGGTGTATGGAGATTCAGCTCTGGTAGTAAGTCAGATTAAAGGAGATTGGGATACAAAGCATGATAATCTCATTCCTTACAGAGAACATGTGTTGTCTTTGATCCCACATTTCAAAGAGATTACTTTTGGACATATTCCACGAAGAGAGAATCAGTTGGCAGACGCATTGGCCACCATGGCATCTATGTTTGAGATCAGCTGGGATGATGAAGCTCCCAAGATTACCATCGATAGATTTGAGAAGCCTGCACACTGCAATGAGATTGACACTGAAGGGACAAGAAGGTTAAGCCAAAGGTATATCAGGATGGTGACTTGGTAATCAAGCGTATCATCTTACCACAGGGTGATCCTAGGGGCAAGTGGACTCCAACATATGAGGGACCATTTGTAGTCAAGACAGTGTTCTCAGGAGGTGCCATGATACTGACTACAATGGATGGTGAAGACTTCCCACAACCTGTAAACGCAGACATAGTTAAAAAATACTACGCATAAAAAGAGACCCGCTAGGTTGACAGGCCTAGGCAAAAATAAGGGCATCCCGGCAAACCAAAAGGGTTTGGGCAAAAATTAGGGATATATATATAAAAAGATGTACACCCGGCAAGTCGAAAACCTGAAAAGGCGGCTTGGGCAAAAAAGGGTATCCCGGTGGATTGAAAACCTGAAAGGGCAATCCAGGCAAAAGTTAGGGATTAAAGCGTATGACTATGTCTCGTTTGGATCACTCATGAAACTGCAACCAGTTGTACTACTTACTCAAGCTCAAACAGATAAAGCTCAATCCAATCGTTTCCGTCTCAACAGCAAGAAGATGAGATACTTGAGTGGCAATAGTAGAATTGAAACTCAATAGGATTATTTCCCACATAGCTGATTCTTTTTGTAAAACTTCATGACAAAATTCTCTTACTAGGGTTTATGTCTCCTTGTACAAACTTACCCGTGTATGGGTCACTTTTGATATAAATAAACTCCATCTTTTGAATCCAGATTTACTTTTACCCTATTTACATAAGCGAAACGTCCATTGGTTGTGTTTGAATGTATGTATGCCTTTGAATATGATTGATGTTTACCAGAAATGCATGTATGCTTTTAATATGATTGATGTTTACCAGAAATGCATGAAAATGCAGTAATAGTATTTACTAAGGACGAATGAGGGAAGGATTTCAACGAAGCTTCGCCGGTTCATCTTTACAAGACAGTTACAAACCATCAGTAGGACTAATCCATTTTCACAAAGTCTAATCTCCCCTGGAATTTATATCCATCTCTTTTATCCTCATACGGATATACGGGAAATTACTTTCCAATAAGGGCACGATGAACGAAGACGGGATGTTATACTTATCCTACTATCAAACGAAAACGAAGGTTATCTATACCCTACTATCCCCAACAACGGGAGGTTATCTATACCTTGTTATCCCCAACAACGGGAGGTTATCTATACCTTGTTATCCCCAGCAGACGGAGGGTTATATATTCTTCAACAACGAATCGGGATTTATTTTCCTTGGCCAGCAGTTGTTATACAAGGATATCCAGACACTTCCAGCAGTGTCATAGCATACATACATCATTTACATCATACCATAACATATATGTCTATAGTACATTACCTAAGTGCATCATGTCATACATGCATACATAAAGCATAAACTAATGTTGTTATACAGAATGCTACCTTGTTTTCAGGTTAATTATCCAACAAACAATCTTATGATCTTTGGGACTGCTTTATTGTAACCTCAGGGTTACTTTATCCTCCTGATGAGCTTCTTATTACTTTGGGACTGCTTTATTGTAACCTCAGGGTTATTTTATCCTCCTGATAGCCTCTCATGACTTCAAGACTGCTTTAGAGCTACTGATCGCTCTATCCTCCTGAAATCATCCTATTACTTCAAGACTGCTTTAGAGCTATTCATTGCTCTATCCTCATGAGGTCATATTACTACTTCAAGACTGCTTTAGAGCTATTCATTGCTCTATCCTCCTGAAGCCATCTAATTATTTCAAGACTGCTTTAGAGTTATCCATTGCTCTATCCTCCTGAAATTACATTATTATTTCAAGACTGCTTTAGAGCTATCCATTGCTCTATCCTCCTGAAATCATTACTTCAAGACTGCTTTAGAGCTATTGATTGCTCTATCCTCCTGAAGACATATCACATTATTATTTCAAGACTGCTTTAGAGCTGTTGATTGCTCTATCCTACTGAAGCCATTCTATTACTTCAAGACTGCTTTAGAGCTATTGATTGCTCTATCCTCCTGAAGCCATTATTACTTCAAGACTGCTTTAGAGCTATTGATTGCTCTATCCTCCTGAGGTCAGATTTATCACTTCAAGACTGCTTTAGGGTTATCATTATTGATTGCTCTATCCTCATGAAGACATGCTGTTACATCAGTATTACTCCAGACTCCTGACAGTTCTCATTATACTACTGAAGAACTTTCCCCTAGTGGCATCTTTAAGCCCACTCAATCATGTTCAACCAACCATCAATATCACTCCATGCGCTGGTGAGTGCAAATTTTTGGGCTTTTGTGTTCAATCCCCTTCAACCTTCCAGGTTACGACTGGCAAATATACCAATCTAACCCCTCAGGTTTCAGAAAATTGAACAGGGGCAGCTGTTGCACCCCAAAATTTGCCCTCACAATACAAGACTTTGTGTTCCAAGAAGGTTCACAAGGTTCACAAAATTCACAATTGGTCAGAAGAGTTGACAATTCCCTCAGACAATGCACCTCCTAAGCAGTGCATCCAAAACTAGGGTTTTGACTTTAATCAGGCTAAATGGACTTCCAAGACTTCAAGTGAGCTTCATAACATCTTATATGTGTATAAGAACCCCCATGTCAAATTTCAAGACTTTTCTCAAAAGTTTGCTCAGTCAGATGATCAGATAAGTCAAAAGCAGTCAATGCAGTTAAAAGGTCAAACTGAGGTCAACTGTGGTCAAACCAAAGTCAAACTTCATGATTTTTTTTGCCAACATCAAAGAGAGGTTGGGTGAGAAATATTATCATAATAACTGTAATACCCCAAATTTTGCCCTAAGATTTGTCGTCGCATTTCATTGCATTTAATCAATTACTAACAAATTTGTGTAGTCGTTTGACTTTTTGCAGGTAAATATCATATGGCATGCATTTTTTTTCTAAAAAGTAAAAATGGCACAATTGGCAGGAGGACATGTGTAAGGAGTTATGAGTGTGAGAGGTTGAGAGTTCGAATCTCACCTTTGTCACTTTTTTTTTGTTTTTTATTATTTTTACTCTAAATTTTTCTATCTTTCATTAAAAAAATAACAAAAATAGTTTTTTATTATTATTTAATTATTATTTTCGTATTTTAATTAAATCATTTTTTAAAATATTATTTTTTTTCACTTTTTTCTAAATTATTCATAAAAATATCCAAAAAATCATAAAATAAAAAATATTGAAAAAAATTTTGTTCTTTTTATAATATTTTTTTATTTTAGGAATCAATAGGATTATTAGTTTTTATTTTAAGTTTATTTTAATTATTTTAAATTATTTAAATTTTATTTTTTCTTAACTAATTATTTAGTTTGGGCTTTAAAATGGGCTTTAGGGACATTATTGACAATTTGGTGTTAACCCTAATTTGTTCCCTATATATACATGTGTTGCCTTGTTGGAAAGGAGGAGAGAAGGAAAAAAACCTAAGAGGAGTGAGTGTCGTTTGCCGTTATTTAGTTTTCTTCTTCATCCATTACTATTGTTTCTTTTTCTTCATCGTTTACCGTTATTTCTTTTCCTTCATCTATTACTGTTGTTTCTTTTTCTTCATCTTTTACCGTTATTTCTTTTTCTTCATCTATTACCGTTATTTCTTTTTCTTTATCTATTACTGTTACGTTTGTATATATATAATTTTTAAATTGTTAGAGTTTATATATATAAGATTTTTGATCGAATTATGTCGATACGATGTTTGCACATTTGTGTGCATGACGCGTGACATTTGTGTTAGTTCGATCTGGTTGCGATGATCGCATTTTTGTGTGAGCAATAATACTATTTTTTGCTTAATTTCTTTTTCTTTGCGATAAATTTTGTTTCGTCCGATTTAGATCTGGTTGCGATGAGCGCATTTCTGCGTTAGCAACATTGTTGGGTTATTTGGCACATTTAAAATTCATTATTGCTTTATTATTATTATTATTATTATTATTATTATTATTATTATTATTATTATTATTATTATTATTATCATTATTTATTATTATTATTATCATTATTATCATTATTATTACCATTATTATGATTATTGTTATCATTAATTTATTAAAATTTGTTATAATATAAAAATCTGTTTTTTTAAAATAAATAACATTAACATCTTTTTCCAAATTAATATGAAAGCCTATTATTTTTAAGAAAAACTTTTTTTTAGATAAATTTAAAATAATAACTAAAATCCTTTTTTTAAAATAATAACTAGAACCGTTATTTATTTTATTTTATTATTGTTCAACTCAAATTTCATTATCATATTGTATCTGCTCCTCTCATGTAACCTCGCGAACTTAACAATCGCTCTTTAAATTCTGCCTTTAAATTTCTGCTTGCATGGTTTAAATTATGACATTATCTCTCTGTTTGCATGATTCAATTATCTCACGCGTTTACTATTATTTCTGTCACATTGCACACATCCGAAGGTTAGGTCGAACTGTTTGGCCACCGCGCCAATAGTCCGTAAAACTTCACACATTCAATTTCAAATCCTCAAAACTACAAACTACAAACCCTAATTTTCACAAATGCCTCGCCGCAGGCAAAATTACAATTTTACCCTTAGCATTAGGTCAAAGAGCCGCCGCGCTCATTTTAGGGTTTCCCGCCGTGGAATCCCTAATTTAACCCTAATTACAACTTAACATTTCAACGTAGAGATTTGGAGTTTCTACACTCCACGTAAGCGTGTCCTTAAGATGCGTTTATTCCTCTTGAGACCTTGACCACAGTCAAGAAGTTTCTAACCTCCCTTTTGAGGGGAACTACGATTACTCTGATTCCACTCCCGTAAGGATACGTAGGCACAAGATGCGATGTCTTGCCGAGTAAACTTAGAATTAACCCCCTTTATTATTTATTATTGCTTATTGATATTTTATTTATCTTTGCTATTTAATTATTTTGCTTATTATTTTGTAATTGTTTCTTGGATGTAAAGTTGTTTAATTATTATTATCATTATGGTTAGTAATTAGGGAGTGCTAATATGTATGATATTTAAAAAAATAAATTAGATCATTTTAATATAAGATAATTAAATTAAACATTTCACACACGTAAGTCGATTTTAATCGCCGTCTCACTTCCTAAGGATATCCCTCAAGTTGCCTATGAATATTGGTTAAGTGGGGTGTATAAAGCAAGTCCCTCAAAAAGAAAATCATCAAAGTCCCTTATGGTTGCCTTTACGAATCGAGTCCCTTTCGAAAAATGATGATAGTCCCTCCAGTTTGCTTATTACACCCCACAATGGCCTTCAAAAATCCAATTGTCCCTCACATGTCCCTTAACATCCAAAGTAAGGACTACCTACTCCATTTTAGTAGGGATAGTCTTACTAAGGAAAGGATAAAGAATAAGAAAGACCTTAAAACATTAGGGTAGGCTACTCCTAGATACTTGCTCACTTCAAAACGTTTTCACACTTAAACAAATTTCCAACAAAATTTTCAAACAAGTTTTTTTTCACATCCATACACGGATTATTATTAAACTATTCTGAAATTTTTTGCTATTCACACACTACACTTTCAAAACAATTCAAAAGTGAGCTTAAGTACCTAAGAGCCCATGGATAACCATGGATGAAAAGGGTGCTAACACCTTCCCTTTTCATAACCTACCCCCCGGACCCAAAATATTCTCTAAGGTCTTTCCTGTTCTTTTATAGCCTTTCCTTATGGATAAAATAAAAGTCGGTGGCGACTCTTGCTATCCGCAACATTGTTTAAAGTCAGTTCTCCCACCGTGTTACACACGCCAGTTGTCGTCTTCATGAATAGCAGGGATCTGGATTTTCATGATTTCAGAATATGTAGTTTTTTCCTTCTCTAATTCTCGTATGCATTCGTCAATGACATCTACTATATAGCATGTGTCATCTATAGATGGTGCCTTCAAGAACTTAGTAAGGATGAACTCTATCTTTTCTTCTCCTACTTCGAATGTTAGCCTTCCTTTCTTTACGTCTATGATAGCTCCGGCTATTGCTAGGAACGGTCTTCCTAGGATAATTGGGGTAACAGAGTCCTCTTTGATGTCCATGATTATGAAGTCGGTTGGGATATAGAATTGGCCTATGCGTACTGGAACATTTTCCAGTACACCAACGGGATATTTGACTGATCGGTCAGCCAATTGCACGGACATTTTAGTCGGTCTTAGTTCTCCCATATTCAGCTTTTTGCATATAGATAAAGGCATGACGCTTATACTGGCTCCTAGATCGCATAGAGCTTTGTCTATAACGAACTTTCCTATGACGCAAGGTATGGAGAAACTACCTGGGTCTTTTAGTTTAGGAGGCATGTTGTTTTGAATGATTGCGCTACATTCGGCAGTAAGTGTCACTGTCTCGTTATCCTCTATTTTCCTTTTATTAGACAAGATTTCTTTAAGAAACTTAGCGTATGACGGCATTTGAGTTATCGCTTCTGTGAAAGGAATAGTGATGTTTAGTTGTTTCAGAAGTTCAACAAATTTCTTAAATTGTCCTGAAGTTTTGGAGTTTATTAATCTTTGAGGATAAGGGATAGGTGGTTTATATGGCGCTGGAGGCACATATGAGTTTTCATCTTTGGCGGCTTTTTGCTCGTCACATTCCTTCTTTTCTGTTTCAGCCTCCGTTTCTGTTGGTTTATCAGATTTCTAATGCATTACTAAATCTTCATTCCTAGGATCTGTTGGGCCTTCCAATTCTTTTCCACTTCTCAATATAACAACGTTTGCGTGACCTTTCGGATTAGGTTCGGGCTGGCCTAGAAATGTTCCAGCTGGGGCGGCTGCAGAGGCTTGTTGTTGAGCCACTTGTGATATCTGCGTTTCGAGCATCTTATTGTGGGTGGCTAAAGCGTCTACTTTTCCGGTCAGCTGTTTAATTTGCTCGCTAGTGTGTATGTTTTGATTCAGGAATTCTTTATTTGTTTGAGCTTGAGCAGCTATGAATTTTTCCATCATCACTTCGAGGTTTGATTTCCTAGGGGCAGTCTGGGCAGCAGCGGCTGGTTTCTGATATCCTGGCGGAGCAGCTGGTGCTTGCAAGGCATTATCGTTCTTGTAGGAAAAGTTTGGGTGGTTCCTCCATCATGGGTTGTAAGTATTTTCATAAGGATTTCCTTGAGCGTAGTTTACTTGGTCTGGTGGGATTCCTGCCAACAATGGGCACTCGGGCGCATTATGAGTGGCGATTCCGCATAACTCGCAGTTTGGAGTTACAGCAGCTACGGTTGCAGTTGGGGTAGCGGTCAGATTGTCGATTTTCTGTGCTAGAGCATCTACTTTAGCGTTGAACTTTTCAAGACTGCTGATCTCGTACATCCCACCTTTCTCTGCGGGTTTCTCTGCTGGAGTTCGTTCACCTCCCCACTGGCAGTGGTTCTGAGACATGTTTTCGATAAGTTGATAGACTTCATCGTATGGCTTATCCATAAGTGCACCGCCCGCGGCGGCGTCTACCGTTAATCTGGTGTTATAAAGAAACCCATTGTAGAAAGTATGGATCGTCACCCAGTCTTCTAAACCGTGGTGAGGACATGCTCTCATCATATCTTTGAACCTTTCCCACGCTTCGTAGAGAGATTCAGTATCTTTTTGTCGAAATCCGTTGATTTGAGCTCTAAGCATAGCAGTTTTGCTTGGCGGAAAGTATCTCGCTAAGAAAACATTCTTCAACTGTTCCCACGTCGTAACGGAGTTGGATGGTAAGGATTATAACCATGTCCAAGCTTTATCTCTAAGAGAGAAAGGAAAAAGACGAAGTCTTATTGCGTCTGAAGTTACTCCATTTGCCTTCACTGTGTCTGCGTATTGCACAACTTCGTTAGGTGTTCGTTCGGATCCTCAGTTGCATTTCCTGAGAATTGATTTTGTTGTACAGCTGACACCAATGACGGTTTTAGTTCAAAATCGTTTCGATTGATATTTGGGGCAACAATGCTACTTCGCGGTTCCAACTGAGAGGGTGTAGCGTAGTCCTTCAGCGGTTTGTTCTGAGGTCCGTCAGCCATCTTTGCTTCTTCAACATGAGGATGAGCTAGAAGATCAGGAATATTGTGTTTTCGTTGATATTCGATGATGCGCCTTCTTAAATGTAAGAAGCGCTCTAGTTCGGCGATTGTAGGTTGTAAGATGTCGCCTTGTGAGCGAGTACTTGGCATACAATCGAAGAACGAGTAGAGGGAGAGAGAATAGTTAACTTAGTCTATACTGTGTAACAAAAGATTACACTATTGACTAAACGGGTCCCCGGCAACGGCGCTAAAAACTTGATCGCGACTTTCTATGTCTAACTCAATTAACTGCAAGTGCACAATCTATCGCGTAGTAATAATAGATATCGATCCCACAGGGACTCGTAATCAAACTAGTATTTTCGGGTGTTACTGTGTTTAGCTAGGTTGGTAATGTTTTAGGGGAATAATAACGAAATAAGTGCGTAAACTAAAGGGAGCTAAAGCTTTTAATTAAGGTATAAATGCTTGAACCGGTATGTAATATGTAGTTCTTCAGGGATTCTATAGGTCACCGATGTCTTTAGGTTTTCAAAAATAGTTTAAGAAGAAAATGAAGGTTTAAAGACCTTTGTCTCACGATGGTTGTTGACGCTAGTCACAACTCTAAGGCGGAACTTATGTTGTCGCCATCCCGTTCGGGGTTAAAGTTACTTTTTGAAAACTATTAAGTTCTAATTCCTTTTAAAGCGTTGTCGCTGTTTTTAAAATGAATGCCTAGTTTTTACTATCTGGTCTTAGCCTCAGCTGTTGCTTGTTGGTTCGTACCTTTATGAATTTCCCACTGTCGTGGCAAAACTACTGTAAAATAATTTCTCGCTGTCGCGACGAAGGTTTATTTAGAAAAGTCGATTTAAAAACTGAAGCCATAAATAAGTTTTGAAAAGGTAGATATACGCCGGTTAATTATCGAATCCCATCAGATTATTTATTACATACCGATTACTTAAGATTTAGCCAGACATGGAATATAAATTAACAACACGTAAATAATGGAAGAAAATAATAATATGCATTATAATGGGAAATAGCAATTCAATTAACGATTAGAATAGAAACCTGTAAACAATTCGATTGGCTTTTGGGAAATCCTCCAAAATGGCGGCAGGATTTAGTCTTTATGCCAATTACTTGTACAAAATAGAAATGGGAAAGTAAAACAACAATTGCAAGGAAAGAAAAAAAAGGAAAAGGAAAAAAAATAACGATAAGAAAATGGGAAACTGAATATTGCTCTGAAAGTAAATTGGCAGCACTTCATCTCTTCAATGCGGTCCCCTTTTTCTGGTATCAGCCCCCTCCTTTTATAGATGGGATTTTCAACCGTTTATTTCTTCGGGAAGTGGGAATGATATCAGAAAATATAGGAGTTAGTGGTCCACTCCTCTTTGGCACTTTCATCACTTCACAGCACGTGCAGAAAAACTGCATTTTAACTCCATGACGGTCGTCATGGACCTGTGACGGTCGTCACACCCTTGTGACGGTCCTCATATCAGCAGGACGCGTTTTTGCTGCTTTTTGGCCTGATTTTCACCTGGTTTTCACCTGTAAATGCTTCTTTTCTTTGTCTTGCTCCATTTGAGCATGGACTTGGAATACCTGCAAAATACTGGACAAATAGTATGGAAATATCCGAAATCGGAGTGAAAACGGTCGCTGATTAGTAGAAAAGTACGTCATTATATATATACAATTTCGCGTTATGAGTGCTATTGTGCAGGAATTAGACATAAAACAAGAGGAGTAAGACATAAGAACATTGACAAGGAAACCAAGTCAGCAGCAAAACATCATGAAGTTTGCACAACAAACTTCCTAGCGAATTTACCCAGGAAAATCATCAACATGTTCGCACAGTGAAGACCTTTGAGAGCATGGTATTGTTCACATAGAGAGAAAAGAGATTGAAACTCGTTGTGCGAAGGAGCTAGGAAATGGTTCGTTGGAGTAAAGACATAGCGAAGTGATAGCGAATGACCCCAGACTTGAGGCAGTAAGTATTTGGACAAGAATTTGTTGTGCGAAGTGGCTGGCGAAGGCGTTGTAGTGCGAAGGATTGTTCGCACAATGAATATGTAGAAATATCTCAGGATGGTTTAACTCATTTGGATGTTTACTAGGTGAACAGAAGCTTCGCAGTGCGAAGGTGAAAGCACAGCAGCATATCTATAAGTACTTGAGACCACTTTTTGGCACTTACCAACTTTTTATATACCTTATAATATGAGATATTTTTCAGCAAGAAAATCCTAGCTCTCTCATTTTCATCATCTCTTAGCCATCTTTCACAAAAAGAATGTGGATTTCCATCCAATCTCGATTCTTCGACTCAGATGTTAATCAACCGTCTTCCGAAACTTATTGCTCAAGCTATCATGGAAATGGGTGGCTAAACCCTTTTTGTGTCAAGATTAGAGGTAGCTAATTCTGATTTTATGTATTCCTTTTGATCTTTTGTATGTGAACAAATCTTTGATCAATATAGATGAAGTTATTTGCTATATTTTGTTATATTTATGGTTTGGATTGCTTTAGACATAAACTTTTCAAGTCTTGACCTAATTTCTTCATCTATCAACTAATAAACTCTAGACATAGAATTGGAAGTTGATATTCGCATTATATTGATCTTTATGATTATTGTTTCGGGTTTTATTTAGAGAGATGATTTAACGGTCGAAACAATAATATTCACGAAATGGCTTTAGAGCTAAACGGTTTTGCGAAGATACACGATTATATTGGTTGAAACTAAGTTCACATATTCGATTGATTGGATACGTTTAAAAAGGATTGGTGAACCCTAATCTTGGAATGCTTTTTATCAAATAAAAACCAACTTTTACCATGTTTTACTTCTTGCAAACTTATGTTACCAACTAGAAACCATTTGAAAATCCATTTTTTTAAGTCACTAAAATATTGAACGCAATCTCTGTAGATACGATAAAACACTCCCGAAAATATATTTCTAACAAATTGGAACCTTTGTCGGGGATTGTTAGTAGGATATTGCAAGTATTACAATAGCTTAGTGATTTTAAGATTTGTGTATTGTGAATCTCTTATCTTTGTAATTCTTTGTACTTTTTGATCTGTTTAGCTTGTGTGCAGAATTCGTTTATGCAAGGACAAGTCCGGCCTGAAGAAATTATTTTCGATCATGAGATTGAAAGAACTGCTCGCCGACTCAACAGTCGAACAAGACGGAGACGACAACAAGCTAGGGAAAGACAAGAGCGCGGGGAATCTTCTTCATCCATTCCACCTGATACACTAATCATGGCAGCTCCACCACCACAACCACTTCCAGCTTCAGTTCCATGTACAAATAGTCTGAGACACAATGCTTAGTTTATGCACAATCTCCAAAATGGAAGGCAATCTGAGATGAAAACAGGAACCTTTGCACTCATTTATCAAAATCCTTTCACAGGGTTAGATCATAAGGATTCGTTTACACATCTTACCAAATTTTATGAGATTGTGGGTGCAACTAGAGCACCAAAAGCTGACGAAGAACCACTATGAAGGAGACTATTTCCTCATTCTTTGATCAGGAAAGTGAAGGAATGGTATCTTAATCAGTCTACAACAATACTGACAGATTGCAATTTGTTGGAAGAAAAGTTCCTTGAACGATTTTTTCCATACAACCGGTTCATGGAAGCAAAGACGGCAATCGCTGTATTTTCACAAGGAGGAAATGAATCCCTCAACAAAGCTTAGGAGAGATTCAAGTCAATGTTGAGAAAATGCAAAGAATATGGTTTTGATGAACGGCGGGTGGTTCTTTGATGTCTAAAAGTGTCGAGGAAGCAAGTGCAATCATTGACAAGATGGTTCTTAATGACCACCAAGGGAATCATAACCGTGGAGTAACTCAAAGAAAAACAGGAATGCTAGAGTTAGGTACCAACGATGTTATTCTTGCTTAGAACAAACTTCTATCACAACAAATGTTGAAGCTTCCACAACAATTCATACCAAAGCTCAAGTGGCAAGTTGCAAATTGTATAAAGGTGACCATCCTACCGGGTATTGGCCTCCGGTAGTGGAAGAGGTTAACTATGACAGTAATCAAAAACAGGGATACCAACCTAGGTCGCCTTACCAACAAGCCAATCAAGGGTATCAAAGACAAAATCATGGGTATCAACAACCTTGGAGGCCGCAAGAAGCCGGAATTTCAAATCGCCAACAATACCAAAATTACACTCAACCTCCGCAAACTTAAAGTGCAACTTCAAAGATGGAAGAAACTCTTACTCAATTTATAAAAATGTCAATGTCAAATCAAAAGAATACTGATGCGGCTATAAGGAATTTAGAGACACAAGTGGGTCAATTATCAAAACAATTGGCTGACCAACAAAAAAGGTCATTCACGACTACCGCTCTCCCAAATCCTAAGGAGCATTTCAAGGCAATTCTCACAAGAAGTGGTAGAGAATTTGACATGGGTGTAGGTGAGGAGGTAGTAGAGGAAGTGGTTTTAGTTGAAAAAGAAAAAGAGAATGTTGAGAAAGAAGTAGAAAAAATGTTGAGGGAGAATTAGTTGAAAAAGAAAGAGTGAAAAAGAGTGAGGAAGAAGAGAAAAACAAGAGAGAAGAAAAAGTGAAAAAGTCTAGGAAAGGTAAAGAACAAGTGAGCAATATTCTGATTCAAAATTTTCCATATCCACATGTTCCATCAAGAAAAGATAGTGGGATGCACTATGATTGGTTCATGGATATATTCAAGCAATTGCAAATCAATATTCCATTTTCTGAAGCGTTGGAACAAATGCCCAAGTATGCTAAATTCATGAAGTATATGCTTACAAAAAAGAAGAGGTATACAGATCAAGAAACTATCATGGTAGATGCTAGTTGTAGCGCAATCATTCAACATACTCTCCCGAGGAAAGGAAGTGATCCGGGACGAGTCACTTTTCCGGTTACAATTGGAAACACTTATGTTGGCAATGGGTTGATCGGTTTAGGCTCTAGTATTAATTTGACACCCTTGTCTATTGTGAAGTGGTTGGGACCCATGGAGTTGAAGTCTACTCAAATGACATTGCAACTTGCCGATAAATCTATCACTCACCCTCATGGTGTAGAGGAAGACGTGTTGGTAAAGGTTGACAAATTTTTGTTTCCAATCGACTTTGTGGTGATTGATATGGAGGAAGATGAAGACGCTTCCTTGATTCTTGAGCGACCTTTTATAAAGACCACGCGCATGGAAATTGATATGGATGATGGTTTAATTAAAGTTAAAGTTCAAGATGAGGACATATGTTTCAATCTTTTTAAAGTCATGAAGCACTCGAAGGACAAGACCGATTGCTTTAGAATCGATGCAACATAAAGGGTGATCGAAGAAGTTAAAGAGTTACTACAAGTTCCCACACCATTACAAAAAGTTCTTACCAATTCTATTTAAAATGTCATTGATAAGGAAGAAAAAGTGATTGAAAAGTGCTTGCAGGAGCTTGAAGAGTTAGAAGAAATTCTCCTTTTGAATGAAAGGGTGGAAATGTTTAAAAAGGAAAACAATGAGGAAATTAAACTTGAGTTGAAAGTGTTACCCTCTCGTCTCAAGTATGTCTTTCTTGATGAATTTTATACCCCAAATTTTTACCCATAGATCACATCATCATTATAGGAGCATCAACATTGATTATCTAACCCTAACCTATTTCAAGTTTGGTCTTTGTCAAGATGCAGATGAACTAGGGTTTCTTCCAGTCAGAAATTAGGGTTTCAAGGGATTGATCAATTAAAGTTTTGGATTGATCCTCCATATATAAAATATTCATGTCATCAAGTATATCACATTGTATCAAGAATGAATCCAATCTAAGGTTGTCACCCATGAAAGAAGAACAGTGCAGTACAAGAACCCTAATTAGGGTTTCTAATTGGGAAAGTCAATTATAGTTTGAATTTTGATATAAAGGGTGTTACAAAGCTTGAATCATGGTCAATGAGGCTCATATGACCCAAGGAAGTATACCCAAAAAATTTCAAGGCCTCAAAGAACCCAGGACACCAACAGTCAATTCAGAGGTTTTCGATCGTTCGGTTCGTTTGACTGAAAAGTCAACCCATTGACCAGCAGGGTTTTAACCCAAAATTGAACCCAACTATGTTCCCAACATATTTTAATATCGAATCATGAATTTTGATGACCAATTGGTCAAGAATTGAGAAGTAATCGAAAAGTCGGGAAATTAGGATTTTGAAAAGGGTTAAGCCATAACTTCCTAACCACACATCCAAATGGAGTGGTTCAAAGCTTGTTAGAAAGGTGTCAATGAGTTATTCAAAAGTGATATATGCACTAATGAGCATAAAATGCATGGATTTTGAGTTATGAGCAAAAACAAGGCAAGAGGGGGAAAATGCACTTGGAAATTTCAAGAATTCTTGACTTGTAAGTCAAGTTTTCAGCATTTTCACAAGGGTTTTTGACCTAGTTTCAAGTAGAATGGGTTCCCACCTCAAACATAAATGTCGTAGTACCTAATGGGGTCTTTCTAAAAATTATATGTGGGTTCCATAACTCTTCATGGTTAGAGAGAACCAAGGTCCATAAGTTGGCAAAAACTCACTTTTGCAAAACTAGTTCAACATGAGTGTTTTCATTCCAAAGCTTCCCAAATCACTTCTAATCAAAGACTAAGCCTCATTTATGATGTTTATATTGTTAATAAACATATTTAACATCAACTCCAACGAGATTGGGATAAGAAATGAAAGAAATAATTATTTAATGCATGTTGCAAGCATGAATAGTGTAGAAAGAGAAAAATTGTGGCGACCCCTCTTCACATCATCAACTTGGCTGCAACCAGTCACCTCCTACCCTATAGATCATGATTAAAATAACATATAGGGAATGGATAAGCTCTTGGTAGAGTGGCTTGAGGTCAGAGATGGAGAATGCATTGAAAAACTCTAAGATTTTCACGATGGAAGGCTAAACTTGGCAACTTGCTTCATTCTGCCCATACCTCTTGCTCAAGACACTTGCCTATAAATTGAACCTCATTCTCACATCAAAAAAACACCAGCTACATGCTATGAACTAGCTGAAACTCTTCCTTCCAATCAATCTCAATTTCTTGCAAAATTGTGCCAAGTTTCCAAAACTTCATAAAATCTGCCTTACATTTTCACTTCTCAAACATTTTCCAAACACTTTCAAAATCAAACCACATTTCAAACACATCAAAAATGATGCACTAGATCTGTCCAAACCCTCACCTTGGCCAGAAACACATTCAATCAAAAAGGCAATTGTTAAAACCTCTTTTGTTGACTTTTCTGCACTTTAAAGAGCAATCGTTGATCCCTTCCACTTCAACACTCTCTAAGAGCTCTAACAATTCGTAAATAACATATATAAATTGTCCATGATGGTTCCACACTTCTATAACAAGGATTGAGTGAGTTGGCTTTGGAAATCTTTGGATTTTTGAAGTTTTTCTTCACTTACAAGGCATTCTGCCCACCAACTGGCTTGAGGGTTACTTGGAGCACATATTCATCATCCTTGGAGAATTTATAGACCTTGGAAGAGCTCTTAAGATCTCTGGTTTTCTTATCTCTCAAGCTTGCTTCAAGAGGTAAGCCTAAAACTCATAAATGTGAACTTTTCATTTGCATTTCACATGCTACCATGACTTCTAGCTATGATTTTATGTTGTAAATTGTTTGAACATGTTTTATGTATGATATGTGTCATGTATGAACCATTTCTTGCAGCAAAACTTGTAACTTTTGGACTGTCAAAAAACCAGGTCACAAACTAGGTCTGATCTAGTCATTTTTTGCATGATGCATCCAATCTGTCAAACCATGTGTGCACTTCTTGATTTCTTTTGTGATAACCTCTATATATGATGTATATGTGATGTATGTATACTTGTTTCATAAAGCACACTACTACACATAACTGTCCACATGTTCTTGCATTTGGTTGTAACCAAAGATGCCTAAACCTTGATGCTATCGAATTTTCTTGTGAGTTCATGGTATGGAAAAAAATTGTACCATTGATTTCCTTGTTCAAAAAAATACACATTTTTCACTTTTTTTTCACCTCATTTGTTTAAGTTTTGACTAGGTTCCAATCCTTCATGCAAATGACCTAAAGTTGCCTTACCTTGTCATGACTTAGTTTTGCCCTCTTAGTGCACCAACTTCCAATGATCATAACTTGCTCCCTTTTTATGCTATTGATGCCATTATTTTTTCAAACTACTCCTTGACATGTCTATTTCATTGGGTGAATAAATAATTCAAGGATTTTTATCCTAGAAATACTTTGGCCCACTTGAATAACATGTGTTTTTCTAGGGTTTTTACCTTGGTGTTCTTGAACTTTTTCAACTTGTAACTTGATTTTTTTCTTGTGATATTGATCTTGTATGATTCATATATGTTTCTTTAACATTTTTAAATGTTCAAAGATGATTCATATATATGAATGTATATATGTGAAAATGGCTTGTTGAACTTCATCTGTGAACTTTGCCATGATTCTTGATGTTGTAACCTCTTGAATATTCCAATGCCTCATTCTACTTGTTTATGTGTCTTGTTAGAACCATAAAATTCTGGGTTTTGATTGTTGTATTGGTTGTTACCATGAAACTTGCTTACTTTTCGCCCATGAAATCATGAATTCATACTTGAACTGTTGTAACATTTCCTGTATTCTTGCGTGTTTGATTGTCATTAATACATGTTTAGTTGGTCTTATGTTGTTACATTTGATCTCATTTGATCCTTATAACATGCTTCCTTCAAGTTGTCACTTGTTTGCATTAATCTTGTTTGAATGTTATAGATGAACTTGTTACACATGTTCTTTACTTGCATTGATGGTAGTTACCTCTTTGCTTTTTGGTCTTTGTTAAGATGTTAAATATTGGTCTTGATTATTGTTACATGTTGTTACATGTTATTGCTTTATTTCTTCAAATTTCTCAAGTTATTCCCCAGTGATGGAACTTTCTAGTTCACATCAAGTTGTCTGTGTTCTTGTGTCCAAACGAAATTCTCTCTATTGACCCTTGGGTCAGAGATAGCTTATTACCCTTCCTCTGACTTTGTTAAGTCATTTTAAACCCTAGCTTAGTTAAGTTATCACCTACTAGCCATTAGACTTTTCTTAAGTCTAAAAGACCCACCTTTTACTAGGAGTGTTCTTCAACTATAATCCTAGGATAGAGTTTGTAAACTCTATGTAAGAATCATGGTGATGATTACTTACTCTCCCCTTGGCTTTTGTCAAAGTCAATCCCCTTGAGTGCACAAATTAGAATAGAAAGTTTTGTTAATAATCTACACAAGCATTGTTATGTTTGTTCCCTTTTGAAACTTGGTCATAATCAAGTGTTCATTCATCCCTAGTGAGGTGAACTACGATTGCTCTGATTCTATCCTAGTTAGGATACGTAGGCAGAAGATGCGATATCTTTGCGAGCAAACTAAGAAACATCAACCTTAGGTCTTTACCCTAACCCTAATATCAAACCATAGCATAACCATTAGCAAGTTTATCATACACACACACAAAAGGTTTTTGTAGATTACTACATATATTTAGGATGTGAAATACCTACCCTAGGCATAACCAACCCCCGATCCCCGAATCTCTTAGCGTTGTTGTTACATCGCGCAAAAGGTCTTTCTTTCTTTAACTTTTCCTTTGGATAAATCAAAGTTCGGTTGTGAATTTAATGAATTAAGATTCAAGTTAACCAATAGCTTGACATCTGATTCTCACCGCGATAGAAATGGCGACTTCGCTGGGGAAATTTACTTAAAACTTGACGGTTTAACCTATTTTGTGTGATTGTATGAATACTTGCTTACATGTATATTTGTATTGTATGACTGTGAACATTGGGTATCATGAGTGGTGAGATAAGTCCTAACCCGGACTTGAGTGACACATATGATAGGATGTGATATGATCAATAGTTGACTATTGGGAGTAGTCCTAACAAGTTTAACATATGATGTAACCATGCTCAGTTGAGACCTCTTTGAGATGATTGATGATGTATAAGTAGTCATACATTTCATTAATTATTTCAACTTGAGAGTCCATGAAACTAAGGACCTTTAGCTACCCACTTACCCCACTAATCCTTTTTAGAACGTAGTGCAGAAATTATGAGGGAGTAGTCCTAAAATAGTTGTCACGCGATGCTACACTTAGACGAGTTTATTCCGAGAATATTTTTGACCCACGTGAGTAGTCATGGTGGTCGGTAATATCCGAAGGATTTACTATGACTCTGGAAACTTTGATAGAACTCGTTCGGCAGGTACAATTAACCCATAGTACATGTCCTTGGGGATGGGCAGACCTTGTTACCCTATGCTTTGACCTTGAACTTAGGGAAACCCTGTGTGTGCATGTGCATTATATTTGTGAATACTTGTCTAAGTGTTATGTGTGCATCATCTCCTTATGTCATTATAGCATATCATGTTGCAACTGGTTTTTTAAAACTCAATCGATTTCTTTGTGTGAAACCCTAGATATCATGGATATTTGGACAAGAAACACCAAGAAATACAGCTTTAAGAAGCCTGATACATCCAAGTTAAGAAAACTAAGGACTATGACATTAGAAGACTTTGGGAAAAGATATGGGAAGATAATAAGTATAGTCAAGATTGGGATGGAAGAAGGAGTTCTCAACACTTTGGTTCAATTATATGCTTACCATGTGAGAGTTCTTGTAAAGGACCTGAAACCTTATAGTGGTTTAGAAAGCTTACCCTCGCCGAAGGAAATAGCAGATTCTCTTCATCTCGAAATATCGGAGATTAAGGATAACTGTGCCACCAAAAGCAGAGTCAAGGGTTTCCATTCTGATTTCTTAGTTAAAAAAGCTGCTTATCTTGCTAAAGAGGGTAGTACGGATGCATTCAAAGTAGTTCTTTCTCTATTAGTTTATGGATTGGTGTTGTTTCTAGAAGCTGAAGAATTTGTTAATTTATCCGCTATTGCCATATTCCTAAGTGGCAACCCAATGCCTATCTTGTTAGGGAACATTTACCATTCAATTCATCATCAGACACTTCAAGGAAAGGGAACAATCCTTTCTTGTGCACCCCTATTGTACAATTGGTTCGTCAACCATTTACCAAGAACTGACTCTTTCAAAGAACAATGGATGGAGATGGTCCCAAAGGATAATGTCTCTAACGCAAGCTGACATTCATTGGTATGATTCGGCCTATGACAAAGGAGTCTACTTTGACCGGTGTGGTACTTTCCCAAATATACCACTCATTGAAGTAAGGGGGAATCAACTACAACCCCGCTATGGTCCTGAAGCTAGCGAGATTATACCTGAGTGAATCACACATTCAAAGATACAATAGAGTTGCCACCGAACTTTATTTAGTCCCAAAGGACTGGGAAAATATCTATAAAACCCAACGGAAGAGAAACGGGAAAGGGGTCGATTATGCAAAAGGAAGGTACTAGCACCTTAAGCATCCGTCGTACCCGATGGAAACCATTTCGTTGGCTTCTAGGCTTGGATGGGTAATCTATCTAAAGGCTTCTAGCTAAAAAAAGGAAGGAAAGAAAAGAAAGAAAAATAAAGAAAGGAAAGTGCTCGCGGAGGATTGGGGCCCTCATGCCTACGTACCCTCATAGTGCAATGAGGAAGTCAGAGCTTCGTAGTTCAAGGAACCAAGGAAAAAAAGAGAATCTGGACAGACCGGAGAGACACAAGAATGGAAGAAGATGGAGGAATGTGGCTCACCAAGATTTCGCAATCTTGTGCCTACGCACCCTCATAATGCATATGAGGAAGTCAGAGCCTACATAGTTCGGGGAGCTAACGCTAAGAAAGAAAAGGGAAAGAGACGGCGTCAAAGCCAAGAACCAAAATAGAAAGAAAAACCCAAATGGGGAATGCAATAGGAATGGTGTCAAAACCAATAAAACTATGTTGAGGAGCAGAGAAACACGACAAGAACTCTGCCGAGGAATGCAGAAGAAAAGAGATGACTCTACTGGGGAGAAAACAAAAGAATGGCGACGTGGCTGGGGAAGAAAGGAGTAAAGGAAAAGATTCAAAATAAAGGCACGATCCACGGGGGACTCGGTGCATTAACTGTAAGCAATAATTAACCGAAGAAAGATGAGAATAAAACTTTATGGGGAGAGAAAAAAGGTTGGTGTCAACAGACAGACTGTGACGAACCAAGAGAAAGAGAGTATTACACCAAAGGGAGGTGTTTGACTCTGAGGGGAAATTGGTATATTAACTGATAAACAGTGGTTAACTGAAAGGAGAAAGGAACTAGTTTTAACCGATAAACAGTGATCAACCAAGAGACGGGTGTGGAACTAAGAAAAGGCTGTGACCTAAAGAATGGCACATTGACTGAACAAATAAAACTTGTCCAAAGGAAAGGGGTAGTCGAACCGAACAAAGGTTGCTAACCCAAAGCTGACAGTGTTTGAACCAAATAAAGAATGAGTGATTAACCAAAAGAAGGTGATTAACTCAAAAGAAACTCAGTATCTTAATAGACGGGTTGTGGTTAACTGAGAAGAAGTGTGATTGGTTCGAACAGACGGGCTGTGATTGACCAAAAGGCGGGTGATTAACCAAGATAAGGTGATTAACCCGAAGAAAAAGCTGGTTTTAACGGGAAGACGTTGATCAACCAAAGATCGTGTGATTAGCCAGAAGAAGGCGATTAACCTAATGAAAATTTAGTATTAACAGATAAGCTGTGATTAACTGAAGATCGGGTGATTAGCCGGGAGAAGGCGATTAACCCAAAGAAAATTCAGTATTAACAGATGGGCTGTGATTAACTGAAGAAAAGATGACTGGTGTTTAACTAACAGGAAGTGATTAATCAAACATGAAGGAGAGAAAACCAAGAGAAGATTGTGAACTCTGATGAGGATTAGGTTTTAACAGGATGACTGTGTAAATCGAAGAAGAAAGACTGACTTTGCTGGGGAAGAAGAGAATTGGCTTTATCCAAAGAACGGTTGAATAGCCAAGGAAAGAAGTAATTACAAATATCTGGGGAACCAAGAGTGGATTAGCCTCAAGAGAAAAGAGTGTTGAATTGAAGGGAGGAAGTTACTTCCGAAGAGGAGATAAGGGTGCAAGTGATCAAGGATCGACTCAACTAGAGAAAGCAGGGATGCCACAGTAAGAAGATAGAGGTGACTATTCCAAGCACAGGGTCATTTTCCCCCTACCCAAAATAGTCAGAAGAGTGTAGGAATTCTCCACTCTCATTCCTTCTATAACACCAAAGTGTGGTGCGAGAAACGAAACGGGCAGCACAACGGTGCCAAGTTTATACGGCGCTCCAATGCGTTACGAATCTTCAACTCCACAAGGGGAAAGAGAGGACAAAGCTCTAGAAGATCTAAAAGAGAAGAAAAAAGGAAGGATCGGCTAATCGAAATGAAGCTTCGATTAATCAATCAAGATGGGAAGATGCTAACAATTTTCCAAAGGGATGAAAAATCGTTGAAGCAAAGGATGGATTATTGATTATTCAAGATTAAGTTCATTCCCATGAGGAACAAACTTAATGCAAACATGAATGAAATTTCAAAATAGTACCAAACGCAAATAGTATGCATCATAAACCATGTAGCATGTGATCAAAGAATGTGCAAGAATGATCACGCATACAATGTCAAAAATGCAAATGATCGAGAATCAACAAATCACATATTGAAAGTTCGAATATATGCTTCATACAAAAGTTAAAAAGCTCATAAAAACATCCACAAGTATCAAGCATATCAAGCCATGGAAGTTACATGAGGAAAGAATAGAAAATAAGCTTTAAAATAGGCAAAAATGGCCTTTTGCCACTAAGGTAACCGGTTACTAGCTTAAAAAATGTAGAATTAGTTGAAAATTGTACAGAGTAACCGGTTACCCTATTTTTCCTAGAAAGTGAGTAACCGGTTACCACTGTGACAGTGGAAAAAACAACTTTTTTGAAAAATCACTTCCAGCAACCAAAAGACTTATCTGAACCTCCACATGCCATGATTAACACTTGAGCCCGAAAAATGAAGTTCAAAATCACTTAGGCATCAACTAAACATCAATAGAAAGCATTAAAAATGAATATCAAATATAATACAATCACATGATCAATCAACACTGAAAAATGATCAAACTACATCATAAACGCACGAAAGTTATCAAAATAGTAAAACAAGTGCGAGTTACCAACCTACAAGGCGGAGGATTTCCTTGGTGATTGTTGTTATTGATATGTGATGAGAATTAAGCAAAGAAAAGCAGAGAATTCCAAACTTGAGATTAAATCATAGCGAAACCGATAAAAACGCGATAAATGCTCTGAATACCGATTTGCACCGAAGAAGCTTGAGATGATTACTTGAATTGGAGAAGAATCTACTATAAATCCAAAAATCCAAGTAATAATATGGTGGAATGAGGTTTAGCTCAAGAGAATAACAATTTCGATGTGAAGATTGTTACACTTTAATGGTATAAATTGAGCTTTTGTGAGGGTTTTTGAGAGAGGATGAAGATGAATGTGAAAATGTTGTAGAAAATTCAGAGAGAATGTGAGAGAATTGAGAGTGATGAATGTAGAAATTGAGAAAATGATTGAACCCCCTTGTTAAGTGGTGGTGATTTGCTTATATAAAGTTTTTCTTTGGAGTCATTAGGTCCAGAGTGAGCTTTGGATGCAGCCTTGGAACTAGCCTTGGAGTTAGTTAGTGTAACGCCCCGATTCTGATTTCCCATTTTTGTTGAGTCTTTTATTTTATTTGGAGGATTATTATTTTATTTGTGGAATTTGTGTCTTAATATGTTATATTTGCATATTGTGTTATTTTATCGTTTTGAGAGTTTTCGAGGAAATTAAGTTGGAGGATATTTTGGATATTTCTTAATTAATGATAAGTTAGATAGTTTGAGAGAAAATGAATGAAAAGGATTAGAGTAGAAAGATATATAAGAGATGGTGGAGAGAAAAGAAAATAGAAAGAAGGAAGAAAAGGAGAGAAAGAAGGAAGAAAAGGAGAGAAGAAAAAGAGGAAAAGCTTGTAGATCTTCAAAGCAACTCCTAGGAATCGGTTTAATCGGGTAAAGGTGTGAAATCTTATTATCTTATCAATGTGTATGATTATGTAGGTGTTTGGTTGGATTGTTTGGTTGTTTTCTATATTTTCCATTTTAGGTCGAAAGTGGTAGAATCGTTAGAAACCGATGTTTTTACGGTTAGAATTTGGAATAAATTGCGTAGTTTAGTCGAGGATTGTTAGGCCGAGACTATTGAAACATGTTTGTTTGGAATCGAGTGATTTGGTGGCTTTTTGACATTTTTTGAGAAGAGAGGGTTTGAGTATCGCAGTATTCGCTAGGCGAGTCGCTGGCGAGTGAGCTAGCGAAGCATTCGCTAGGCGAGCACCTAGCGAGCCAGTAGCGAACACTCCCAAACTTAGACAGAACCAAAAAGACCCTCATTCGCTCTGGCGAGGGAAGTAGCGAAGTGCTCGCTAGGCGAGGCACCAACGAGTAAGCAACGAACACTTCCAGTAGCATAATGACAGCCTTCGCTAGCATGTTCGCTAGGCAAGCCAATAGCGAGTGTTCGCTATGACTTAGCTAAGCGAGTAGTATAGCGAGCGTGACAGAACAACATTTTATTTTTGTTTCAATCTAATATCGATTCTTTGATGTGTAGCTTGTGTGTTGTTATATGTTATGTTATGGGTAGCCGTATGGCGTCAATCCTATATTGTTGAATGGATTGTGAAATATGGCATTTTGGCAAATGAATGCATTGTTTTAATTGAATGTGAATGTGAATGCATGATAATTGTGATAGAATTCATTACCATTTGGTGTAATTGAATGTGAATGAATATGGAATGTATGTGATTGAATGAGATGAATGCATGAATATATATTGTGAATATGTATGCATTTCAAGAATGTCTGAAGTCATTTTGCATGGGAAGCATAAAGAAGTGCATTCTTGTGTTGGGGATTCTAATGGGAACCCGTTGTAACATCGTGTGCCTATGTGAGGTGTGAGCTATGATTACAAACGATTGTGTGCCCATGTGGGGTGTGAGCAATCCATAAACATTGTGTGCCCAGGTGGGGTGTGAGAAATGGGTGAACATCGTGTGCCCATGTGGGGTGTGAGCGATGGTTCCAATAAGTTCCTGAGTGAACTTGTGATGATTGAGTCGGTACCGCATTGCATTTGCATAGAGTCATGAGTCGGTCTCTATGATTTGCATTTATCATCTTTATAATGATGCATTGGTGAATGAACATAAGTTGTATATGTTTATGTGGAATGATGGAATTGTGAAAGTATGCATGATGAATATCCTTAGACATATATTTATATATACATTATGACGTATATGAGTGAGTTGTGATGAATTGTGGTGAGAATGCAGAATATGTGTATTTATATGCATTGTTATTATGATAATATTTCTCACCCTTCTGCTGTTTTATGATGCTCTATGAGGCATTGCAGAGTAGGTTTGCTGGAGTTCTTTTTGTGAAGCGTGTCTTCAATCTTTTGGTCGGTCGGCTCTGATATGTAGCACCGGGTAGCTAGGAGGTTTGTGATTCTTTTATGATACGTTTGTATATGTATCTTGTTGTTAGATGTTTATGTAAACATGGCCTTGTTGTTGAATCATACTGGTTGATAAATACGTATATAAGTTTGATGTTATTCAATGTTTAGATTTTCCGCTTTTATTCTAAATATTGAGATGTGGGTGTAAGGACTAATTTCCTCTGTTGCAAAGTTACCCCACTGTTGCATATCTTTTGTTGAGTAGGTGTTGTATGTTTTAATTTCACGTATAATGCGACATACCTCTTTTATACCATGTTATTAATTATACTCTGATGAAAATTTTAATATGTGGCTAATTGTTTATGTGATTTATTTGGGGGTATAGAAAGGGGGTGTTACAGTTAGCCTCAACTCACTTAGTTGGAGGTTAACTCAGTTAGTTAGGTAGTTGACTCGGTAACCATCCCAATGCAAACTTGAATCTAAGGGTTCACATGCTTGAGAATGAAGCAACATGGCGGTCTTAATCCAAATTGATGTATTGGAGCAAATGCCTTGAAGTGTTTAGAAAGGTCTTGAATTATCTAGAGATGTCTAGAATGTTTCACACAATTCTAAAACAATGTAGACCCCAAAATGGTAGAGTGAAAGTGGTTGTCACAAAAAATACAGCAAAACTTGCATATTTGCCTAGAAAATGTAACCTGTTACTCTGTTTTGCCTAGAAAATGAGTAACCGGTTACTTCAGGAAAAACTTGCATATTTGCTTGAAAAATGGTGTTGTGGCCATGGTTCCGATTTTCGACCTTTTGCTCTGATGAATAGGCATAGAAACCTTCATTTTTAAGCTTGTTTTGATGAAGTGATATCTTTGAGAGGGTGTGATTAATTGGGCTTGCAAAACCTGAATATTCCTGCAACAAAAATCAAAGAGAAAAAGTGCGAATACTAATGATGCGAATGCACGTGCTTATGCAAAAGGCAAGAAGGAGGTCAAATTCGGGTTACAACAGGCCCGGCGTCAGTTTGGGTTTCCAGAGAAGGACAAGCCCACAAATATGTTGTTATCTGGATTCTTCTATCTCAACACCGAAGCGACGGAGAATGTGAGAAATAACACAGTCGATGCTTGGGAGAATATCCAGAAAAAGACTAAATCCGATCTGGGAAAGAAGAACTGTATGGCCTTCGAACCATTTACTTTATGGGTACTATCTTGAGCCCGAGATCTAAAGATGCCATATCCCCTGGAGAAGAATTCGGAGATCGTTATCGCGTCATCATCTTCTGCCATCCCTATTGAGAAAATGGAAGAGTACCCTGAAGTTCTTGAAAGAACAAAGCTTGAGGGAGATACTTGGGAAGGGAAGTATCATAATCTATTTTCCGAAACAATGGAACTCAGAAGAGAATTGCAAGACAAAGACGAACTGATCAGTTGGCTCGAACAACGTGTGATCGGCGGTGATATGACGAAAAAGAATTTATTTTTCTCTAGTGTCAAGCCTACGTAAAGCACTCACGAGTATTTAGATATCCCGCCTACATATGGAGCTTGGAAGAGCATAGTAGAAAAGTTAGTTATGGAAAATACAATACTGAAGAAGTTAAAAAGGTCTCGCAACTAAAGTTCTTGTTAGAAACTTAGACTATAGGACCTAGTTTTTTGATGTAAACTTAGGCTTCTTGTCTTGTAATTTAAAGTTGTAAATTTTCCCAACAATTAATTAAATGAGGGTTTGACATAATTAATCTTCTGAATTTCGTAAAACCAGTTGCATTTGCATTGCATTCTTGCATTTTTACTAACCATTCAAGGAATTCAAAATCTTATTTTTGCAGACATTGTTATGGATTGCAGAAGTAGATTTTCATTCTTGAGCCTAAGGTTAGACAATCATAGGATCTTGAGGGGACTCGTCAGGAATCCCTCCGCATTTATCGCCAAATATGGAGATCTGCTACCTTTGATGGATACAAGAGCCACTAAAGACATGATGTTGGCACTCGTCGAGTTCTACGACCCGATGTACCATTGTTTCACTTTCCGAGATTTCCAACTACTCCCAACTTTGGAAGAGTATTCTTCTTATTTGAATATTTTGTTAACCTTTACTCGTCCATATGGTAAACCAAGAAGAAAAGATCTTGCCAAAGCCCTGCATCTTTAGCCCACAGAGCTTCCTGCTTGATTGGTGAATAGAGAAGGATTCTCCATAATGGAGGCAAGTCCATTCATGGTAAGAGCTGAATTCCACTATAATAATAGGGACTTAGGGATCTTAGAAGCAATCTTGGCTTTTCTTATCTATGGACTATACCTTTTCCCTAGTTGCGATGAGTTCATCAGCGAAGAAGCCATCAGACTCTTCATAATCAAAAAACCCCATTCCCACACTGTTGCTACAGCGAAAAAGGAGGTCGACAATGACAGAAGAGTCACAACCGTTCATTATTTATCCCAAAAGAGGGAAAGGAAACGATCAGATAAAACCTGACGAAAACCGGAGAAGACAAGGTCATCGCAACCAAGTCCTAGGTTCAGGAGTCGGTTACGCAAGGGGAAGGTATTAGCACCCCTCACGCCCGTCGTACTTGACGGGATCCACGCTTTGTTGTCTATCTAAAGGGTATTTACTATCTGGCTAATGGTCTCAAGGACAAAAGGAAAGAAAAGAGACTCGGCAGAGCATTGCCGCTCTGTGCCTACGTACTCCCTCGTGCAATGGGAAAGTCAGAGTATACGTAGTTCGGCTAACTACGGGTGAAAAGGTGGGGGAAGGTTGCTCGCCAAGACATCGCCGTCTTCTGCCTACGTATTCTCATCTGGTATGAGAAATCAGAGCAAACATAGTTCGGGCTAACAAGAACAACGGTTGGTTCAAAATTTTTTACCCGAGTAGGGTTAAAACTTAGTTCTAGCAGTTAGGTGTATGCAGCTCGACCATTGGAGACTTAGGTGTTACCTGTTTGCGGTAGAAACAAGAGTTAACAAAACTTTACTTTACGAAAAGTTTTTCCATGACTAGTATCCCGAAGGATAAAAAGGTTTGAAGTTGTTTCTATGTTTTTTAGAGAAGAAGTGTTTTGAGTTTGATTTGTAACTCATGTTGCACTAAAGACTATGACCTAGGAGCGACTGCGTCGCATATCACCCAAAGGGTGTACACTAAACACTCTAGGCCATTGAGAGGAAACCCCCCAATCACCATTTCCTAAGTAGCTTAAGGCTCGTAGCATTCAACATTCATGATCCTTTATTAGGTGTTTTAAAATGTTTGAAGATGAGAAGAGAAATGACACACTAAAGGGAGACTAACTCAAACCTAAAAGTTGTCATGCAAAGTGGACTTAGAGTTGGGATGAAAGGGAATGCTACCTAATGTTCTCATGCATAGGTTCAAGCCTAAGGTCTATCATAATGCAAAGAAGAAAGAAGTAGAAGGAAGCATAAAATAATAAAGATGCAAGTAAGCAAACACATAATGCACAATTAGAATGATAGTGAGGGACGAGCAAAGTGTGGGGCAGTAGCCTCCACAAGAACGTCTCAACCTCAAGCATGCATATGATAGGATGCAAAAGAGAAAGAATAAAGAATGCACAAAAAGAAATCACACAAGTGCACCAAAATGGGATGAAATTGGAGAAAATGAATCCTACAACCATTTGTCATCCACCACAATGCCCAAAGGCAAACCAAAAGAAAGAAAGGAAACTAAAATGAAATGTGTGAATAGGAGGCAACATGAGGACAGCAAGGAACTCATATGGGCAACTCAACCATAGGCCACACAAGAAACAAACAAGAATGCATCACAATGTCCTCAAGGATTCACCATTCAAGATATGTTTCAAATGCCTCCAAAGGAGGGAACAAACCATCTCAAATGGAACTCCAAAGTCATGGTACAAAAGTGGGGATGAGAGAAGAGAATGCACAAAACAAATATCAAACACATCCAAGAGAAATGCAAGAAGAGGCAAGGAGAAAGACCAAAGTCTTAATCATAATCATCACTTGAAGTCCAAGTGGAAGGTCTAAAAAGAAATGCATAAATCAATAAGCAATGAACAAATTTTTGACCTAAAAATGATCATACAGTAAGCTCAACATGTCTACAATATGAATCAAGAAGAGTTGAGAGCTCAATGGATCCACAAAGGTCATTTCCAAACCAAACTAGGTCATGCACTTGTATGGGCCACCCTTGGAAATGACTTGACTTGCAAGTCATCTCAAAATTTGGAAGAAGGCTAAAAAATTACCAAATAAAATCTCAAAGGTACCTTCAGATGCTGGAAACCAGAGGCCAAATCATCAAGGCATTATTCCCTCAAAGCACCATCAAAATAAATGAATCCTCATGATGTACCACTTTGAAATGGGAGAATCGAGGGTCAAACAATAAGGGACAAAAGTCCAACCAAAATGCATCAAACCAGGGGCAAAATGGTCCTAAAAAATTCTTCAACTCATCATGAGTATGAGGAAAAATTTTCAGTCATTGGACCAAGAGAATGGAATTAAAAACAAATCATGAGCAAAAAAATGTCAAGAAATAGTTCAATTAAAACACCTCCAATTGATAAATTCTTTTTTTAATTGAAAAATAATAAAATAAAATAAATAAAAATTCCTAAAATCAGAGGACATCTCAAAGTGTCTAGAAAATATTTTTGGGGAATTTTATCATCATTTAAGGTATTTTATTTTGAATTAATTCTCAACAAAAATAAAATAAAAAATAAAATAAAAAAGAAATAAACAAGTGGTGTGAATTGCAACTGAAACAAGGCAAACTGGTTGGGCTGCACAGGGAAGGGGGTGTCAATAGCGCAATTGGCCCAAATCAGTTCCAGCAATGAAACACAGTGTTTCATTAAACACGCTGGCAGTTAAATAACCACATCACATGGTCAGATGAGATCTAAACCGTTGATCTCCTTCAATCAACAGTTCAAACATCACGCGTGGACAGTCACATCATCCAAACGAAGATCAAACCAGATGCCGAAACCACTATTCCGGTCATCTTCTCTGATGACCTCACCTGAGTAGCAGGTGCAAAATTGAACCAAATTGGACGAAATTTAGGTCTAAACTCATCCTCACGTTATGTAGAACATGAATCTAGGTTTAGTTTCCATTTATCATGCACGAATAAGACAAATCGAAGCAAACAAAATTTAAGCTCAAAATTGAAAACATCATGAACACGTCCTAAAATTATTCAGCGTTTGCCTACGTGAGTAGGACTTCAGTCTACAACAATAATGGCACAAGATAGATGCATAACGAGTGAGAAATTTTGATTTGAAGCTTACCTAACAGAGCCTCTCTGTTGGAGCTTCTGCAAGTGTTTAAGTTTGATGAAACTGTGCAGATCCACTCACTAGAACTCAAGGAAGATGATTCTGAAGTTGAATTGCTTTGAAAGTGCTCCAATTATGATTCACGATTTTGAAATTTCACTTCTCTTCTACAACTGCAACTGAGCTCTCTGGGCACGAAATGGCATGAATGAAGCTTAATTCTTCGTCTGATACATTTATATGTTGGACCTAGAAGCAAATGGAGGCCCAATTGTGGCTGAATTGAGTGTAATTGTGAAATGCCCAATTTGAATTTTGGAGCTTCATGCACCCGTGAAACAACCTCAATTCTCCTTGTTTTTTTATTCAAATTCACTGCTGGGAATTCAGTTTGATCATGTGGGTGAGATTTAATCCTTGAACTGATCTAATGGTTGAAATTGGATGTGTGACTTACACTTGAAGTAACCATAAATTAGCACGTGAAAATGGCCTCAAAACTCAAATCTAAATTGTGCATATTGTTTGTTATGTTCTTGTGACTCAAAATATGCACAAACATGCCTTGTAAAAGTTCAAAAATCAAATTAATTAAATTTCTCTTTTTAAAGACTTTTTCATGAAATTTCCTTCACCAATCTCCAAACCCTAGCCAAATCCATGACAAATGAGTGTTCTAAGATGAAATTGGGATAATTTGAATCAACTTTCATGTTGGACAAAGTTCCATTTGAAGTGCACAAATGAATGAACAAGACCTATAGTGAAAAAGACCTATAATCTCACTTTCCTAAAATACCCTTTCCTTACAAGCTTCATAACTTGAGTTTCATAAACCAGATGAAGGACTTCTAGTACTTTTTGGAAATCTAAGATCATAAGGAACAACTTTCATGTTTGGGTTAAAGTGAGATGAAACATGGATCTAGGTGAAAAATGCTTTGGAAGTTGGTTGACTTTTGTTGACTGAAAACACATTCATTTGTGGACCCATAACTTGTCAGCATCATAACTTGAGTTCTAGTACTCAAAAGAAAGATATGAACTGCTCTACAAGTTTCATGTTTGCATCAAAGTGAGATGAAGCTTGTATCTTGAAATATGTGGTCTTGAAGTTAGGCACTAAACAGGGGATTTTACACTAACAACCTTAGAAACCCTAATTTATTAACTTCTCACACTCTTGATTCTTCTTAAATTGATCTTGAAACAACATCTTAGATGCTTCAACACAACTTTCCATGACCACAATGACTTAAAACCTAGTCTTAATCTTCTTCAAATCTCCAGTTGATCCTGCACTAGGAAGATGAAACCCTAGGTGTACAATCCTTTGACTGCAACCTCTTGTACATGATGTAATCACTTGGATAAGCTCCACAATGGCTATTGAAGCACTCAGTGAGCTTTCACAACATTCTCCATCCATAACCATGGACTCACAATCCTCTAATAATCTTCATTTGGGCTCCAAGATAGGAACTATACCACACACATCCATCTCCTTTCTTAAAGAGATTTGACCTTCTCCTGATGATGATAAACACTTGACCACTTGAATAAAACCTCCTACTTAGGCTTAGACCCTGGGTAACCTTCTCTTGCTATGCACACCTCTTCTGATCCCCTGAAAATGAACAATAATATGCAAATGCAAATGCTAGAACAATGAGATGAAACACAAGCCAAGTAAAGAAAAAGTTTGGCAAATTTTGGGGTGCAACAGCTGCCCCTATTCAAGAGACTTGGACTTGACTGGGTGAAAAGCGATCAGATTTCAAACAATCAAGGTAAAAGGCGGTTGAATACCAAAGAACCCGGAAATTTGCCAACCGCAGAAATCTTCGGAGATAAATGAATCTGATAAACATCTGTACTCCGCTGGGGAAGAGAGGAACCTAACCAAGAAACTCTGGTGGGGAAAACAAGAGAAATTTAAACAAATAACTCTGCTCTGGGACAAAGAGAAACTTAACCAAGTAACTCTGTCGGTGAAACACATAGGATGAACTCGTCCATCAAAAATTGTGCCATGGTCTGGATACCATACAGGTTTAAGCATAACATTTCAAATTGTCGGAATCTGGATATTGAACGAACAATAGAACCACGTCAAAATTTACTGCAGTCTGGATACTCAACAGAAATGACCGGAGTCTGGACACTCGACGGACAATAGAATCACCAATTGGAAATTTTCCAGAGTCTGGATACTCAAAGAACAAATAACCGGAGCCTGAACGCTCAACAAAAATGACCGAACTCTGGATACTCAATAGACAAACCGGAGCCTGGATGCTCAACAAAAATGACCGGAGTCTGGATACTCAACGGACAAAAGACCAGAGCCTGAACGCTCAACAAAAATTTCTGAAGTCTGGATACTCAACGGACAAATGGAACCATAAATTGGAAACTTGTCGGAGTCTGGATACTCGACGAACAAAAGACCGGAGCTTGAATGCTCAATGCGACAACCGGAGCCGGGATGCTCAATGAGATTGGCGGCTTCGCTGGGGATTTACCGGAGTCTGGATACTCGACGGAAATAACCATAGTCTGGATACTCACGGACAAAAGAATACCTCGCGAATTGGAAATTCACCGGAGTCTGGATACTCAACGGAAAAACTGGAGCCTGGATGCTCGATGCAGTAAACCAGAGTCTAGATACTCGACGAAATAAGGATTTCATCACGAATTGGAAATTCACCGGAGTCTGGATACTCAACGGAGGAACCGGAGCCTGGATGCTCGATGCAGTAAATCAGAGTCTGGATACTCGACGAAATAAAGATTTCGTCATGAATTGGAAATTCACCGGAGTCTGGATACTCAACGGAGAAGGAATACAACCACGCGACTTATCAGGGTCTGGATACCCAACTAACTTTACCGGAGTCTAGATACTCGACGAACAAAGTAATTCATTACAAATTGGAAATTCACCGAAGTCTGGATACTCAACGGAGGAACCGGAGCCTGGATGCTTGATGCAGTAAACCGGAGTCTGGATACTCAACGGAATAAGGATTTCGTCATGAATTGGAAATTCACTGAAGTATAGATACTCAACGGATAAGGAATACAATCACATGACTTATCAGGGCCTGGATACCCAACTGACTTTACCGGAGTCTGGATACTCGACAGAATAGCCGCAAATATACTGGTCATTGTGATATGGATACCACAAATATACAATGAAACACATAATCTACCATGATCTAGATACCATAAGGAAAAAATAACATAACCACTCCTGCCGTGATCTGGATATCACAAGAATATTAACCGGAGTCTGGATACTCAACGGACAAAACAAATCAAAAATTGCCATGGTCTGGATACCATTCGGGCAACAGAAATTAAACAACTTGCCATGGTCTTGATACCATACGGGCAAAGATATCAGTCATCTGTCGGAAATATACCTGCAAACAAAGAAGTAACAACCTCGCTTATGTTTCACATGCGTATGTTTGAAAATGGCGTAATGCTCCATACAAAATGGAAATGCTACACTTTTGGATAGATGTTATGCACGCATGCAGATGAAATGAAACTGAATCAGCAACATAAATGCTGGGGAAAACCACCCTGCTGGGGAAAAGCAAACAACCCTGCTGGGGATAGCTCTCACACGCCAATAACGATTGGACTTAAACTGAGTAAAACGGGCCCTGGATGGCTTCCTACACAAGAAAATCCCTGGATAACACTGTTATAACAAGAACAAGAATCCACTTGGCTGAGGATACAAATCACCGCTTGCTGAGGAACATGCCCTGAACGGCCTTCCAGAATCACAATCCTTCTAGGGAATAAACAACTCGTCAGGGAGATAGAACAACCACGCTAAACAGCCTGTCTCACTTGGCGGGGAATTAACGACTCTACGGGGAATCAACTCTGCCGGGGACCTCGGTCTGTGCTACCGAGAGCTGAGTATCCACAAGCAATCTGCTGGAGAGAAATGGGTACTAACCCACTATTGGGAAAAACTCCATATCTACTCGGTGGAAAGAAATCCGATCTTGACTCGTTGGGGAGTAAGTACATTCCTGCACTCTACGGGGACTAAGTATCGACCACTGCCGAGGATAAGCGTACACACTTAACTACTCCTTTAATCTGCATACAAACTCTAGTGGGGATAGAGGTGAAACTTCTACTTGCTGGGGACGAACTCTGGTTGGGGAGAATAAACTTGCTTGAGTAACTACCCCAGTATAATTCAACTTGCCCCAGTCCAAACTCTAGAACAAGTCATTTTGAAAAGAAAAGCTTACCATGAAACAATCTCAAGATGGCTTGCCCCGGAATCTGTAACCTGAAAGGATTCGTCCCTGGTCGACCACTTCTGATAAACTCTGAAAATATGGAGAGGAACAATTCCTTCATTTCCAAATTTGCCCCAGCCTGTGGGATCTCCGTAAAATCTTCCTTGAAAGGAAACTTGCAATCTCTGTACCCTGATGGTTTGATATGAACTGCTTCAGCATTTTGAACCTCGAAAAGATATCCCAGATTAATTGCCTTCTGGACAAAAATATTTTTGTGCTCTTAGGGTGGTTTGCCCTAGCCTTGCAATGGTTGTGCCCCTGATTGGCTGATTTATAGAGCAGTACCCCTGGCCGCGAGAGATTTACCGAATCTCAACCTGATTGCCCCAGATTAACTGACTTTTGGATGGCTGACTCCCATGATATGATCATTTAATATAGCTTGCCCTATTTCAACGGGGTATTCGGCGTTCTGTGTTCTATCATGATCAAACTTTTCACTGTGGAAACTTTCCTACTATCAAGTGCTTACTCGCAAGTAAAACAAATTATTCTGCTTAAAAGACATATTAATGCAATGCATATGACAGTTTTGAAATCCAATTATGTTCATTGGAAAAAATTGTGACATATAGCGAATGAATCAATTATCAAAATGTCAATCTTAATACCAACGCAGTAAGAGGAATCCTTTTAGGAGCCCGTTTCGATGCGATCTTTACCGAAGTATGCTTTCGAAATAAACCTGCTTCAATTAGGACTTTTGAAGGTTGTAACATGGTCAGGTTCGCGGTTCGAAAGAAAGGATAAAGGCTCAAAATTTATTTTAACCCACCCATTATCCTTGATGTTCTCCAATCCTACGTTCAACTGATTTGACACGAGTGCTCACCTTTTAAAGGTTGAAAGATAGGAGTGATGGTTTAGGAAACCACAAGTTTTTGGAGTGACAGTCACTCACTTTTCGTCTTTGGTGCCCGGAGTCACACGACTTGTTCTTTCGAGGATTTTTCTTTTGTAATCATTTTTGCTTTCCCGTTTTTTTTCTTTTCGTTTTTCTCTAGTTTTTGCCTGGACTAACTCTTTTGAGTTTCTTTTGATTTCGAAGTCCAGCGGGATACCCTCATTTTTTCCCAAGTCGTTTGTTTTCAAGATTCGACTTAGCGGGCTTTTTCCTTTCTTCTTTCTTGTTCTTTTTCCATTTTTCTCGGAACAAATCGTGTGACATCGGCTTGACTGACTTGTTCGAAAAGAGATTGTGACTGTTTCACTCCTGATTGGTGATTTTTACACATTGTGAGTTTTTTAGGCATGACCTCTAGAGGTGTGATTGATCCTCGAACGAGAACACCCATTTTGCAATTTGGGCGCTCAGCCAAATTAGCCGACACCTACCCTGCCCCGGGTTAAGATTGAGGTTTTTTTCGTTTTCAGAAAGAAACTCCTACTACTAGGCTCAAAGGGGTTGACAAGGGATTATCATCCTTATATCTCCAGTGTTTAGGGATTTGAAACAATGCATGTACATCGTCAGCAGGTTTTATTCAAAAGCATACAATCGAAAGCTTGTGCGTCTTTCAACTTCATCATCCTCCCCAGATTCCGCTTAAATAAGCGTTTGACATCTGTAAAAAGCAATTAGTGAACACGAATGGATTTAATCAAAACATGCATATTCATTTCATTATCATTATCAATTGAAAACAAACAAGTTTTACAAATGAAATTTGCCTTTAAATAGGAAAGAAACTACAAAAGCAAAGAAATGACATGATAAAACAAAGAATGCCAGCTTCTAGGAACCGGGCTTTCTATTTGAACCATTGACTGGGGAGACGACCCTTGAAGTCTTCGAGCTTAAACAGTTGAGAGAGTGACGTGCATCACCAACCTTCCTTTCGAAAAGGATATGTACCTCTTGTCCATCAACTGTTTCACTTTTGCTTGAAAGACTTTGCAATTCTCAGTTGAATGCCCCATGGATCCTGCATGATAACCACATTGCACACTGGGATCATACCCAAGAGGGTAAGGTTCAGGCACCGGCTTGAAAGTATTGAGCTCCACCAGTGAGTTTTAAATCAGATGCAGTAGCAGCTGACTGGGCGTCATAGGAATCGGATGAAGAGGAGCCTTCCTTCTTTCCAAATTCTTGCTAGGCCTCTCCTGATCTAGGAGCTGATAACAATGTTGCTGAGAAACGGGTTGTTGTTGGTGCTGATTAGGACATTCCTTATGCTCAGGAACTTTCGTTCTCAGACTTGACCTAAGAATAGGCAACAGTTGTGGGCATGGAGATTCTAAAACAAAAGATTGCAAGATATATTCCTAACTTGATACAGCTTCAGGGGAAAGAATAGGAGTATCCACATCATTTTCAATGCACGGAATAACACCGCCTGGTACACTTATGCCGCCCGGTGCGAATTCGACTGCCTTTGCATCGATTAAGTCTTAAACTTGGTGCTTAAAAGCTTTGTAGTTCTCGATGTTATGCCCCGGTGCCGTAGAGTGGAAATCACAACGGGCACTTGTATCATAGCCTGGTGGTATCTCCCCAGTAAGCAGAGACATAGTATGAAGTTTGACTAATCGAAGTTGAGGCAAGATTTGCAACAACTGAGCATACATCATAAGGATCTGATCAAAGATTATGGCGGGTCACTTCAGCCTCTGAGCATACCTTCTAATTTTAGGAATGTCCTGGGAAACAGGACGTAACTGCTGACGTGGACATTCTGAACTCTTCGGTTGTGCAAGAGATCTCTGAGGCACACGACGTCTTGGGATAGGTTCCACAGTCAAAAGTGGAACAAGCATCTCTGTTGTAGCTTCAGGCACATGATCGCCTTCCTTTCTTAGCACATTTCTTATCACCTCCGTGATCAAGCCTATTTGAGTCTTCAGTTGGTGGACTTCCTCCCTTAGCGCTTTCTGATCTAGACACAATGCTTGCATGTCCACCATAAACTGCCTCATCTGGCCTCGGGCTTCCCTCAACTCTACTTGAACCTGCTCCATAGCTCTGTGTTGATTCCTTTGAACTGTCTGACTGTCTATCCTGAAACTAACGGAGCCACAGAAAATAAGATTAACAGTTCTGCTGCACCTGCGATGCGAAAAATGCAATATGCAGACATGTATGTATGGAACAGGGAAATTTCCCCCTCGATTCCAATTTCCGGAAGAACAACATGGCAATGGAAAACCCCAAAGACAAGCATAGAATAGGAACTCCTCATATATAATCACAGGCCAACAGGCAATGTACAAGTGCAACAACTGAGTACAGTAAGAAAGGACCTCAACCAACAAGTCTGGTGATGGTCAATATAACAAGCATAAGCAACAAACTACACATAGAAAAATGATCAAGCCGGATGACGAGATCGGAAGTCCTCTAGCAATTCCTGTGTCTCAGGATGATCTGGTCTGGTGATTAACCCCTGGATAAGTAGCTCTTGCTGGCTAATAGTGTGTTGTATATCCTCAGCATAGCCTTCCCAGGCCCCCTCGCCAAAGACCTCCTCAAGCTTACACCTCTTCGAATCATCCCTAGCTCTGAAATCCTCCAAGGTTGCAAGCGCTTCGTGCAGCTTACAATCACTGTGTCGTCTGAGCGAGGCTTCATCTGAAATCCTCTCATCTTTTGCTCTGAGCTGCATCTTCAACTTGCTAATCTGTAGCTTTAACCCGTCTTCGCGCTCTTTGTTGTTGGTGAGTGTAGCATTCCATTGGTAGTTAAACTTAGAAATCTCTAAGTAAGCTCTATCCAGATCTTTCTTCTTAGAAGCAAGAACACTACTAAAAGCCTTCAGGTCTAGACCCAAACGTTCCTTGGCGCTAATTTTCTTGGTCAAGTATGTACCCAACCTGTTCACCAACTCAGCCTATTTCTTCAAAGAATACACTGCTTCATTCTTCTCACTTCGAAGTAGGGCAATCTCTTTCTCCAACTTTTCATTCGCTTTCCGCAACTCTTCTTTCTCGAACCACAACTGGTTGTACTTCTGAATGTACATCGTGGTAGGTTCCTCAATCATGGGAGGATACAAAGGCACAACTAAAGGAAACGGCATCAGAAACTTCGCAGCTCTCTCACAAATCCAAGTCAGGTAGGGGTCATAGACTCGACTGTTGCTTTTCCCCAATAATGCTTTCCTTTTCCTGTGAATATTTCTCCAAGCATGCTCAAGTATGGCTAAGGCATCATCCTCCAACAATCCTGTGAAATACAGAGATTCCTGTATCTCCTCTTCCTTTGGAGGATCTCTCAGTGCGTATCCAAACTGCATAACCAACAAGGATGGGTTATAGTTGATGCACAATTTCCTTCCGACCAAAGGAACGTTATGAAATCCACCACAACTATAGATTATCTCTGTACCAAGCATATCCCTGTCAAACTAGATAATGTTCTCTGCCGACAAACCCATCAACCTCTCCAACCACTCTGAAGTACCAACAGTAGCAACAAACAGACCTGTCTTGTGCATATGACTAGCGAACCACCTGTACAACAAAGGAATACAATAAGCTACATTCTTTCCCCTTCGGTTCTTATTCTTATAGTGGACAGAATGATAGACGTCTCCGAGAAGAGTAGGTATCGGATTCCCTGAAGCAAAAATATGGAACGCGTTCAAATCTACAAACTCCGGAAGATTAGGGAATAATATAATACCATATATACAGAGAGCTAGAATGGTGCTAAACTCAATCCAACAACCGTCCTTGGCTAACTGCTGAGCCTTATCAACCAGGAAAGCCAAAGGAAAACCAGGTACCCCATTCCACTTGGTCACTTCCCCTCTAACTCTGAAACATCCACATGTAATGCAGCAGCCAGCTTAGCCAAATCAGGCTTAACGTCAGTATGGAAGAATGGCATCTGGTCAAGAATAGGCACCGTAACACCCTTCTAAACCCCACGGAAAACATATGAATAATCAGAGTAAATTTTTCATGCATTTACAAAAGGGCATTACACATAATTTCAAAATATCAAAACACCTGTCATGCTCATAAACACTTCAATAATTAATCATGCCTTCTCAAGATTTCACTTGCATGTAGCAGCGGATTCAATCATATAATAATTTTCATAAAGAAACATTTGTGTTATCACATAAACCAACATCGTTTAAGCACTAAGGCCAACATCATAATATTCCAATGAATATAAACACGTTTATAGAATACATAATGTATATCTTAAACACAACCCAAGCGACCCCAGTGTTACATGACCAGAGCATGACTCGACCCAACATAATTAAATCACTAAACAGCTACACCAATAGCGACTCGCAACTACAAGTAGTACTACTCCTTGATACCTGCACGATGTTAGATAGGACATCATTCCAGCAGAAGGGTGAGAAATATTATCATAATAATCAATGCATACAATTATATATATACACAAGTATAGAATACATATAACCCACATTTTCTCACCACAATTCATTTCCATTATCAGATGCATCTCAACGTGCATATAAACAAACATAGACACTCATCAAGCATATTCATCATGCATACATTCATAAATCTCAACATCCCACATAAACATACACATGTTATGTTTTATCCACCAATTCACTATTACACATTCACATTTCTCAATTACACAAGTAATGCACATACGCATATTCCACAATTCTCACCATACTTCATCATGACTCATCATATACTTTACAAAGCATACTTATTTAAACAAATATGGACAATCATCAAGCATATTCATCATGCACATATCCATAGTCCTCATCAATCCACATAACATACACATAAGCATTTTTTCATACAACAATCTTATATCACTCTCAAATCAACAAGTCATGCACCCACACATGCTTCATACAACAATCACAAATATGCCATGTGACTCAATGCAACTCATGCCATATGGTACCAACACTTGTTATCATTTTTTGGTTTTTACATTTAAACCGGGTCCACCCTTCTAGACCGATAACAACAAAGCCCGTCCCCTAGGCTTTCAAACCCACCCTTCTAGGTTTGGGACAAGCCACTAGTCTCCACGAAACTAGAAAACATGGCCTCTTGACTAAATGATGCATATGCAATCAACCAACAAAATGCACTTAAGACCGTTCCCGCGTCTTAATCTCATGCATTCAAATAATTCATCCCTTCAAGAATTATAACATGATTGCACACACAACATATTCATATTTCAATACCATCAATACATTTATCAAGCAATGCACACATATTCACAATATGTTCCCATGCATTATTCACATACAATCACAAGCAATGCACACATATTCACAATATGTTCCCATGCATCATTCATATACAATCACAAGTAATGCACACATATTCACAATATGTTCCCATGCATCATTCATATACAATCACAAGTAATGCACACATATTCACAATATGTTCCCATGCATCATTCATATACAATCACAAGTAATGCACACATATTCACAATATGTTCCCATGCATCATTCATATACATTAGCATACAATCAATAGGCATTCACAATATCGTGGCAATGGCAACAAACTCAATCACATTCATCATGCATTTTAATTAATTTAAATAATGCACAAGTTTGTCAAAAGATCACATTTCATAATCAATTCCACAATCTAGGATTCACACCATACGGCTACCCACAGCACACCATACAACAACATATAAGCTACTCATACAAGAAGAGGTCGATCACAACCAAACGCTCTAACTATTTAAGCCTCACTTACTTAAAACAATTAATCTCGATTAATCGATAAAATCGGATCAAAGTCGGCTAAAAATAATATTTATTTTCACCAAGTTATTGGACATATTATTAGCTTCAGTTTGATATAAAGAACATCAAAATCCGATAAACGGTGAAGAAGTTATGAATTTTCGAAGTTTTGAAAATAATATTTTCTCACACTTACAGTGTTAATCAATTAACGCATATGGTTAACCGATTAACCACTCCAAAAACTCAGTTTTTAGACCAAAAACTCAGCTTTTAGGCCCCCAACATTGTGTTAATCGGTTAACATATATGGTTAACCGATTAACACCTGAAAAACTCAGAAAAACAGCTACGGGTTTGGGCTTAAAAGCCCCAAAAAGTCGCCTGATTAAGTAGTTTTCACCCGATTAAATACTTACTCATCATCACCACTTATATAGGGATAATTTAGGATCATAAAACACTAATTCTACGACTTCCGAATTTCACCCAAAATCTTAACCTCCAATTTCTCCAAAAATGGCAAAACTCATAAACTCGATCAAATTCACTCAAACGAAACTCAATACTCTCGGCTAAACACTACCCGACTAAACTACGTAATTTATTTCGAGTTTCATCCGTTAAAACTCGGTTTTTATCGATTTAACTCATTTGCCCTAGAAATGGGAAATAGAGAAAACTACCAACAAATCCAACACAACTCATACATAATCATACACATTGATCAAATAATAATGTTTCTCACCCTTACCTTGATTGGATTGAAGCTTTAAGTTGATTCTTGATGATTTCTCCAAGTTTCCCACTTCTCTTCTCTTTTCTCCTCTTTCTCTATTCTTTCTCTTCTATTTTCTTTCTATCCACTTCCTTCCACTTATCCCTTATATACTTCTATTAATTCTTTCCTTCCCATTTCTCTTTTCAATTATCTACCAAATAAATCCATTTAATCCAAATCATTAAGATTAATTCCAATAAATCAATTAATTAACATAATTAATTAATTAATGAAATTTGGGCTGTTACAACCCTCCCCCACTTTAGGAATTTTCGTCCTCGAAAATGTTATCTGATCAAATAACCCTGGACACGACTCTCGCATCCCAATCTCCCAAACTACTTCCGCCAAAGGAATCCCTTTACCTCGAAGTTGCTTCTCGTTCATCAACTTGAACTAGCAATGCCTCTACAATAAAATTGTCTCTCCCTTGCACACCATCCTTTCGAATCAATGTACCTCCTCAACTTAGGCACATGAACACATCATGCAATTCCCACAAGCGGCAGCGGTAAAACAGTCTAACATGCTAGTTTCCCCACGCTTCCGCTGCGCTACTCTGATACAGATCAACAAAACACAGTGGGTGCTTCCGAGACCTCAAGCTTGACCAACACCAGTTACTATCATAAATCTCAAAACACGTCCTTTCTTGGATTCCATTGATCTTTCCCAGTCTTCTCTTGCACAAACTCAGGTTCGAGTACAACACTCTCACCAGACACACATCAACATAAAGGAGTCCTACACCTCCTACCATACAAAGCCTCATACGATGTCATTTCGATACTAGAATGATAACGGTTATGGTAGGTAAATTCAATCAGCGACAATTAACAACCCCCTGATCCATCTTGATCCAACACACAAGCTCTCAACAAATCCTTTACATATTGGATAGTTCTCTTTGTCTGTCCATTCCATCCACGGATGCTAGACAGAGTTCAACTTCAACATGTCACCCAAAGCGTCCGCAAAATCTCCCAAAAGCTCAATGAAAACTCAGATTCCTATCTGACACAATATTCGAAGGTAATTCATACAACTTTGCAACTTCCTCACTATACCTCTTAGCTAGCTTCAGCATAAAATGATTCATCCTCATTGGTAAGAAATGAGTTAATCTTTTCAATCCATTCATAACCACCCAAGTCGAATCATATCTCTTCAAATTCTTCAGAAAACCCGTCACAAATCCATGGGAATACTATCTCATACCATTCAGAAATATTCAACAGTTGTATCAGGCCCAACAGCCTATGATGTTCACACTGCAACGTTCAACAAGTCAAACCAACACATATCACTTCAACCACTTCTCTCTCCATCTATGGTCACCAAAACAATTCCTCAAATTCGGTCACATCTTCATAGTACCCGGATGGATACTCAATCTATATCAATGTCCTTCTTCCTGAGTACTCTTATCCAACTGACACTATTTGGAACACAACTCTATCACGACATCTCACGGTACCATTCCCATCAATCTGAAATCAGCTCTTCGACTTTAATTCATTAAATTCAATCAATCTATTAACTCAAATTAGAATTCTGACCTCCTCGAATCTCATCGAGAATACCAACAGTCAGTCTCAACATACAAAGCTCAACCCCATAAGAAGTCTCTTCACAGACCAAACTCATATCCCGAATTTGCTTCATCGGTAATAACTTCATTACCATCATCATCGGTATATACAGAAATTTCCAATTCGATATCTCAGCTACCACGGCGTCTCACCCGAATGGATTCAACCAAAACCATACTCCTTCAGAAGTCCCAATTATTTCCTCTACCTCATATTAAACTCTTTCAATTCAATAAATACCTTAAGTTCTTAATATCACTAACCATCTCATATCTCAACTAAACAATTGAGGCCTCCAAATTTCGACACAAACACACAACAACCAACTCTAAATCACTTGTCAGATAATTCCCTTATGTACTTTAAGTTGCCTTAAAGAATAACTAAAACTCGTTGATGTTGCACTTAACACATCTCCCAATAATATCAATAAAGCATCACAAAACACAACAAATAGTTTTGTCGAATTCGGAAAAACCAACACACGAGCTGTTGACAGCTCTCCCAAAAACTCTTTGAATTTCTTCACAGTGGCATATCACTACCTCTTCTCTAACACTGATAACTCAAATTTCTGATGCTCAACACGATCCTCTATATTCTTTGAATATATCCAAATATCATCGGTTAACACAATCATTGACTCACTCAATTAAGTATGAAAAATTCCATGCCAAACAGACACTCAATCTGTGAGTTATGGCGGAAACACGAACCGCGCTCATCACAACATCCAAACGTATTCCATCAATAAATAACTTAATTCCATGATACTACTTCACCATCACATAGAGCATTATAATAGCGTCCAACGCTTCGAACCGTGCATCAAAAATACAAAAACAACATTTCCACACTTAGAAAGCCATTCAACACATCTTCAACCCTTGAAATGTTTAAAGGTCTAATTACCAATATAGTATCCCACATCTTACTTCCTTTAATAATTACCAAAAGTCACTATCCACCCTTTATATTCTTGACCTCATAATCTGTTGCCGTAGCACACACGCCAGACACAAGTCTCCAAACTACTCAATCAGTTTAATTCCTTGACTATCCAAATAGACATATAATACGGAGCTCTCAATATCGGTCTAGTTCCCGTAACTAAGTCGATCACAACTCCACTTCATGTCTCGGCTGTATATCACTATTATGTCAGGATAACTTCCAGACAACCACAATTAATCGGCAAACCGCCAACTTCCCACTTTCATTAATACTCAAAATTCCCATCAAAATTAAACATCTCAACACTGTCCTGCGCCGACTTATCCAAACAATTCTTAAGCATTTGGCTTAGCTCCAAACAATTCACTGCTCATGCCATTTAAGCTTGCAAGACACGTCTATCCCATCCAACACAATCCCAACTACTATCAATAAGAGATTAAGGGTGATCAGTTCCTCAATTTGTCAATAGACAGCCGAAAATCACGATGGGGTATAAACCATCTTTACCAAACTATAAGAGCGTTCAACCATACACTGAGCTACAACTCCACACTTGCAGCATCTTGGAGAAACACAAGCTTTTCCCCCACTTGAATCATTCCCACTCTTGCAAACAAAGGATAGACAACAAACATGTATCGACAGTGTTTTCACACACATGTCGTATACTAGGAAACAAACAACATTAGACAACTTGGCCGGATGGACCAACCAGGCTCTGATACCACTAATGTAACACCCTTCTAAACCCCACGGAAAACATATGAATAATCAGAGTAAATTTTTCATGCATTTACAAAAGGGCATTACACATAATTTCAAAACATCAAACACATGTCATGCTCATAAACACTTCAATAATTAATCATGCCTTCTCAAGATTTCACTTGCATGTAGCAGCGGATTCAATCATATAATAATTTTCATAAAGAAACATTTGTGTTATCACATAAACCAACATCGTTTAAGCACTAAGGCCAACATCATAATATTCCAATGAATATAAACACGATTATAGAATACATAATGTATATCTTAAACACAACCCAAGCGACCCCAGTGTTACATGACCAGAGCATGACTCAACCCAACATGATTAAATCACTAAACAGCTACACCAATAGCGACCTCGCAACTACAAGTAGTACTACTCCTTGATACCTGCACGATGTCAGATAGGACATCATTCCAGCAGAAGGGTGAGAAATATTATCATAATAATCAATGCATACAATTATATATATATATATATATATATATATATATATACACAAGTATAGAATACATATAACCCACATTTTCTCACCATAATTCATTTCCATTATCAGATGCATCTCAATGTGCATATAAACAAACATAGACACTCATCAAGCATATTCATCATGCATACATTCATAAAGCTCAACATCCCACATAAACATACACATGTTATATTTTATCCACCAATTCACTATTACACATTCACATTTCTCAATGACACAAGTAATGCACATACGTATATTCCACAATTCTCACCATACTTCATCATGACTCATCATATACTTTACAAAGCATACTTATATAAACAAATATGGACAATCATCAAGCATATTCATCATGCACATATCCATAGTCCTCATCAATCCACATAACATACACATAAGCATTTTTGCATACAACAATCTTATATTCACACTCTCAAATCAACAAGTCATGCACCCACACATGCTTCATACAACAATCACAAATGTGCCATGTGACTCAATGCAACTCATGCCATGTGGTACCAACACTTGTTATCATTTTTCGGTTTTTACATTTAAACCGGGTCCACCCTTCTAGATCGATAACAACAAAGCCCGTCCCCTAGGCTTTCAAACCCACTCTTCTAGGTTTGGGACAAGCCACTAGTCTCCACGAAACTAGCAAACATTGCCTCTTTACTAAATGATGCATATGCAATCAACCAACAAAATGCACTTAAGATCGTTCCAGCGTCTTAATCTCATGCATTCAAATAATTCATCCCTTCAAGAACTATAACATGATTGCACACATAACATATTCATATTTCAATACCATCAATACATTTATCAAGCAATGCACACATATTCACAATATGTTCACATACAATCACAAGCAATGCACACATATTCACAATATGTTCCCATGCGTCATTCATATACAATCACAAGTAATGCACACATATTCACAATATGTTCCCATGCATCATTCATATACAATCACAAGTAATGCACACATACTCACAATATGTTCCCATGCATCATTCATATACAATCACACGTAATGCACACATATTCACAATATGTTCCCATGCATCATTCATATACAATCACAAGTAATGCACACATATTCACAATATGTTCCCATGCATCATTCATATACATTAGCATACAATCAATATGCATTCAAAATATCGTGCCAATGGCAACAAACTCAATCACATTCATCATGCATTTTAATTAATTTAAACAATGCACAAGTTTGTCAAAAGATCACATTTCATAATCAATTCCACAATCTAGGATTCACACCATACGGCTACCTACAACACACCATACAACAGCATATAAGCTACTCATACAAGAAGAGGTCGATCACAACCGAACGCTCTAACTATTTAAGCCTCATTTACTTAAAACAATTAATCTCGATTAATCGGTAAAATCGGCTAAAAGTCGGCTAAAAATAATATATCATTTCACCAAGTTATAGGATATATTATTAGCTTCAGTTTGATATAACGAACGTCAAAATCCGATAAACGGTGAAGAAGTTATGAATTTTCGAAGTTTTGAAAATAATATTTTCTCACACTTACAGTGTTAATCGATTAACGCATATGGTTAACCGATTAACCACTCCAAAAACTCAGTTTTTAGACCAAAAACTCAGCTTTTAGGCCCCCAACATTGTGTTAATCGGTTAACGTATATGGTTAACCGATTAACACCTGAAAAACTCAGAAAAACAGCTACGGGTTCGGGCTTAAAAGCCCCAAAAAGTCGCCCGATTAAATAGTTTTCACCCGATTAAATACTTACTCATCATCACCACTCATATAGGGATAATTTAGGATCATAAAACACTAATTCTACGACTTCCGAATTTCATCCAAAATCTTAACCTCCAATTTCTCCAAAAATGGCAAAACTCATAAACTCGATCAAATTCACTCAAACAAAACTCAATACTCTCGGCTAAACACTACCCGACTAAACTATGTAATTTATTTCGAGTTTCATCCGTTAAAACTCGGTTACTCTCGATTTAACTAATTTTCCCTAGAAATAGAAAATAGAGAAAACTACCAACAAATCCAACACAACTCATACATAATCATACACATTGATCAAATAATAATGTTTCTCACCCTTACCTTGATTGGATTGAAGCTTGAAGTTGATTCTTGATGATTTCTCCAAGTTTCCCTCTTCTCTTCTCTTTTCTCCTCTTTCTGTATTCTTTCTCTTCTATTTTCTTTCTATCCAATTCCTTCCACTTATCCCTTATATACTTCTATTATTTCTTTCCTTCCCATTTCTCTCTTCAATTATCTACCAAATAAATCCATTTAATCCAAATCATTAAGATTAATTCCAATAAATCAATTAATTAACATAATTAATTAATTAATGAAATTTGGGCTGTTACAGGCACGCCTAACAACATAGAATACTCCTCCAAGGTAGGTGCCAGGATATAATCAGGGAAGACAAAACACCTCACCTATGGGTCATAGAACTGCAGAAGAGCATACAGACCATTCATCTCATACACTGAAGGTTTGCAGACACATCTAAGGAGCTTCCCATGCGACTGCCTGAAGTCTTCCATCACATTCCTATCAGCCATGGCAATCAAACTCAACAAAGAACTAATATCAGGAGCGGGAAGCTTGTATGCCACTGTCCTCTTCAAGGGTTCCATGTCAGAAGTAAGGAACAAGATCACTAGAATCGAGGAAGAAATATGCACCTGCAACATAAATACATGTTAATGAAAATACAGATGAAAATGCAAATGCAAATGCAAACAAGGGATCAAGATTTCTCTGTTGTCGATCGAGACGAACCAGCGCTCCGCTTTAGCAAGAACATAGCACTGCTTTGATAATAGGAACCTTTGATATCAAGAACACAGATTCATACTGCAAAGAAAAATGGGTAGTCTGAAAGTCAAGGTTTCCTGCATAACCCAATCCCTCTCACAGGTATGGACCTATCCACTGATAAGGTTCAGCATCCTATGCGTTCATCAATGTTACAGACTTTCAAGAAACGATGATACGTTCACCATTTTTGGTTTGGCATCATAATCTCTCGAAGAGGCCTCACTTAGCTGAATCACAAATGATCGGTTCCCAGAGTCGACAACCCTCAGATCCAAAATCCCCTCGAGCCCAAAGGGCCAGAAAAGAAATCATCAAAGAGAATCTCATCTGAGTGCAAATTTCATGGTGAACTAGTACATGCAAAGCATGCACGTCCACCACTACTTTCCACTACTAATGCTATGTTTGTACTCAAGCCCGGGTTCGGCTTATCTCTCAGTGGAACATCCCCCCCCCCCCCCCAACAGCACAGCAAAATGATATATACAATGCTGAAAGTAAATTTGGGAGAATAAAGTACATATACAACACCCAAAGATAAACAAACAAGCGCTAGGATTGACTCGCATAGGGGATGTTCCTGTCCCCAGCAGATTCTCCAGTTGTCACAACTGCAAAAAAGGAGGCCGGCAATGGTAGAAGAGTCGCCACCGTTCGTTATTTATCCCAAAAGAGGGAAAGGAAATGATCAGAGAAAACCTGACGAAAACGGGAGAAGACAACATCATCGCAACCAAGTCCTAGGTTCGGGAGTCAGTTACGCAAGGGGAAGGTATTAGCACCCCTCACATCCGTCGTACTCGACGGGATCCACGCTTTGTTGTCTATCTAAAGCGTGTTTACTATCTAGCTAATGGTCTCAGGGACAAAAGGAAAGAAAAGAGACTCGGCAGAGCATCACCGCTCTGTGCCTACATACTCCCTCGTGTAATGGGAAAGTCAGAGTCAACGTTGTTCAGCTAACTATGGGTGAAGAGGTGGGGGGAAGGTTGCTCGCCAAGACATCGCCGTCTTGTGCCTACGTATTCTCATCTGGTATGAGAAATCAGAGCAAACATAGTTCAGGCTAACAAGAACATCGGTTGGTTCAAAATGTTTTACCCGAGTACGGTTAAAACTTAGTTCTAGCAGTTAGGTGTATGCAGCTCGACCATTGGAGACTTAGGCGTTACCTGTTTGCGGTAGAACCACGAGTTAACAAAACTCTCCTTTATGAAAAGGTTTTCCATGATTAGGATCCCGAAGGATAAAAAGGTTTGAAGTTGTTTTTGTGTTTTTTAGAGAAGAAGTGTTTTGAGTTTGATTTGTAACTCATGTTGCACTAAAGACTATGACCTAGGAGTGAATGCTTCGCATATCACCCAAAGGGTGTACACTAAACACTCTAGGCCATTGAGAGGAAGCCCAAAAATCACCACTTCATCAGTAGTTTAAGGCTCGTAGCATACAACATTCATTAGCCTTTATTAAGTGTTTTAAAATGTTTGAAGATTAGAAGAGAAAGGACACACTAAAAGGAGACTAACTCAAACCCAAAAGTTGTCATGCAAAGTGGACTTAGAGTTGGGATGAAAGGGAATGCTACCTAATTTTCTCATGCATAGGTTCAAGCCTAAGTTCTATCATAATCTCAAGAGCTTAGAGGTCCTAAGGGAACATGGCAAAGAAGAAAGAAGAAGAAGGAAGCATAAAATAATAAAGATGCAAGTATGCAAACACATAATGCACAATTAGAATGATAGTGAGGAAGGAACAAAGTGTGGGGCAGTAGCCTCCACAAGCACGTCTCAACCTCAAGCATGCATATGAGAGGATGCAAAAGAGAAAGAAGAAAGAATGCACAAAAATAAATCACACAAGTGCACCAAAATGGGATGAAATGGGAGAAAATGAATCCTACAACCATTTGTCATCCACCACAACGCCCAAAGGAAAACCAAAAGAAAGAAAGGAAAATAAAATGAAATGTGTGAATGGGAGGAAACATGAGGACATCAAGGAACTCATATGGGCAACTCAACCATAGGCCACACGAGAAACAAACAAGAATGCATCACAAGGTCCTCAAGGATTCACCATTCAAGATATGTTTCAAATGCCTCCAAAGGAGGGACCAAACCATCTCAAATAGAACTCCAAAGTCATGGGACAAAAGTGGGGATGAGAGAAAAGAATGCACAAAACAAACATCAAACACATCCAAGAGAAATGCAAGAAGAGGCAAGGAGAAAGACCAAAGTCTTAATCATAATCAACACTTGAAGTCCAAGTGGAAGGTCTAAAAAGAAATGCACAAATCAATAAGCAATGAACAAATGTTTGACCTAAAAATGATCATACAGCAAGGTCAACAGTCTAAAATATGAATCAAGAAGAGTTGAGAGCTCAATGGATCCACAAAGGTCATTTCCAAACCAAACTAGGTCATGCATTTGTATGGGCCACCCTTGGAAATGACTTGACTTGCAAGTCATCTCAAAATTAGGAAGAAGGCTCAAAAATTACCAAATAAAATCTCAAAGGTACCTTCAGATGTTGGAAACCAGAGGCCAAATCATCAAGGCATTATTCCCTCAAAGCACCATCAAAATAAATGAATCCTCATGATGTACCACTTTGAAATGGAAGAATCGAGGGTCAAACAAAAAGGGACAAAAGTCCAACCAAAATGCATCAAACCAGGGGCAAATTGGTCCTAAAAAATTCTTCAACTCATCATGAGTATGAGAAAAAAATTTCAGTCATTGGACCAAGAGAATCGAATTAAAAACAAATCATGAGCAAAAAAATGTCAAGAAATAGTTCAATTAAAACACTTCCAATTGATAAATTCTTTTCTTAATTGAAAAATAATTATAAAAAAAAATTTCTAAAATCAGAGGACATCTCAAAGTGTCTAGAAAATATTTTTAGGGAATTTTATCATCATTGGAGGTATTTTATTTTGAATTAATTCTCAACAGAAATAAAATAAAAAATAAAATAAAAAAGAAATAAACAAGTGGTGTGAATAGCAACTGAAACATGGCAAACTGGTTGGGCTACGCAGGGAAGGGGTGTCAATAGCGCAATTGGTCCAAATCAGGTTTAGCAATGAAACACAACGTTTCATTAAACATGCTGGCAGTCAAATAACCACATCACATGGTCAGACGAGATCCAAACCGCTGATCTCCTTCAGTCAACATATCAAACATCGCGCGTGGAGAGCCACATCATCCAAACGGAGATTAAACCAGATGCCATAACCATTGTTCCGGTTATCTTCTCTGATGACCTCACCTGAGTAACAGGTGCAAAACTGAACCAAATTGGACGAAATTTAGGTCTAAAATCATCCTCACGTTATGTAGAACATGAATCTAAGTTTAGTTTCCATTTATCATGCACAAAAAAGCCAAATCGAAGCAAACAAAATTTAAGCTCAAAACTAAAAATATCATGAACACGTCCTAAAACTATCCAGCATTTGCCTATGTGAGTAAGACTTTAGTCTACAGCAAAATTGGCACAAGATAGATGCATAACGAGTGAGAAATTTTGATTTGAAGCTTACCTAACGAAGCCTCTCTGTTGGAGCTTCTACAAGTGTTTAAGCTTGATGAAACTGTGCAGATCCACTCACTAGAGCTCAAGGAAGATGATTCTGAAGTTGAATTGCTTTGAAAGTGCTCTAATTATGATTCACGATTTCGAAATTTCACTTCTCTTCTTCAACTGCAACTAAGCTCTCTAGGCACCAAATGGCATGAATGAAGCTTAATTCTTCATCTGAAACATTTATATGTTGGACCTAGAAGCAAATGGAGGCCCAATTGTAGCTGAATTGAGTGTTATTATGAAATGCCCAATTTGAACTTTGGATCTTCATGCACATGTGAAACAGCCTCAATTCTCCTTGTTTTTTATTCAAATTCACTGTTGGGAATTCAGTTTGATCATGTGGATGAGATTTAATCCTTGAACTGATCTAATGGTTGAAATTGGATGTGTGACTTACACTTGAAGTAACCATAAATTTGCACGTGAAAATGGCCTCAAAACTCAAATCTAAATTGTGAATCTTGTTTGTTATGTTCTTGTGACTCAAAATATGCACAAACATGCCTTGTATTTCCCTTTTAAAAGACTTTTTCATGAAATTTCCTTCACCAATCTCCAAACCCTAGCCAAATCCATGACAAATGAGTGTTCTAAGAGGAAATTAGGATCATTTGAATCAACTTTCATGTTGGAAAAAGTTCCATTTGAAGTGCACAAATGGATGAACAAGACCTATAGTGAAAAAGACCTATAATCTCACTTTCCAAAAATACCCTTTCCTTGTAAGCTTCATAGCTTGAGTTCCACAAATAAGATGAAGGACTTATAGTACTTTTTGGAAAGTTAATATCATAAGGAACAACTTTCATGTTTTGGTCAAAGTGAGATGAAACATGGATCTAGGCTAAAAATGCTTTGGAAGTTTATTGACTTTTGTTGACTGAAAACACATTCATCTGAGGACCCATAACTTGTCAGTATCATAACTTGAGTTCTAGAAATCATATGGATGATTATAGTACTAAAAAGAAAGCTAAGAACATGCTCTACAAGTTTCATGTTTGCATCAAAGTGATATGAAGCTTGTATCTTGAAATATGTGGTCTTGAAGTTAGGCACTAAATAGGGGATTTTACACTAACAACCTTAGAAACCCTAATTTAGTAACTTCTCACACTCTTGATTCTTCTTAAATTGATCTTGAAACAACATCTTAGATGCTTCAACACAAATTTCCATGACCACAATAACTTAAAACCAAGTCTTAATCTCCTTCAAATCTCCAGTTGATCCTGCACTAGGCAGATGAAACCCTAGGTGTACAATCCTCTGACTGCAACCTCTTATACATGATGTAATCACTTGGATAAGCTCCACAATGGCTATTCAAGCACTCAATGAGCTTTCACAACATTCTCCATCCATAACCATGGACTCACAATCCTCTAATAATCTTCATTTGGCCTCCAAGATAGGAGCTATACCACACACATCCATCTCCTTTCTCAAAGAGCTTTGACCTTCTCCTGATGATGATAAACACTTGACCACTTGAATAAAACCTCCTGCTTAGGCTTATACCCTGGGTAACCTTATCTTGCTATGCACACCTCTCCTTATCGCCTGCAAATGAACAATGATATGCAAATGCAAATGCTAGAGCAATGAGATGAAACACAAGCCAAGTAAAGAAAAAGTTGGGCAAATTTTGGGGTGCAACACACACTACTGGCTGACACCTACTATGTTATCCATCGTCGGAAAATGTATGATTTGGGATTGTTCTCGTGGTGCACAACACTTCTCATTATGTGGTTTATTTCACACTTGCCCAAGACTCATGTTCTCTGGAATTTCCACGAAAAGAATGCTTGGATCAGAAAGTTAGCATCACTTTCCCATTACGACATAAATTGGTACGACATCAAGAATGGAGGAATCACCATGATTCACAGCTATGGAGACTTTCCCAACATACCACTTATAGGCACAAAAGGAATCACCAGAACCAAATCAAGACTTGCTAAGGACTTGTTACTGTGAAAAGGGTAGTGACAAAAACTTTGAAACTCAAGCCTGTTTGGCCTGGTATCGTCTACATCTACAAGGAATGACTGCTAAAGAAAACGTGAGCTACCTGGCCATAAGAGCTGATCTTCTTTGGTCAAAAGAGATAGCTCTGAAAATGTTCTACAATCATACTTATGAAATCTCTCTGGAACCAGAAATACTCATGCCTAGAGATGAACTAAAGTTTGCTTTAGTTAAGCAGAACGAAAAAATTCCGAGCTATGAGAGTTGATTCGTCATAGTCAATACCAAGCCAGACCTCAAGAAGAGGAAGGATCATCTTATTAGAATGATCGAGGCCTCCAAAATTCCTGTTTTTTCTAAGATTGTAATATTAAGAGCTTATGAATGTAATCGTTACTTTTTTAAAATTATGTTATAGGAAAGGTCTCGTTTGTTAACGAGAACCATCTGTTGTAACAAACTTTGTTTTATCAATGAAATTTTGCTTTCCTTTTATGTTGTCAATCATGTTGTTACGTGTGTTGATTTACTAATTTTGTTTGTAAACAAGATTTTTTTTCCTTGAATGAGTAGTATCTCATTTGCATTTGCCTTTACATAGCATATCATTTGCATGGTGTCGTATCGGTTCCATAGCTCATCCGTTGTTCTTTTCCTCCAGAAGAAGATCACACTGAGTCCCCACCGCTACAACACCTAAGCCAATACTCAGAAGAGAATGGCAGATCAACAGGAGAAAATAGATCAGATTGACAATGAATTGGAAGGACTTCGAGCCGATGTTGGCCAGATCCTGCAACCGATGCAAGTGATCAGGGTATCTAAGGTTAACACAACTGCAACAGACCCTACGCCGATAATGACTTCCACAACAGAGTTTCCATTTGGCATCTCCAAAGATTTTGTATCTCTATTTCATGTCCAACGTACAATGGCACAAATAGCAGGACTTATGCATGAATTCCATAACCATATGTTCACTCAAACAGGCGCTCAGATGAACGTCTGACCGGTCTTCAATACTCAACAACAATAAGTTTATGAGATACCAAATGAAACTAAAGCAGGGGATGAAAAACACGACAAGCTGAGGATCGAGATGGAAATCATGGCAAGAAGAATGAAGGCTTTAGAAGGGAAAATAATCTTTGGTATTGATGCCAAAGACATGTGCTTGGTCTCAGGGTTGGTGTAACAGCCCAATTTTTTATAATTAATTATTTATATTAATTAATTGATTTGGGTGATTAATATTTTAATTATGGAATTTATGTGTTAATATGTTATGTTTGCATATTAAGCTACTTTACCGATTTTGAGAGTTTCGGGGAAAATAGATTGGAGGGTATTTTAGACATTAAGTATTTAATGTTAAGTTGAGATATTTTATGAGAAATGGATTAGTGGATGTTTGGAGAGAAATAGAATAGAAAGATTATAAGTGAAAAAGAGAAAGAGAAAGGAAGGAAATATAGAAACATAAGAGAAAAAGAAGAGAAAGAAAGAGGAAGAGGAGAAAAGAGGAGAAAAGGGGGAAAAAGCTTGGAAAGCTCAAGAACAACTTCTAGCTTTGATTTAATCAAGGTAAGGGTGTGAATGTTATTATCCTAACAATGTATATGATTATGTATGATTGGTTTGGATTATTTGGATGTTTTCTCCATTTTCCATTCTAGGGCATAGATGAGTTTAATCGATAGAATCAAGGTTTTAACGGGTGGAATTCAAAATAAGTGGTGTAGATTAGTCGAGGATTGTTAGACTAAGAGTACTGGAACTCGTTGAAATTGAATTGGGTGATTTTGGGAGTTTTGGAGAGTTTTGGACAGTGAGGGTTTTGAACATCGCAGACGTTCGCTAGCACCATCGCTAGGCGAGCAGGTCGTGAGTGTTCGCTTGCAACTCGCTAAGCGAGCAAGCTAGCGAGTGGTCTCAGACTTGGACAGAATGTATTTGGTCTTGTTCGCTGGTAGCGAGTGAGGTAGCAAAGGATTCACTAGGACCTCGTTGCAGCGAGTAGGTAGCGAAGCCTTACAGTAGCTTCTGTTTGCCTTCGCGAGCTTGTTCGCTAGGCGAACAGGTAGCGAGTGCTCGATAGGAACTCACTAGGGGAGCAAGCTAGTGAGTGTGATAGCATTTTCATTTCCTTGTGTTTCCATCCAATGTTGATTGTTTGGTTCGATTGTGTTCAATCCTTATCGGAAATGAATGGTTTGTGTGTTGTTGTGTGATATGTTGTGGGTAGCCGTATGGCGTGAATCCTAGATTGTGGAATCAATTGTGAAATGTGGCCTTTTAGAAAATATATGCATTATTTAAATTGATTAAAAATGCATGACGAATGTGATTGAGTTCGTTGTCGTTGGCGCGATATTGTGAATGCATATTGTTTGTATGCGATTGTATGTGAAGAATGCATGAGAACATGTTAGGGAATATGTGTGCATTGCTTGATAAATGTGGTGATGATGATGAAAGTATGAATACCTTGGTGAAATGTGTTGTGTGTGTAATCATGATATAATTCTTGTGTGATGAATTATTTGAGTATGCATGAGATTAAGATGCGAGAACGGTCTTAAGTGCATATGATTGTTATATGAAAATATGTATATGTGTAAGGTTCGTACTCACCGGGGTAGAATAACAAGATGTTGTTCCAAGTGGAGTAATAACTGGGGTAGAATGATAAATGTTGTTCCTGGTGAGGTATAGTGACATGGTCATATGCCCTGGGGTAGAATGACTATGATGTTGTTCCTAGTGTTGGTGTTCACTGGGGTAGAATGACTAAGATGTCGTACCTAGTGGAATAATCACCGGGGTAGAATAACTGAGATGTTGTTCCTGGTGGGGTGCTCCCTGGGGTAGAATAACTGAGATGTTGTTCCTAGTGAAGTATACGTGATACGGTCGTACGCGCTGGGGTAGAATGACTATGATGTTGTTCCTAGTGTTGGTGTTCACTGGGGTAGAATGACTATGATGTTGTTCCTAGTGGGGTATAAGTGATGTACCCATAATTTTGAATAGGAATTGATGAGTTGCATTAAGTTGTATTGAGTTGCATTGAGTTGTATTGAGTCACATGGCATAGAGATGAATGTTGTGTGAATATATGCATATGTGCATGAATTGTTGAGTTGAGAGTTATGAATTTGTGAATAAACATGATTGTGTATGGTTATGTACAATAATGTGAATTGTGGATATATGAAATGATAAATATGCTTTGTTATTTATATATATATATATATATATATATATATATATATATATATATATATATATATATATATATATATATATATATATATATATATATATATATATATATATATATATATATATATATATATATATATATGTATGTATATATATATATATATATATATATATATATATATATATATATATATATATATATATATATATATATATATATATATATATATATATATATATATATATATATATATATATATATATATATATATATATATATATATATATATGTATATCTACTTTATGACGAATGGTGGGGAAGAAATATGAATGTGTATGTTTATGAACAATGATGCGAATTGTGAATATGTACGTTGAGGTGTATATGAGGGAATTATGATGAAATGCGGTGAGAATGTGAAGCAATGTGTGTGTGTGTGTGTGTGTGTGTATATATATATATATATATATATATATATATATATATATATATATATATATATATATATATATATATATATATATATATATATATATATATATATATATATATATATATATATATATATATATATATATATATATATATATATATATATATATATATATATATATTATGCATTGGTTATTATGATAATATTTCTCACCCTTCTGCTGTTTTATAATGCTCTATGAGGCATTGAAGATTAGGTTTGCAGGAGGTCTTTTATGAAGTATAGCTTCATTCTTATGGTCGGTTAGCTCTGATATGTAGCACCGGGTAGTTAGGATTGTATAGCATTCTTTTGCGATACATTTGTATATGTATCTGCTGACAAATGTTTATGTAAACATGAATGATGTGGTGAATCAAACTGAATGAAATGTATTTATATGATTATATTTTTAAAACGATTAAATGTTTATAATTTCCGCTTTTAATTCTAAATATTGAGATGTGGGTGTAAGGACTAAGTTCCTCTGTTGAGAACTACCCCACTGTTGCATATCTCTATCGAGCAGGTGTTAGATGTTTTATTTCCCGTATTGTGTGACATGCTCCTACTATACTATGTTTTCAATTATACTCTGGTGAAAATTGAATTTGTGCCTAGGTGATTTATTGTTTATTTAGGGGTGTAGAAGGGGGTGTTACATAAGTGGTATCAAAGCAGGTCGGTCAGTTGACCAAGTTGTTAATATGTTCATTCCCTTTGCATTTGATTTGTGTGTAGCACTATCAGTATGGTTGTTCTAACGAGGATTTGTTGTGGGAATCAAGAACAATGGTTGTAGGCAGGAATGATGAAGCGATTGCTGAGGCTTTGGCGATGTTGGCTGGAGCGATTGGGCAGAATCCACAAGCCAACGCGAATGCTGGAAACAACATTAATGACGAGTTTCGTGCTTTGGGAAGGTTCCAAAGGAACAATCCATCGATTTTAAAGGGAACTCATGAACCGGAAATAGCACAGGTATGGCTGAAAGCAATCGAGAAGATCTTTCGAGTCATGAATTGTTCGGATGCGCAGAGGGTGCAGTTTGGCACTCATATGCTTGAAGAGGAAGCTGAGGACTGGTGGAGTAACACTCATTAGAGGTTTGAAGAGAATGAGATAGCGGTTACTTGGGATGTTTTTAGAGAGGCATTTCTGGAGAAGTATTTTACAGAAGATGTGCGTGGTAAGAAAGAAGTTGAATTTCTTGAGCTGAAGCAGGGTGACTCAACTGTAGCCGAGTATGCTGCAAGATTTGAGGAATTGATTAAGTTTTGTTCTCATTACTACACTGCTAATGCTTAGAGGTCCAAGTGTCTTAAGTTTGTGAATGGTTTGAGACCTGAAATCAAGCAAGTCGTTGGTTATCAGGAAATTAGGCGATTTTCTGAGTTGGTGAACAAGAGTAGAATCTATGATGAAGATAGTAGAGCTTGGTCTAGTCACTATAAAAGTTTAAAAGACAAGAAAGGAAAAGGTCAATTCAGAGAAAAGTTGTATGTGACTCCTGCTGATAAGGGGAAACAGAAAGCTGAAGATGGAAAGAAGCCGAGTGGGGGAGGAACTCCTACTCTGGTGAAGTGTTATCAATGCAGTAAAGAAGGACATCGTGCTCCTGAGTGCAAAAGCGTTGGGCAGGAATGTTTCAAGTGTGGCAAGCCAGGCCACAAGGCTTTCGAGTGCAGAAGCGGTGCGAATGTGACTTGCTACAACTGTGGTGAGCAAGGGCACATTAGTACCAAGTGTAACAAGCCAAAGAAGACTCAAGGGAACGGGAAGGTGTTTGCTTTATCGGGATCGAAGACTGCTAGTGAAGATCGATTGATCTGAGGTACGTGCTTCATTAATGATATACCTTTGGTCGCTATAATTGATACTAGAGCTACAAATTCTTTTATTCATTGGATTGTGTTAAGAGATTAACTCTTGAGTTGTCTATTATGAGTGGTGGTATGGTTATTAATACTCCTGCTATGTGTTCAGTAATTACTCCTTTTTTGTGTTTGAATGGTCCGTTGAGTATTTTCGGTAAAGACTTTAGAGTTGATTTAGTGTGATTTCACTTAGATCAACTTGATGATATTCTTGGGAATTAGAGAGTGGAACGTGAGAGTCGTATCCGGAGTTGTTTGGATCAGGTAACATTTTCGAGGACGAAAATTCCTGAAGTGGGAGAGAGTTGTAACAGCCCAATTTTTGATAATTAATTCTTTATATTAATTAATTGATTTGGGTGATTAATATTTTAATTGTGGAATTTATGTGTTAATATGTTATGTTTGCATATTAAGCTATTTTACCGATTTTGAGAGTTTCATGGAAAATAGATTGGAGGGTATTTTCGACATTAAGTATTTAATGTTAAAGTGAGATATTTTATGAGAAATGGATTAGTGGATGTTTGGAGAGAAATAGAATAGAAAGAGTATAAGTGAAAAAGAGAAAGAGAAAGGAAAAGAATATAGAAACATAAGAGAAAAAGAAGAGAAAGAAAGAGGAAGAGGAGAAAAAGGGGAAAAAGCTTGGAAAGCTCAAGAACAACTTTTAGCTTCAATTTAATAAAGGTAAGGGTGTGAAATTTTATTATCCTAACAATGCATATGATTATGTATGATTGGTTTGGATTGTTTGGATGTTTTCTCCATTTTCCATTCTAGGGCATAAATGAGTTTAATCAGTAGAATCAAGGTTCTAATAGGTAGAATTCAGAATAAGTGGTGTAGATTAGTCGAGGATTGTTAGACTAAGAGTACTGGAACTCGTTGGAATTGAATCGGGTGATTTTGGGAGTTTTAGAGAGTTTTGGATAGTGAGGGTTTTGAACATCGCAGACATTCGCTAGCACCTTCGCTAGGCGAGCAGGTCGCGAGTGTTCGCTAGAAACTCGCTAAGCGAGCAAGCTAGCGAGTGGTCCCATACTTGGATAGAATGTATTTGATCTTGTTCGCTGGTAGCGAGTGAGGTAGAGAAGGATTCGCTAGGACCTCGTTGCAGCGAGTAGGTAATGAAGCCTTACAGTAGCTTCTGTTTGCCTTCGCGAGCTTGTTCGCTAGGCGAACAGGTAGCGAGTGCTCGATAGGAACTCGGTAGGTGAGCAAGCTAGCGAGTGTGACAGCATTTTCATTTCATTGTGTTTCCATCCAATGTTGATTGTTTGGTTCGATTGTGTTTAATCCTTATCAAAAATGAATGGTTCGCGTGTTGTTGTGTGATATGTTGTGGGTAGCCGTATGGCGTGAATCCTAGATTGTGGAATCAATTGTGAAATGTGGCCTTTTGGCAAATATATGCATTGTTTAAATTGATTAAAAATGCATGATGAATGTGATTGAGTTCGTTGTCGTTGGCGCGATATTGTGAATGCATATTGTTTGTATGCAATTGTATGTGAAGAATGCATGAGAACATGTTAGGGAATATGTGTCCATTGCTTGATAAATGTGGTGAAGATGATGAAAGTATGAATACCTTGGTGAAATATGTTGTGTGTGCAATCATGATATAATTCTTGTGTCATGAATTATTTGAGTATGCATGAGATTAAGATGCGAGAACGGCCTTAAGTGCATATGATTGTTATATGAAAATATGTATATGTGTAAGGTTCGTACTCACCGGGGTAGAATAACAAGATGTTGTTCCTAGTTGAGTATTCACTGGGGTAGACTGACAAATGTTGTTTCTGGTGAGGTATAGTGACATGGTCGTATGCACTGGGGTAGAATGACTATGATGTTGTTCCTAGTGTTGGTGTTCACTGGGGTAGAATGACTAAGATGTCGTTCCTAGTGGAATAATCACCGGGGTAGAATAACTAAGATTTTGTTCCTGGTGGGGTGCTCCCTGGGGTAGAATAACTGAGATGTTGTTCCTAGTGGAGTATATGTGATACGGTCGTACGCGCTGGGGTAGAATGACTGTGATGTTGTTCCTAGTGTTGGTGTTCACTGGGGTAGAATGACTATGGTGTTATTCCTAGTGGGGTATAAGTGATGTACCCATAATTTTGAATAGGAATTGATGAGTTGCATTGAGTTGTATTGAGTCACATGGCATAGAGATGAATGTTGTGTGAATATATGCATATGTACATAAATTGTTGAATTGAGAGTTATGACTTGGTGAATAAACATGATTGTGTATGGTTATGTCAAATAATGTGAATTGTGGATATATGAAATGATAAATATGCTTTGTTTTATATATATGTATGTATATCTACTTTATGATGAATGGTGGGGAAGAAATATGAATGTGTATGTTTATGAACAATGATGCGAATTGTGAATATGTACGTTGAGGTGTATATGAGGGAATTATGATGAAATGCGCTGAGAATGCGAAGCAATGTATATTTTTATGTTTTATATATATATATATATATATATATATATATATATATATATATATATATATATATATATATATATATATATATATATATATATATATATATATATATATATATATTATGCATTGGTTATTATGATAAGATTTCTCACCCTTCTATTGTTTTATAATGCTCTATGAGGCATTGCAGATTAGGTTTGCTGGAGGTCTTTTGTGAAGTATAGCTTCATTCTTTTGGTTGGTTAGCTCTGATATGTAGCACCGGGTAGTTAGGATTGTATAGCATTCTTTTGCGATACATTTGTATATGTATCTGCTGACAAATGTTTATGTAAACATGAATGATGTGGTGAATCAAACTGAATGAAATGTATTTATATGATTACATGTTTAAAACGATTAAATGTTTAGAATTTTCGCTTTTAATTCTAAATATTGAGATGTAGGTGTAAGGACTAAGTTCCTCTATTAAGAACTACCCCACTGTTGCATATCTCTATCGAGCAGGTGTTGGATGTTTTATTTCCCGTATTGTGTGACATGCTCCTTTTATACGATGTTTTCAATTATACTCTGATGAAAATTGAATTTATGCCTAGGTGATTTATTGTTTATTTGGGGGTGTCGAAGGGGGTGTTATAGTTGGTGTTCCCTCCAAAGTTCGTAATGCCATCCTTTGAAAAATATGATGGGGCAACTTGCCCAAAACTCCATTTGCTGATGTATTGCAGACGCATGGCTGTGCATTTCGACAATGACAAGTTAATGATACACTATTTCCAAGAAAGTTTTAAAGGAGCCTCTGCAAAATCGTATTTGGGACTAGGCCAATCAAGGATTCAAAGTTTTCAAGATCTATCTGATGCCTTCATCCAACAATCCAAATATAACGTGGACCTTGCTCCAGACAGACGTCAGCTATTGAGCATAACCTAGAAGTCTTCAGAATCCTTCAAAGAATATGTGTAAAGATAAGGAATTGGCAGATTGGTTTGTCGACAGTGTCAAACTAGAGTATTATAAAAGAATTATAAGCAGTGTATCGGCTAACTTCGTCGATATTGTGGCAGTGAGTGTCAAAGTGGAAGCAGGATTGAAGAACAGAAAAATGCTTGGTCCTGCCAGCAGTTCCAGCAGCTATTCATTCAAGAAACCATCTGGCAGTTTCCAAAAAAAGAAAGAGGGAGAAACCAATGCGGTAATGTACGAGAAAAGGGCACATAATCGAAGGATCCGTCTCCAAGTTCAAGCTCAATAACAACAGTATCATCAACCATAATACATAGTGGCGGTTACGCCAGTCTTCTAGACAAAAAATCAACAAAATCAACAAAATCTTCAGCCAAGGGAACCGAATGCTTATCAACAGTATAATTTCCGACCTTACAATAATCAGTAGATGCAGCAGCCCAAGGCTCAAGCTTCCAGACCGACCTATCAGAATAGGAGGCCCAAGATACAGCCAATACCAATGAGTTATACTAAACTATATCCTATGATGGTAGCTAGAGTGTTGCACCCCAAAATTTAACCAACATTTATTTACCCATCAAGAGTTATATGAGGCTATGAAGAAAGCCAAGAAGTTTGTTCAAGTGATCAAAGGTTGATACCTTTGTCAGAGAACTCAAGAGATCCTCAGAGAGATTGGTTGAAACCAAGGTTGTGTGTCTCATAACTTGAGAGTTGTGGGAGCTCCTCAGATGATTATGAGACTATGAGGATGGAATTGAATCTTTGAGAAAGCTTATGAGATGTCTTGAAAGCTATCATGAAGCCTAGAGAGGTCATTGTACAAGAATTCAGAGGATTCAGCCATGAGTGGTGGAATTAGGGTTTGACTGGGTCAACCCTAGGTCAACTGATGATTTGGAGAGGGTTGAGACCTAATCCAAGAGCCATGTGATCATGGAATGATGCATTGAGATGCTATAAGGATGATTCCTAGACCAACTCATCATGATTGAGGAGTTTGAGAAGTTTCAAGCTAGGGTTTCTAAGGCTCGACAGTGTAAAATCCCCTAGTTTGATCCCTATCTTCAAGGCAGTTTAGCTCAAGATATGATTATCATCTCATCTTCCCCACAAATGAATGTTGTAGAGCATCTTCTTAGCTTTCTAGAGAGTACTAGAAGTCTTTGATAGGATTTGTAGAACTCAACTTATGGCTTTGACAAGTCCAGGGTATTTTGGTCATTTGGAGGTTATAGGTCATTTCAAGCATAAGGCCATATCTCCTATTTCCAAGCTTCAAATGGAAAAATCTTCAACATCAAACTTGATTAGAATGATGTTTTAAGACTAATAGGGAGGTCATGAGATTTTGAAAAGGCTTGTATCAAAAAGTGATAAAAATGGCCTAAAATGGAGGCATAAGTTAAATAAGTTGAAATTGAAAATTGGAAATTACAAGCTATAAATCCAAACCATGTCATATAATAGGTCATTTTGACTCCAAATGACATTCTAAGAATAATGGTTCATCCACAATTTTGATTTGGGGCTTAGATCATAGGGCTTCTTTGGAAATGGCTTACTTGCATATTAAGGTACCAAAGAAAAACTCAAGAAAACTCAATAAGCAAGTTGGTTATGCATTGTAACTCATCGTAAATCTCATGTGGGGAGAATTTCAAGTCAGAATCAAAGGTTACAAGAGGTTTGGCATGAGATAGCAAATAAGGAGAATTGAAATCAAAATGTCATGACATGAGATTTCCAAATACTCATTGGATGGTCCTAGATGGTTCTAGATGATTCTAAACCACTCTATATAACATGTATAACTTGCTCAGATGCAAGGTTGGTGAGAATTGGTGCAGAGAAGAGAGAGTGAGATCAAGAATCTTCCATTGCAAGTCAAGTTTCATTTCTTCATTCTTCTACATTTCCAGTCCTTTTTTCTTCACAAACACATTCCATAGATCCCTCTGAGTGTGTGCATACTAAATTGAAGTTCCATTGATGGAAGATTGAAGGTTTGGCCATTGGATTTTGCAAGAAGCCATTCATATTCGGATCTTGAAGTGCAAGCATTCTCCCTCCAATTTTTTGCAAACAGAAGAAGTATCATCATCCAAGGATCACTTCTGAGGAGTTTCAAGTGCTGAATTGAAGATCTACCACCACTGCCATACCAAGAAACCAGGTTTGCAAATTCTATGCCACATCATTATTTAAGCATTAATAGGTTGAGTTATTAGTGTAGAATGGCTAGAGACACCTAGGTGATGAATTCTGGAGAGTTAGAGGTCATTTGATGAAGGTTGAATATTGGACATCACTTCTTTAATGAACAAGAACTCGAGCCATAGGGAGAGATAATACACATGGGATAGCTTGTTTGAACCAGGGAAGTGTGAGGATCATGTTAGTATAAAGAAATCTAAGGTTGGTTGAAGTTGAGGATTGACCATATATTGAGATGCACCATCGGGTTTTATGATAGAGACCCTTTCAGTGAAAACCAAGACTAGGATCGTGATCAGGGAGAAAAACTGAGCAATTTAGTGTTTTGAATTGTTGAATTTGATGCTGCTATGAGGAGGTACGAACGGGTGGAAGATGGTTGCATGAACTCTGTTTCACGAAGCTCTCATGGCAAACCCTAGGCTGAAGGTTGAAGACAACCTCCCAGCCATCAGATGCTAGCTTGACCAGTTAACTCCTCACTAATCCAACGGCCCGTGTTCAATTGCATTTTGGGAGGGAATCTGAACTATAATGAAACGCGGCGTTTCATTAAAGGTTTCTTGGGCTGGATTGCTTCCCACACCCCCTTCACGAGGCCCACTCCATTTTGAACTGATTTTCTCTTCTATTTGCACTGTGGATTTTTCTTTTCTTTTCATTTTTTGATTTAATTTCTGATTAATGATTGGGCCCAGCGCGTATACTATCTGAACCCCCATTCTGGGCCAATATGAAATTTGAACTGCATTGCCTTGCTAGCTGCACCCACCCCTTCATATTTTGATTTTATTTTCTCCATTTTATTTCAATCTTTGGAAAATCCTATCAATTTGAAAATTAAATATTTTTTAATGGGAATTTTTGCTCCCATTTCATATTTTTGTCTAGAAAATTGTCAAATAAAAATATTTTCCTTTCATGTATTTTTAATATTTTTTGTATATTTTCTACTTTTATTGCATTTTATTTCTTTTATGTTGATCCATGAATTTGTAGAATTTTGTTTAGGTAGTTCCCTTAGCATTTTTAGACCATTCTTTTTAGGATAGTTAGATATAAGCTTTAGCTTCCCCCCTGGATTTATTCCATAATTTTGTGATGAATTTTAGGATAGTTTTGATTAGATGGCATTAGGTTGTGTAGAATTAGGTCAAACTTCAACATAGGTCCATAATAACACTAGAATTTTGGGTTTTTAGGACAAAATAGACTATGGGACATATAAGGGCATTAAGGGTAGGTATATAGGATCCCTTAGAAATTATATTAGGATTTAATATAGTAGTATACTATTTTTAGATGATTTTTGTATGTGATGATTGTTTGTGTTTCCCTTGTGGTTTGTATTTTTGTTTGCTTTGCTTTGTGGGCTTGGAGAGCTTGATCTTGTTCTAAGGAGCATTGAGGAGCATAGTAGAAGATTTGAAGATGCATTAAGGAGCTTGAGAGCTTGATCTTATTTGTTTTGTTGATTGTTTTAGGGTTAGGGATTAGGAAGAGTTTAGACTTAGATAACTTCTTTCTTAAACATGGATGGTATCTTTCACCTCCATTCCTCCCTATGATTCAAAGTCCTGCCATGGTATACACCTCTCTCCTTTGGAGGGATAAGTGATTATACCTAGGAAGTAGAACTTTTGAGGGAACCATTCCTTTGATGTTGAACCCTTATAGGTCACCTTTGGTGGTCAATAAGCAGTTCAATATCCCCTAACTTATCCAGTAAGTGATTTCCTCTGGTTTGATTATCTTGAGAGATGTTGAGCTTGAGTTTGAAGATGAAGACTTCAATGAAGAGTGTAGAAGAGGATGAATCCTTGAGTATTGCCATTCCAGCTGAAGCTTGAAGAGCAACAAGAGCAAGTTGATACTTGAAGATCCCTGAAGATAGTGAAGCCTGAAGGTGGAGCTGATCAAGAAGCTGAAGCTTAAAGGAGAAGATAAGTTGAAACTTATGTTGAAGGGTTGAAACCTGGGAAAGCAAATTGATATTTGTCAAGGGTGATTGAAGTCTGAAGACTGAGTTGCTGTTGGAAGAGCTGAAGCTTGGAATTGAGAGAGGAGTTGATCTGCTTTCTTTTTCTGTATTGATGTGTTTTGTTTGACTTGTTTGATGCATTAGAATAAGTCCATATCTAGAATAGGTAGAATCTAGGAGCATGATTGCACTAGAGGTTGAGTTGCTCCCTCTGCTTGTATTGTTACTGTGTGGCTTTGCTTGCGGGTATTCGGTAGAGCCCAGCTCCCTTGCCCATGTGGTTTGTTTGCCTGATGGCATTTTATTTCATTTCTTCTGTATGATTGCAGTTTACTGTTATTGCTTGATAGCATGTTGTTTATATTTCAGTATGATTACTGTTATCCATTCTGGCTTGAGGTTGAGATGAGCTTGTGGAGGCTGAAGCCCCACACACATTTCCTCCCTCACTTGCATTGCATGCATTTTATTGTTAAGCTGATGATTTGTCTGTTTTAGTGTATCATTGACATGATCCCTTAGGACTCTCATTTCCTTTGATAAGGAATTGATGATAGAATTTTAGGTTGAAACCTATGCATGACAACTTCTAGGAGTTCCCTGTTCAAACCTCAACCATAGGATGAATCCTTGGCATGACAACAGTAGGACTTGATAGTCTCCCTCCTAGTTGGGCCTGTTCTCTTCTCATCTCAAAACAGTTTAAGATACAGTAATCATGAATGATTTCTTTCGTACGTTACGAGCCTTAAGCTATCTGAGAAAGGATTGTGGGAGAGTTTCTTTTCCACAATCTGGATGTTTAGTATGGTACCCTTTGGGTGACATGCGACACATTCACTCTCAGGTCATAGTCTCTAGTGCGATTGAAATCGCAAACACAATAAAAAACACTTCTTTCGTAAAAGACAGGAAATAAACCGTAGTTTCCCGAACTACGTGAGCTCTGATCTCTCATACCTGTTAAGAGTACGTAGGCACAATACTGATGTATTGGCGAGCTACCTTCCCCCATAACCCGTCGTAGGCCGAACTACGTTGACTCTAATTTCTCATTCTCTGATGAGAATACGTAGGCATAAAGTGCGACGCTTTGCCGAGTCATTTCTTTTCTGTTTTAAACCAGCCTTGATAGGTAGATAGAATAAAACCAACCCGTCCAAGTAAACACAACAAGAGAGGATCCCGTCGAGTACGACGAACGTGAGGGGTGCTAATACCTTCCCCCTGCGTAACCGACTCCCGAATCCAGACAATGGTTGCGACGACCTTGTCTTACCCTTTTTCATCAGGTTTTTCTGATCGTTTCCTTTCCTGCTCTGAGGGATAAATAACAAAAGGTGGAGACTCTTCTGTTGTTCCGGAACCTTATTTCGCGCAAGCGACAGCTGACGACTCTGCTGGGGATCGAACCCAAAATCTCTGGTTCTCCGGTTCCCTGCGAGAGTCAATCCTAACGCTTGTATGTTTACTTGTTGGGTTGTGGTTATTTATCGCATTTTACTTCTCGCACTTTATTTCCCGCATTTTATATTCAGTATAATATGATTATCTGTGCTGTTGTGGGGTGGGAGTTCTGATGAGTGAGAAGCCAGACCCAGGCTTGAGTGCACCATAGAATTAGTTGTGGAAATTAGTGGGCGCGTGCTTGCTTTGCAGGTACTAGTGTCTCATGAAATCCATGCTCAGACGAGGTTCATCCGGTTGGCTTCTCTTTCAACCCTTTGGGTTGAGACGGTTGCTGGTTTGGTGGATTGTCGACTCTGGGGACCGATCATTTGTGATTCAGCCGAGTGAGGCCGCTTCATGAGCTGGTGATGCCACACCTTCTAGGTATCGTATCACCCCTCTTGAATGTCTGTGACGCTGATGAACGCATATGATGCCGAACTTGAGTCAGTTTAGGTCCATACCTGTGAGTAGGGTTGGGTTTATTGCAGGAAACTTTGACCTTCAGACCACCTAGTTTTCTTGACAGTGAATCAGTTTTGTTGGTACCGAGGTTTCTCAGTTGCAGATATGTCTGTTCTTGATAGAGCAGGTTTTGATCAGAGGATCTTATCATCAGATGTATATTTGTTCTTGATAGAGCAGAGGTTTTGTCATCAGTTGTTTGTTCTTGATAGAGCAGATTTTTGAGTGGGGTCTGAAGATCTCATCAGCAGGTGTTGTTTGTTCTTGATAGAGCAGATTTTTGAGTGGGGTCTGAAGATCTCATCAGCAGGTGTTGTTTGTTCTTGATAGAGCATATTTTTGAGTGGGGTCTGAAGATCTCATCAACAACTGTATGTTTGTTCTTGATAGAGCAGATTTCTAATTGGGGTCTGAAGACCTCATCAGCAGTCCTACATCAGAGGTCCTTATTATCAGACATTTGTTCTTGACAGAGCAGAATTATGATCCTACGTATATGGTCCTATCAGATGGTTGTTCTTGGCAGATCAGATTGGTGGTCCTACATCAGGGTTCTCTTTTTATCAGATGCAGTGGTTGTTCTCGGTAGAGCAAGATTATGGTTTTGTTGATACAGAATCTCCACAGCACCAGTTGCCTTGGCCTCCTATTGCATGATTGCATTTTGCATTAGTTTTCATATTCATTTGCATTTCATTAACGTGTGTCTGTGTTGCAGGTACCGTTTTCCCCGATCCAGGATTTCTTGCCTCCTATTGTATTGTTATGGGTTCTTTGAGGAAGACCATGGCTTACAAGTTCCCAGTCCCTGATGTGGTTAAGCTGACTGTTTTGATAGCTCTAGCAGATGATTCTGTGAGGGATGAGTTCAGGAAATCTTACGGCAGGTTGCTCAGTTTGGTTCATAAGCCTTCTGTATTCGAGGTGAACGGGTTGCATGCGCTGCTGCAGTTCTACGACCCTCCGCTGAGATGTTTCACTTTTCAGGATTTTGTTCTCGCACCTACGCTGGAAGAGTATGCTGACTTGCTAGGTGTGCCTATCAAGAGGCATATGCCTTTTGTTCACATGGATGCTGAGCCTGATCTGGATGGTTTAGCTCCTTCACTTCATCTGGACGCCTCCGAGTTAGTATTGACTAGTTGGAACAAGGTTCCTGGGTTCTCATTGCAGTTTCTGGTGGGTAAGGCTCAGCAGTGTGCCAAGGACGGATGTTGGGTCGCATTCAATGCCATCCTCGCTTTATGTATATATGGCATCATCCTGTTCCCTAACATGCCTGATTTTGTAGACTTTGATGCGTTTCACATCTTTGCTTTAGGGAATCCAGTCCCTACCTTGATAGGAGATGTCTATCACTCAGTCCACTACAAAAATGAGAACAGGAGGGGGAAAAATGTCTCATGCTGCGTACCCTTGCTGTATAAATGGCTTGATAGTCATCTGCCCAAGAGGGGTCCTTTTGTCTTGTCTGCAGCTACAGCTGAGTGGCCTGAGCGTCTAATGAGTTTATCTGCAGAGGATATTGACTGGTTCAACAGAGATAGGTTGGGTACTGAGGTGATCTTCAGTTGCAGCGGGTTTCCAAACGTGCCTTTGGTAGGCAGGAAGGGCTGTATAAACTACAATCCGTCGTTGTTGATCCGCCAGTTCGCGTATGCTTTGAGAACTCCGCCGAAGGATGAGGAGGTACAAGAATCTCTGTACCTCACTGGTATTCTAGAGGGGGATTTCTTGTCCAAGCTTCAGCACGCGTGGAATGGTATCAGTAGGCGAGGAAAGCCATTGTTGGGAAAAAGAAATAATCAAGCCTACCCTCCGTATTTGACTTGGATCAGAGCCAGGGCCAATGCTATAGGGATGCCGTTTCCTCATGCCAAGCCAGAAATCCCTCCAACAATCGAAGAGCCTGCAACTGTGCCCATTCAGCAGCATAATCAGGTGTTGGCCGAGCGGGATGAATTGAAGCGGGCGAACGAAGAACTGGAGAAGGAATTGGCTCAGCTCCGAAGCGAGAGGAACGAAGCCGTTCATTCTTTCAAAAGGCAGACAGAGTTGGTGAACCAGCTGGGTACAAACCTGACTAAGCAGATGGCCGAGCGTGAACGCATGGGTCGAGACTACAAGGCTGTCAACGACGTACTGGCTACAAAGAAGCAGCACTTAGACGAGGCATATCGGAGGATATCCAAGTTCAACCAGCACTGGAAGGCTTCCCTGACCACCAGGAAAGAGCGGGAGGATAAGTTGATGCTGCAGATCTCCAAGCTGGAAGCCCAAGTGAAGGACAGTGAAAAGAGGTTTGATGAAGAAACCGCCCGCAGATACGCCGCCGAAGGCCAGCTCAACAAAGCTCTCGCTAACCTGAAGGAGCGCAAGCTGACGTTTGAGTCCAAGAAGCGGAAATTAGAAGATTGCTTCGGCGAAGGAGTATGGGAAGGTTCGATCGAAAGACTTCAGTATACCATTGTGCAGAGGGAATTACTCGTCGAGGGGTTGCTCACTCTGCCAGATCATCCAGAGACGAAGGAGTTATTAGCAGAGTATCGCGCTCGTGGCCGTACTTGACTATTTGTATTCCTTTTGTTGTGATCATTGTTGTATGCTGACCATCACCAAGCTTGTTGGCTGAGGTGACGCTGTTGATTCGTCTTGTACTTGCTGATGCTATGTACTGCCTTGACAGGCTTTCTTTATATATGAGATTGTTGTTTCCATGATTGGGCTCGGACTTCTTCTTCTTATTATTATCAGCACTGGCACTCAGGCACTAGGATCGGGGGAAATTTCCCAAACACACAGACACACGCATGCATTTGCATGGCGAGCATTTTGTTGTTTTTCCTAACCCTTTAGTGTTTACAGGTTTTTTCAGGTTTACAGGTGTCCCAGGCTGTTTCCGGTGACTCCAGGATTGATCAGAGACTAATTCACCGTTATCCAACTAGAGCTAATCAGACCAGGATCATGGATCAAGTGCAAACAGATGTTCAGGAGCTCCGCGAGAGGATGGATCGCTTCATGGAACTCATGCAAGTGGTCGCCAATGGCCAAGATCAGCTCAGAACTTTGGTTCAGCCTTTGATCTCCAGGGTTGATAGCAACGGCATACTCCATGGCGGGGCCGTGCCTACTCCTCCACCAGTTGATACTCCGCAGAATGGTGTCCCCGTGGCCGGGGGCAACGGCAGTGCTAATGGCAATGTGATGGCCAACATCGGACTTAATACGACGGGCGTCGGCAATGGGAGTCTCGGAGCTAATGTCAACATCGGGCCGGGCAACGGCAATGCAGGCGTCGGGAATCTGTTGGTGCCTCAACCATGGCTTGAGGATCATCAGGATGATGTGTTCTCTCAAAGAGGTGCTGAAGGGGAGCTGAATGCTGAAGCGCGGCTCAGGTTCAAAGCACTTGAGGATAAAATGAGAGATATTGAGAATCAGAATACTTTGGGCGTTGATATGTCCAAGCTGGGATTAATTGCTGATTTCAAGGTACCTCCTAAGTTCAAGGTACCTGACTTTGAGAAATATAAGGGCACCACCTGCCCTCGTGTCCACCTGAGATCGTACTACAGGAAGATGTCTGCCTATTCCGAAGACGAGAAGTTGCTGATGCACTTCTTCCAAGATAGTCTTTCCGGGCCATCCCTCGAGTGGTACATGGGTCTAGAGCCCACTAGTGTGCGCACATGGAAGGACCTCGCTGAAGCGTTTGTTCACCATTACCAATACAACAACGACTTGGCCCCGAACCGAGTCCAGCTCCAGAACCTGTCGCAGAGAAATAATGAAGGATTTAAGGAGTACGCCCAGCGGTGGCGTGAGTTGGCCGCTCGGGTTCAACCGCCGATGGTTGAGCGCGAGCTCGTACAGATGTTTGTTGCCACCCTCCCAGGGGTTTACTATGAAAAGTTAGTCAGCGATATGTCTGGGACGTTCTTAGCTCTCATTATCATGGGCGAGCACGTCGAGAATGGAATCAAGATCGGGAAAATTCAAGGTGAGTCATCCTCAGCGGGAGGAGGTGGAAAGAAACCTTATGCTAGTAAAAGGCGAGAAGGAGATGCGAGCGTTGTGACCAACGCTCGAAGGAAGGGCAAAGGCCCTCAGCAGCAGATAGCCAGTATAAACATCCCAGCAGCTCAGCAGCAGCAGCCGCAGCAGTAGCAGCAACCGAGTCAACAGGGATATAGAAAATACCAGAATCAGGCACCTTTGGCAAACCGTCACTTCGAGGCACCGCCCATGTCGTACGCGCAACTCTTGCAGACTTTACTTCAGCTTCAGTTGGTTCAGAAGAGGACGATGGCTCCCTTGACAGGGGCACCTCCACCAGGGTACGACGCAAATGCCACTTGCGATTTCCACTCAGGGGCACCAGGCCACACAATCGAGAACTGCAAAGCCTTTAAGCACAAGGTGCAGGACTTGGTAGATGCCAAGATTATCAACTTCTCCGATAATGTGCCCAATGTTACGAAGAATCCTATGCCGAATCATAGGGGAGGCGGAGTGAACGCCATTATCAAAGAAGAAAGTGCAGATCTGTTGACTGATGTCAGAGACCTAAAGACGCCGCTTAGCTTCGTCAAAGCTAAGTTGTTGAAAATAGGGTTCTTTCCAGGATGCGGAGAACTATGCATGGACTGTGCTACACATTCTGATGGATGCGAGCAACTGGTAGAAGGAATCCAAAGTCTGATGACTGAGGGGATTCTGCAGTTCAGCCGGAGGGCTGAAAGTGTATCAGGAGAGGTAGTGTTGAAGCAGGCCGATGAAGTCGCCACCATCACCATCCCTCGCTAACCAATAACCATTTATGCGCCCAGATCACCTACAATCACTATTACCAAAGCTGGGCCGATACCATTCGAGAGCACTAACGCTGTTCCGTGGCATTATGGGGCTGAAGTCTATTGCAACGGACAGAAGTTGGAGCTGGAGCCGTATGGGTCGACTGTGGAGAATCTTGCAGGAGTCAGTGGTATTACTCGTAGCGGAAGAGTGTTTGCACCGCCAGAGGTCATGGCAGAGAAAGCAGTCAGAGCTGATGCGGCTGATAAGGGTAAAAGCAAAGTCGTCGAAGAGGCCCCGTGTGGGGTAGAAAAAGATTTGCTGGTCAAAGATGACGAGGAGTTTATGCGGTTGATCAAAAAGAGTGACTACAAGATTGTAGACCATCTCCATCAGATGCCCTCGAAGATTTCTATTCTTAACTTGTTGCTGTGTTCTGAAGCGCACCGCAACGCGCTACTGAAGGTATTAAACGCTGCCTACGTACCGCAAGAGATATCGGTGAATCAGCTAGAAGAAGTGGTAGCCCACGTTAATGCTGGCAATGGGCTAGGTTTCACAGACTTGGAGCTGACGCCAAAAGGGAGAAATCACAATAGCGCCCTGCACATCTCGATAGAGTGTAGGGGCACAATCATGTCGCACGTCCTGGTGGACACAGGTTCGTCGCTGAATGTTCTTCCGAAGAAGGCATTAATGAAGTTGGACACTCGCGGATTGCTCTGCACACCCAGTGATCTGGTGGTGAAAGCATTCGACGGAACTAAACGCGACGTTTTCGGGGAGGTGACCCTGCCGATCCAAGTCGGTCCGGAAACGTTCGACGCGGTCTTTTATATCATGGACATCATGCCTGCCTACAGTTGCCTCTTGGGCCGGCCATGGATCCATGCTGCTGGTGTCGTGACCTCCACGTTGCACCAAAAGCTCAAATATGCTATCGGGGGAAGCATCGTAACCGTGTGTGGCGAGGAAGACATAATGGTTATCCATTTGTCATCCTTCAAGTATGTTGAAATGGATGGCGAAATCCATGAAACTCTCTGCCAGGCATTTGAAGCCGTCAAGGGGAAAGAGGTAGCTCCTGTAGTCACAGAGAAGCTATTGATGAATCTCTCCTTGTTCAAAGAAGCTCGGGCCGTCGTCCAAGCTGGATCTACCCCAGGCTGGGGGCATATTTTGGAGATACCGAACAAGCAGGATAAGTTTGGGTTGGGGTATTCTCCTGGAGCTAAAGCTTCTTCTTCTTCGTCTAGCAGCACGTCACAGGGTAAGGGGCCGATCCTATTTACCAGTGGCGGAGTGATCTTCGAAAGCATCAACGCGGCGTCTGAAGACAGCGGGGATAGCGATTGTGATCTCGACTCTTGGGTTCAGCCAAGCAAGCCAGGCGAGGGCCTCAACAATTGGACCATCAAGGATATCATCCAGCTAACAAGTGAAGAGTAATGATTTACTTTTTCCAATCATTGTACAACCCTATGTCCTACCCGGGGCATAGCGGTTTTATTGTCAGGGCCTTGTTGGATTATGTACATGCATTTTGTTAATAAATCAAAGGCGTTTTCTTTGTATTCAAATATTGTGATCTCTGTTATTCCTATTTTATATTTGTTTTGAAAAACAGTAAAATGGCAATGGGGTTTGTGCTAACCTGCATATTCTTGTTTTAAACTTAACCCTTGTTATTGCAGGATCCACATAACAGATGACATCGACTCTGGACCTTCTACGGCTCACTTCGACTTCGATTGCCCAATATATCAAGCCGAAGAAGAGATTGATGAAGACGAAGACCTTCCTGAGGAGTTGGCCCGCTTGTTGAAACAAGAGGAAAAGGTTATTCTGCCTCATGAGGAGGAGATTGAGATCGTAAATCTGGGTTCTGAAGAGCTCGTCAGAAATGTCAGGATAGGGGCTGCATTGCAGACTGATGTCAAGCAGAGATTGGTCGAGATGCTAAGAGGGTATAGTGACGTCTTTGCTTGGTCATACGAAGATATGCCCGGACTTGGCACAGACATCGTGGTCCACCACTTGCCGCTGCGAGAAGATTTCCCTCCCGTCAAGCAAAAGCTTAGGAGGACGAGACCAGACATGGCCGTTAAGATCAAAGAAGAGGTGTAGAAACAGCTTGATGCTGGCTTCTTAGCGGTCACCACTTACCCTCTGTGGGTCGCCAACATAGTGCCTGTACCAAAGAAGGACGGCAAGGTACGCATGTGCGTCGATTATCGGGATTTGAATAGGGCGAGCCCTAAAGATGATTTCCCGTTGCCTCATATCGATGTGTTGGTCGACAACACAGCCCAGTTCTCCGTGTTTTTGTTCATGGATGGCTTCTCCGGTTACAATCAGATCAAGATGGCGCCGGAGGACATGGAGAAAACGACGTTTATCACCCCCTTGGGAACATTTTGCTATAAGGTAATGCCCTTCGGTCTGAAGAACACAGGGGCCACTTACCAACGAGCAATGGTGACTTTGTTTCATGACATGATTCATCATGAGATCGAGGTCTATATTGATGACATGATTGCGAAGTCCCAAACGGAGGAAGAGCATCTGGTCAACTTATTGAAGCTTTTTGGAAGGCTTAGGAAATTCAGGTTGAGGCTGAATCCTAACAAATGTACTTTCGGAGTGCGGTCCGGAAAGTTACTCGGGTTTATCGTGAGTGAACGAGGCATCGAGGTTGATCCTGCGAAAATAAAAGCCATTCAAGAAATGCCAGCGCCGAAAACAGAAAAAGAAGTTTGTGGTTTCTTGGGCCAAATAAACTACATTGCAAGGTTTATCTCTCAGCGCACGGCCACTTGTGAACCGATGTTCAAGCTTTTAAAGAAAGATCAGGCAATTATCTGGAATCAGGATTGCCAAAAGGCATTCGATAAGATAAAGCAGTATCTTCAAGAACCTCCAATCTTGATACCCCCAGTGGTTGGACGGCCATTAATCATGTACTTGACAGTTCTTGAGAATAGTATGGGGTGTGTTCTCGGTCAGCACGACGAGACGGGCAGAAAGGAGCATGCCATTTACTACTTGAGTAAAAAGTTCACGGACTGTGAATCTCGATACTCGATGCTGGAGAAGACGTGTTGTGCACTAGCCTGGGCTGCCAAACGTCTACGACAGTACATGCTCAATCACACCACCATGCTAATTTCGAAGATGGATCCGATCAAGTACGTCTTCAAGAAGCGGGCTCTTTCGGGGAGGATTACCAGATGGCAAATGGTGTTAACGAAATATGATATTCAGTACGTGTCCCAGAAGGCCATCAAGGGAAGCATATTGTCTGATTACCTTGCTGAACAGCCGATCGAGGACTACCAGCCGGTGAAATTTGAATTCCCTGACGAGGATATTATGTTTCTCAAAGCGAAAGATTGCAAGGAGCCGTTGCCCGACGAAGGGCCAGATAGGAAATCCCAGTGGAAATTGATATTCGACGGGGCAGTTAATTCCTATGGAAGTGGCATCGGGGCTATAATCACGACTCCCCACGGATCCCATATCCCGTTTACTGCGAGACTAACGTTTCCAGTCACCAATAATGAGGCGGAGTACGAAGCATGCATCATGGGTCTAGAAGAGGCAATTGATTTGAGAATCAAGAATCTAGACGTATATGGTGATTCAGCACTTGTGATCAACCAGATTAAAGGGGAGTGGGAGACTCGTCAATCAAATTTGGTGCCATACATGAATAATGCCAAAAGGCTACTTCCGTTCTTTGATCGAGTGGAACTCCATCATGTGCCCAGGGCCGAAAATCAGATGGCTGATGCCTTAGCCACGTTGACTTTAATGTATAAAGTCAATTTTTGGAATGAGGCTCCAAGAATTGTCCTTTCCCGTCTTGATAGACCGGCATTTTTCTTTGCAATCGAGGAAGCCGCCGACGGCAAGCCATGGTTCCATGACATCCAGACTTTCCTTATGACTAAGGAGTATCCTGCGGGTGCGTCAACCCAGGATAAGAAGACTCTGAGGAGGCTGTCTGGAAACTTTTATCTCAATCCTGATGGAGTGTTGTATAAAAGAAACCACGATCTCGTGCTACTCAGATGTGTAGATGAGAAAGAGGCGAGTATGCTCATGGAAGAGGTCCATGAAGACACATTTGGTACGCACGCCGGCGGGCATGCTATGACGAGAAAGATCCTGAGAGCAGGATACTACTGGCTAACGATGGAGTCGGATTGCTTCAGATTCGCGAAGAGATGTCATAAGTGCCAGGTTTATGCTGATAAAGTTCATGTGCCGCCGTGCCCGTTAAATGTCATGTCCTCCCCATTGCCGTTCTCCATGTGGGGCATCGACATGATAGGCAAGATCGAGCCCACTGCGTCTAACAGTCATCGCTTCATTTTAGTGGCTATCGACTACTTCACCAAGTGGGTGGAGGCAGCCTCGTATGCTAATGTGACCAAGCAGGTGGTGGCTAAATTCATAAAGAGGGACATCATCTGTCGTTACGGAATTCCCGAGCGGATCATTACCGATAATGGTTCGAATCTGAATAACAAGATGATGAAGGAGCTGTGCCAGAGCTTCAAGATTGAACACCACAACTCATCTCCTTACCGACCAAAGATGAATGGCGCCGTTGAAGCGGCCAACAAGAACATAAAGAAGATTGTTCAGAAGATGGTTGTGACCTACAAGGATTGGCACGAGATGCTGCCATTTGCACTGCACGGTTATCGTACGACAGTACGTACTTCAACCAGGGCAAATCCTTTCTCCTTGGTGTACGGTATGGAAGTTGTCCTACCGTTAGAAGTGGAGATTCCTTCTTTGCGAGTTTTGGTTGATGTGAAACTCGACGAGGCAGAATGGATTACGAATCGTCTGAACCAACTCAGCCTGATGGACGAGAAGAGGTTAGCATCGATTGCGTTTGGTCGCCTGTACCAAAGCCGAATGAAGAAAGCTTATGATAAGAAGGTGCGTCCTAGAAGCTTTCAGACGGGTGATCTCGTCCTGAAGAAGATTCTTCCTCCACATTCCGATCACCGAGGCAAGTGGACTCTGAATTACGAAGGGCCGTACGTCGTCAGCAAGGTCTTCTCGGGAGGAGCTTTGTTGTTATCCACGATGGATGGTGAAGATTTTGCATCCCCGGTGAACGCGGACGCAGTTAAAAAATACTTTGCTTGAAAGCGACCCGCTGGACAAAAAAAGAGAGTCCAAGCAAAAAAGGGGAATCCCGGCGAACCAAAAACAGAATAAAAGGTTCGGGCAAAAATTAGGGATATAAATTGAAAAAAGGTACACCCGCGAAGTCGAAAACCTACACTGGGCGGCTTCGGCAAAAAAGGGTATCCCGGTGAACTGAAAACCCGCAAAGGGCGGTTCACGCAAAGGTTAGGGACTTGAAAAAGCAAATGACTGCGTTCCGCGTGTGGACTTTCATTGTTTAGTGGTTTGGAGGACCTGAGGGCCGTTCATCTGAATCAATCTCTTCCGAAGCTGAAGCGTCGGAGAAGTATCGAAGTCGAGTGGGTCATAGAGGGATCAACTCATGGTGTTCGTCTACGCCTTGTTGCCGACATTTGTATATATTGATGTATATTTATGTTTTATTTTGCGAGGCTTCCTCATTCCAGGAGCTTGCATCTGTTGTAAAACATTTTTACCCATTCAGGGGTTCGTTATCAATAAAATGCATACTATTCAGCAATTCTGTTTGCCTGTTTAGCATTTATCTGTTTTGTTTCCGAAAAAGAACGCCGATGTTTTTGATAAAATGCGCATACATAAACTTACTGGCCTAGGCCACTGATTGTTGAAGCAATTAATCACTTGAATATTATCACGAGATAATAACCTTGATAGGTCCCTTTGAGAAGGGTATCTTGTCTGTTTGTTTGTGTTGTTACAGGTGTAGCATATTCCAGACAGTGCGCCGTGCGCACCCCTGAAGCAGGATGATTCCTCTTTCTCCAGCAAAGTTCAGTAGCCTCTCCCCGCAGAGTCTGAGCGCGAGATCGTGAGCATTGATTGATGTGCCTCCCCAGGCAGAGATGATTTTCTCCCCAATCAGATGTATCCTGAAGGAACGTCACCTCCTCAGCTGAGTCAGGCGCTGAAGCGCGTGTTCATCCCCCAACACCGGGTCACAAGTGCAGGTTTCATAGAAGTGTTCGTTCACTGAAGTGTGCAGCAACTGATAGGCCAGACTGAAGTCTCCAGCGGAATTGAAATTCCCCACCAGAGTCGTACTCTCCCCCGAAGTCGGATGATTCCTTCTTCCCCAGCGGAATTGAGATTCCCCCGCAGAGTCGTACTCTCTCCAGTGAAGTAGAATGATTTCTCCTTCCTCATCCGAGTTTGCAGATACCCCAAAAGAGCCGAATCCTTGGAAGCTGCTCAAGCCATGATTGGTTTTCCCCTGTGGAGTGTTGATCAACTAAAGTTGTTTCCCCACATAGTCGTCATCTCCAGAGAAGTAGCCATGAAGGCCACGCAGTTTATTCCCGCGATTGACATCGCTTTCCCTCAGCAGGTCCAAGTTCTCGTAGAGCTTCGTTCCCCTGCAGCAATCAACTGAAGTTGTTTCCCTCGCAGCAGTCAACTGAAGTTGCGTTCCCTGCGGAGTCCAATTGATATTGGCGTAACCATGTTCTCCTCAGCAGGATGATTCCTCTATCTGAGTAGTTCTTTCTCCTTGACAGGAGGATTCCCCTTCGGTATTTATTTTGCTGATGGGACCGCATCATTGTGCATGATTGCATAGCATTTATCATAAACGCATAACATTTCCACCGTGTGGAGAATTGCGCCATTGCCGAAGCATATGCATAATAAACATGATCTAGGTCGCTACCGTTCTTGTTTTGCAGGTGTTACGCCGCAGAATTGATTGCTCAGGATGATTCCTGACATTCTCCCCAATGAAGTCGCTTGCTCAAGATGATTCCCGAGATCCCCAGCGAAGTCTTCGGTTCAAGATGATTCTTGAATTCCCCAGCAGGGCCGTTTGCTTAAGATGATTCTTAAGACCCCAGTGCAGTCACCAGAATTGGTTGCTCAAGTTGATACTTGGAGTCCCCAGTGAAGGTTGCCCAGGATGACTCCTGAAATCCCCAACAGAGTGTTCGCTCAGGATGATTCCTGAAGTCTCCAGAATGGTTATCGGTTCAAGATGATTCTTGAAGGTCCCCGGCGGAGTTATTTGTCCAAGATGATTCTTGAAGTCCTCAGCAGAGTTGATTCATCCAGAATGATTTCTGGACCCCGGAGCGGAGTTACTTGATAGTTCTCCAGATTCCCCAGCGGCGAAGCGTCATCCCCAGCAGGTTTCTAGCAGCGAAGTTGAAATCTCCCTTAAGGACTCCATGATTGAAGTCTGACCGTGTTAATAAAGCAGTTCTCTCAGCTGATGCGGAGTGCCTGATGGAAGAGGTTTAGATGTTCCCAGTTGGCTCATGATTGACCAAGAATTCTATTCCCGACTTGCTGATGAAGTCCGGCTGATGCCCGACAGTAATGCGGAATGCCTGATGGCATGATCAACCTGATGGTTGATGTCCGGCTGATGCCCGACAGTTTCTTTGAATGCCTGATGGCATGATCAACCTGATGGTTGAAGTCCGGCTGATGCCCGACAGATTTCTTTGAATGCCTGATGGCATGATCAACCTGATGGTTAAAATTCGGCTGATGCCCGACAATTCTTTGAATGCCTGATGGCATGATCAACCTGATGGTTGAAGTCCGGCTGATGCCCAACAGTGTTCGTTGAATGCCTGACGGCATGATCGACTATGTATTACCGGTTACCGCGTGACCAATTCTCCAGCAAGATCATTGACACGTGTTCATCTTATTATTCTCTCCCACAGAGTCTAGTATTCAAGTTCATATTTCCCCAATGGATTTCCTTCACCCTGACGGCGAGGTCAGACGATGTTGAGAGTTGACGGTGAAGTCAGATTATGTTGAGTACTTGATGGCGATGTCGGGTGTTTCCCAGGGTTATAGTGGGCCGGTGGCGATGTCAGGTGATTTAGTTCTCCAGCGGCGATGTTGGACGTTTGTTTCTGGCAGCGATGTCAGGTGTTTAGTTCTCCAGCGGCGATGTTGGATGTTTGTTTCTGGCAGCGATGTCAGGTGATTTAGTTTTCCAGTGGCGATGTTGGACGTTTGTTTCTGGCGGCGATGTCAGGTGATTTAGTTCTCCAGCGACGATGTTGGATGTTTGTTTCTGGCGGCGATGTCAGGTGATTTAGTTCTCCAACGGCGATGTTGGATGTTTGTTTCTGGCATCGATGTCAGGTGATTTAGTTGTCCAGCAGCGATGTTGGGTGTTTTGGTTGTCCGACGGTGATGTCGGACGCTTTATTTTCATGAATGCCTGACGGCGAGGTCCGGTGTCTGATGACAATGTCAGAAGAATTTAATGTGGATGACTGACGACAAGGTTCAGATCAGTATGTCTCCCGCTAGTTGTCGTGCAGCTACTATTTCAATGTTTGAAGATCTGTTCCCACCAGTGCTTATGCAGTTGGCAAATTTCTGGGTTTATCGGTATTCAACCGTCTCGCACCTTGATTGGCTGAGAGTCGTTCGCTCCTCACCCAGTCAGGTTCAAGCCGTTTGAATAGGGGCAGCTGTTGCACCCCAAAATTTGACCAACATTTATTTACCCATCAAGAGTTATATGAGGCTATGAAGAAAGCCAAGAAGTTTGTTCAAGTGATCAAAGGTTGATACCTTTGTCAGAGAACTCAAGATATCCTCAGAGAGATTGGTTGAAACCAAGGTTGTGTGTCTCATAACTTGAGAGTTGTGGGAGCTCCTCATATGCTTCTGAGACTATGAGGATGGACTTGAAGCTTTGAGAAAGCTTATGAGATGTCTTGAAAGCCATCATGAAGCCTAGAGAGGTCATTGTACAAGAATTCAAAGGATTCAGCCATGAGTGGTGGAATTAGGGTTTGACTGGGTCAATCCTAGGTCAACTGATGATTTGGAGAGGGTTGAGACCTAATCCAAGAGCCATGTGATCATGGAATGATGCATTGAGATGCTATAAGGATGATTCCTAGACCAACTCATCATGATTGAGGAGTTTGAGAAGTTTCAAGCTAGGGTTTCTAAGGCTCGACAGTGTAAAATCCCCTAGTTTGATCCCTATCTTCAAGGCAGTTTAGCTTAAGATGTGATTGTCATCTCATCTTCCCCACAACATGAATGTTGTAGATCATCTTCTTAGCTTTCTAGAGAGTACTAGAAGTCCTTTATAGGATTTGTAGAACTCAACTTATGGCTTTGACAAGTCAAGGGTATTTTGGTCATTTGGAGGTTATAGGTCATTTCAAGCATAAGGCCATATCTCCTATTTCCAAGCTTCAAATGGAAAAATATTCAACATTAAACTTGCTTAGAATGATGTTTTAAGGCTGGTAGAAAGTTCATGAGATGTTGAAAAGGCTTGTATCAAAAAGAGATAAAAATGGCCTAAAATGGAGGCATAAGTTAAATAAGTTGAAATTGAAAATTGGAAATTACAAGCTATAAATCCAAACCATGTCATATAATAGGTCATTTTGACTCCAAATGACATTCTAAGAAAAATGGTTCAGCCACAATTTTGATTTGGGGCTTAGATCATAGGGCTGCTTTGGAAATGGCTTACTTGCATATTAAGGTACCAAAGCAAAACTCAAGAAAACTCAATAAGCAAGTTGGTTATGCATTGTAACTCATCATAAATCTCATGTGGGGAGAATTTCAAGTCAGAATCAACGGTTACAAGAGGTTTGGCATGAGATAGCACATAAGGAGAATTGAAATCAAAATGTCATGACATGAGATTTCCAAATACTCATTGGATGGTCCTAGATGGTTCTAGATGATTCTAAACCACTCTATATAACATGTATAACTTGCTCAGATGCAAGGTTGGTGAGAATTGGTGCAGAGAAGAGAGAGTAAGATCAAGAATCTTCCATTGCAAGTCAAGTTTCATTTCTTCATTCTTCTTCATTTCTAGTCCTTTTTTCTTCACAAACACATTCCATAGATCCCTCTGAGTGTGTGCATACTGAATTGAAGTTCCATTGATGGAAGATTGAAGGTTTGGCCATTGGATTTTGCAAGAAGCCATTCATATTCGGATCTTGAAGTGCAAGCATTCTCCCTCCAATTTTTTGCAAACAGAAGAAGTATCATCATCCAAGGATCACTTCTGAGGAGTTTCAAGTGCTGAATTGAAGATCTACCACCACTGCCATACCAAGAAACCAGGTTTGCAAATTCTATGCCACATCATTATTTAAGCATTAATAGGTTGAGTTATTAGTGTAGAATGGCTAGAGACACCTAGGTGATGAATTCTGGAGAGTTAGAGGTCATTTGATGAAGGTTGAATATTGGACATCACTTCTTTAATGAACAAGAACTCGAGCCATAGGGAGAGATAATACACATGGGATAGCTTGTTTGAACCAGGGAAGTGTGAGGATCATGTTAGTATAAAGAAATCTAAGGTTGGTTGAAGTTGAGGATTGACCATATATTGAGATGCACCATCGGGTTTTATGATAGAGACCCTTTCAGTGAAAACCAAGACTAGGATCGTGATCAGGGAGAAAAACTGAGCAATTTAGTGTTTTGAATTGTTGAATTTGATGCTGTTATGAGGAGGTACGAACGGGTGGAAGATGGTTGCATGAACTCTGTTTCACGAAGCTCTCATGGAAAACCCTAGGCTGAAGGTTGAAGACAACCTCCCAGCCATCAGATGCTAGCTTGACCAGTTGACTCCTCACTAATCCAACGGCCCGTGTTCAATTGCATTTTGGGAGGGAATCTGAACTATAATGAAACGCGGCGTTTCATTAAAGGTTTCTTGGGCTGGATTGCTTCCCACACCCCCTTCACGAGGCCCACTCCATTTTGAACTGATTTTCTCTTCTATTTGCACCGTGGATTTTTCTTTTCTTTTCATTTTTTGATTTAATTTCTGATTAATGATTGGGCCCAGCGCGTATACTATCCGAACCCCCATTCTGGGCCCATATGAAATTTGAACTGCATTGCCTTGCTAGCTGCACCCACCCCTTCATATTTTGATTTTATTTTCTCCATTTTATTTCAATCTTTGTAAAATCCTATCAATTTGAAAATTAAATATTTTTTAATGGGAATTTTTGCTCCCATTTCATATTTTTGTCTTGAAAATTGTCAAATAAAAATATTTTCCTTTCATGCATTTTTAATATTTTTTGTATATTTTCTACTTTTATTGCATTTTATTTCTTTTATGTTGATCCATGAATTTGTAGAATTTTGTTTAGGTAGTTCCCTTAGCATTTTTAGACCATTATTTTTAGGATAGTTAGATATAAGCTTTAGCTTCCCCCCTGGATTTATTCCATAATTTTGTGATGAATTTTAGGATAGTTTTGATTAGATGGCATTAGGTTGTGTAGAATTAGGTCAAACTTCAACATAGGTCCATAATAACACTAGAATTTTGGGTTTTTAGGACAAAATAGACTATGGGACATATAAGGGCATTAAGGGTAGGTATATAGGATCCCTTAGAAATTATATTAGGATTTAATATAGTAGTATACTATTTTTAGATGATTTTTGTATGTGATGATTGTTTGTGTTGCCCTTGTGGTTTGTATTTTTGTTTGCTTTGCTTTGTGGGCTTGGAGAGCTTGATCTTGTTCTAAGGAGCATTGAGGAGCATAGTAGAAGATTTGAAGATGCATTAAGGAGCTTGAGAGCTTGATCTTATTTATTTTGTTGATTGTTTTAGGGTTAGGGATTAGGAAGAGTTTAGACTTAGATAACTTCTTTCTTAAACATGGATGGTATCTTTCACCTCCATTCCTCCCTATGATTCAAAGTCCTGCCATGGTATACACATCTCTCCTTTGGAGGGATAAGTGATTATACCTAGGAAGTAGAACTTTTGAGGGAACCATTCCTTTGATGTTGAACCCTTATAGGTCACCTTTGGTGGTCAATAAGCAGTTCAATATCCCCCAACTTATCCAGTAAGTGATTTTCTCTGGTTTGATCATCTTGAGAGATGTTGAGCTTGAGTTTGAAGATGAAGACTTCAATGAAGAGTGTAGAAGAGGATGAATCCTTGAGTATTGCCATTCCAGCTGAAGCTTGAAGAGCAACAAGAGCAAGTTGATACTTGAAGATCCCTGAAGGTGGAGCTGATCAAGAAGCTGAAGCTTAAAGGAGAAGATAAGTTGAAACTTATGTTGAAGGGTTGAAACCTGGGAAAGAAAATTGATATTTGTCAAGGGTGATTGAAGTCTGAAGACTGAGTTGCTGTTGGAAGAGCTGAAGCTTGGAATTGAGATAGGAGTTGATCTGCTTTCTTTTTCTGTATTGATGTGTTTTGTTTGACTTGTTTGATGCATTAGAATAAGTCCATATCTAGAATAGGTAGAATCTAGGAGCATGATTGCACTAGAGGTTGACTTGCTCCCTCTGCTTGTATTGTTACTGTGTGGCTTTGCTTGCGGGTATTCGGTAGAGCCCAGCTCCCTTGCCCATGTGGTTTGTTTGCCTGATGGCATTTTATTTCATTTCTTCTGTATGATTGCAGTTTACTGTTATTGCTTGATAGCATGTTGTTTATATTTCAGTATGATTACTGTTATCCATTCTGGCTTGAGGTTGAGATGAGCTTGTGGAGGCTGAAGCCCCACACACATTTCCTCCCTCACTTGCATTGCATGCATTTTACTGTTAAGCTGATGATTTGTCTGTTTTGGTGTATCATTGACATGATCCCTTAGGACTCTCATTTCCTTTGATAAGGAATTGATGATAGAATTTTAGGTTGAAACCTATGCATGACAACTTCTAGGAGTTCCCTGTTCAAACCTCAACCATAGGATGAATCCTTGGCATGACAACAGTAGGACTTGATAGTCTCCCTCCTAGTTGGGCCTGTTCTCTTCTCATCTCAAAACAGTTTAAGATACAGTAATCATGAATGATTTCTTTCGTACGTTACGAGCCTTAAGCTATTTGAGAAAGGATTGTGGGAGAGTTTCTTTTCCACAGTCTGGATGTTTAGTATGGTACCCTTTGGGTGACATGCGACGCATTCACTCTCAGGTCATAGTCTCTAGTGCGATTGAAATCGCAAACACAATAAAAAACACTTCTTTCGTAAAAGACAGGAAATAAACCGTAGTTTCCCGAACTACGTGAGCTCTGATCTCTCATACTTGTTAAGAGTACGTAGGCACAATACTGATGTATTGGCGAGCTACCTTCCCCCATAACCCGTCGTAGGCCGAACTACGTTGACTCTGATTTCTCATTCTCTGATGAGAATACGTAGGCATAAAGTGCGACGCTTTGCCGAGTCATTTCTTTTCTGTTTTAAACCAGCCTTGATAGGTAGATAGAATAAAACCAACCCGTCCAAGTAAACACAACAAGAGAGGATCCCGTCGAGTACGACGAACGTGAGGGGTGCTAATACTTTCCCCCTGCGTAACCGACTCCCGAATCCAGACAATGGTTGCGACGACCTTGTCTTACCCTTTTTCGTCAGGTTTTTCCGATCGTTTCCTTTCCCGCTCTGAGGGATAAATAACAAAAGGTGGCGACTCTTCTGTTGTGCCGGCACCTTATTTTCGCGCAAGCGACATAGAGGACTTATTCAAACAGGAAAATCGGGTTCCCCACCCGATCCTTTGCCTCTATACTACAATCCCGACGCACATTGCCCATTTCATAAGAACACCGTTGGGCATGATTTAGAGAATTGTATTGCGCTTCAGCACATCTTCAAGGAATTGATTGAAAAGAAGATACTGTCATTTGAAGATAACCATCCCAATATGAAGGATAATCCTCTATCGAACCACGGTGGAGTGAATGTTATAAAGGAAGAAGGAGAAAGCTCTGAGATGAGAACAGTCCCTGAAGTGGCTGAAGTTAAAACACCACTGGTGGAATTGCACAAGAGATTGGCTCAAGCATGGTTGCTCAAGAGTACTCATGAGGATTGTGAAAGAGTGCAACAGGAACCCAGAACGTTGTGCCCTTGTGCAAAAAGACATTCAGCCATTAATCAACGAGGGGATGCTACAAGTCAGTAGTAAGAAGAAAAAAAAAGGACGTTGCGGTTATTGAACCAATGTTCAATCTACCGGAGGAGCCTAAGAAAAGAGCGGTGTTCAATACCGGCAATAACAAGATGACTCGATCCAGCACCGTTGGACCAATATTCTGTGAGGATCTAGTGCCTAGATTTTGCAAGGCTCAACCTCGATTTGATCCTCGGAGAGAGCAAAATTCCCTAGTTGTAGCATGGAAATACTAAAGTTCCTAGAGAGAGGTGAAATCTAGAAGGAATGAAGCTGACGTAATTAACATTGCCGGAGGAAGTCGGATGACTCGCGGTGGGAGGATTTAAGTACCGAAGGTTACCATTGAAACTCCCAAAGTAGTACCTAAGGTCATTCCTACTATCAAAGAGGTTGTTCCTAAAGAGACTGTTCCAAAAGAAACGGTAGTCACCGATAAGACAAAATGAAAAGAGATATTAAAAGAAGACGACGAAGAGTTCCTAAGAATCATCCGCGAAAGTGATTATAGGGTGGTGGATCAACTGAACCAGATGCCATCAAAGATTTTTGTAATGTCACTACTACTCAGTTCACCCTCATATAGGGAAGCTCTGCTGAAAATATTGATTCAAGCCCACGTCACCAAAGACATCACGGTGGGACAATTCGACTTGGTTGTCGCCAACATCACGGCGTGCAACACGTTAAGCTTTAGCAATGATGATCTTACGCCAAAAATCCGCAAACACAATCGTGCATTGCACATCTCCATAAAATGTGAAGAAGATACGTTAGCGAGAGTCCTGGTTAACACCGGCTCTTCCTTGAATGTAATGCCAAAAAGGACTCTGGAAAAATTAAGTCATAAAGGCACAATTATGAAAGCAACCTCTTTGGTTGTAAAGGCATTCGATGGATCCAGAAGGTCTGTAATTGGAGAGGTGACTTTACCAATAATGGTGGGTCCGTAATGTTTTGAAGTACCATTCCAAATCATGGATATTAATCCAGCCTATAGCTATTTATTGGTCAGACCTTGGATCCATGCGGCGAGAGCTATAACCTCCACCCTGCATCAAAAGCTAAAATTTGTCACTGATGATCAGCTGGTCATAGTGCACGGGGAGGAAGATTTGATGGTGAGCAACCTGTCGTCATTCTGATATACCAAAGCTAACGGGGATGCACTAGAAACAACGTTTCAAGCCCTGGAAATCGCTTATGTTGTACTAATTGATAATTCTACTATAGTTTGTGGTTTGTCTTTTGCCTCCGCTCAAAGTATAAAAGCTGCAATAAAGGAAGGACTCCCGCAGGGATGGGGAGAAGTTATAAAAGTGAACGCTCGCTCCAAAAATGAAAAGCAAGGGTTGGGTTACAAACCAACTCTGGAAGAAGCGTCCGAAGATGATAACCAGAAGCAAAAAAAAACTAAAGGAGATGTTTGTAAACAGCGGGGTACAAGTCAACACCATCATTAAAGAAGATGAGAGAAACAGCCTGAACAACCTGGTGATACGAGATGGAGCGGCCTTACACAATTGGGAGGCAGTGGAAATTCTCGTCGTGCTACCTTTAGAGTAATGAATTGCTTGTTAGCTTTTGTTTTCTTTGAAATTCCTGGTCTTGTCAGCTTTTGTTTTCTTTGAAATTCCTGGTCTTTGAAAAAGATTAATGAATGAAAAAGTGTTTTTGTTAAAACTCTTGTCCTTTTTGTTCATTTACTTTTTCATCATTTTCATTTTTTGTAAAAAGGAAAAAATGACAATCTTTTTGGAAAAAACTTAAAATTGAATCCATCATCTGCATGTTGTTGTGTGTGTGTGTCTGATCATGTTAAACCCTTTAAAACCATGCAAAAAGCCTCCATCACTGCAAAATCCAATGATCATTTGGTTCCTTCTGGTAGCGGTTCATTTGTTTTCCAATCTGAAGAAGAGTTTGACGGAGATTCGAGGTTCCCGAAGAGTTAACCAGAATGGATGAGCATGAAGAAGCCTACCTTCAGCCATATAAAGAGAAGATTGAAGTTATCAACTTGGGTTCTGAAGAGATGAAGAAAAAAGTAAAAATTGGGGCATCACTCGAAATAGAGGTCAAGGACAGGTTGATACTACTCCTCAAAGAGTATACTGATGTTTTTGCTTGGTCATACCAGGATATGCTAGGGCTGGATACTGATATCGTGGTCCATAAGCTCCCTCTGAAACTAGAATGTCCTCCTGTTAAGCAAAAACTCCGACGATCAAGACCATACATGGCCCTAAAAATCATAGGTGAAGTAAAGAAACAAATTGACGCAGGATTTCTAGTAGTTTTAAGGTATCCTGAGTGGGTAGCTAACATTGTGCCAGTGCCGAAGAAAGGCGCAAAGGTCAGGATGTGTGTGGACTATCGAGATCTCAATAAATCTAGTCCAAAAGATGATTTTCCACTACCTCACATCGACACATTGATTGATAACACAACTAGCTTTGCAGTATTTTCCTTTATGGATGGATTCTCAGGTTATAACCAAATCAGGATGGACCCAGATCATATGGAGAAAACAACGTTCATAACACCATGGGGCACTTATTGTTATAAGGTCATGCCTTTTGGGTTGAAGAATGCAGGATCCACTTATCAGCAAGCCATGGTTGCACTCTTCCATGATATGATACATCGAGATATCGAGGTGTATGTAGATGACATGATTGCTAAATCTCAAAGCGAAAAAGATCACCTTGAGCATATACTAAAATTGTTTGAAAGACTCCAGAAATTTCAACTGAGGTTGAATCTAGCTAAATGCACATTTGGAGTTTGATCCAGTAAATTACTTGGTTTCATCGTTAGTCAACGAGGAATCAAGGTGGATCCTGACTCAGGGATATTCAAGAGATGCCAGCTCCCCAAACAGAGAAACAAATCAGAAGTTTCCTCGGACGTTTGAACTACATCTCCAGATTCATCTCAAATTTGGCTCCTATATACGCACCAATCTTAAATTTGTTATGGAAGAATCAAGAAATAACATGGAATGATAACTTCCAGTTGGAATTTGAAAAGATTAAAAGTTACCTTCAAGAACCTCCGGTGTTGATCTATCCAGTACTTGGAAAACTGCTCTTCATGTATATGACGGTGTTGGAAGATTCAATGGGCTGTGTTATGGGGCAAAATGATGAATTAGGAAAGAAGTAACACGCAATCTACTATCCAAGAAAAATTTCCACTGATTGCGAGATTTGTTACTCACCTCAGGAAAAGGCTTGTTACGCTTTGGCTTGGGTGGCCAAACGTCTCTGACAATACATGATCTGCCACACTACTTTTTTGATCTCAAAGATGGACCCAATAAAGTATGTCTTTGAAAAGCCTTCTCAAAATAGAAGACTTTCCAGATGTCATATACTCTTGCCAGAGTATGATATTCAGTATATCGCTCAAAAATCCATTAAAGGAAGCGTCTTGTCAGAACACCTTGCTGAACATCCTGTAGATGATTACCAACCGCTCAAATTTGAGTTCCCTGATGAGGATGTGATATATGTTCAAAGAATGAAATCGGAACCTGGTCCTGAGGAAGGTCCTAAACCCGGATCCCATTGAAAGATGATGTTTCACGAGGCGTCCAACAAAAAGGGACATGGTGTTAGGGCTGTTCTAGAAAATCCAACTGGAGGATATATCGTTGTTACCGCCAGACTATGCTTCTCATGTACAAACAATATAGCTGAATATGAATCCTCTATCCTGGGACTCAAAGTTGCCACCGATCTTCGCATCAAGATCTTAGAGATGATCGACGACTCCGCTTTAGTAATTTACCAACTCAAAGGTGAATGGGAAACTCGAGATGAGAAGTTGATTCCCTACAAAGACTACATTTTGGAAATGATTGAGTACTTTGACAATATCACTTTCAAACATGTCCCAAGGACTGAGAATCACATTGCAGATGCCTTGGCCATGCTAGCATCAATGTGGAAGGTTCAGTTTGTCAACGAAGTTCCCTTGATCAACATCGAAAGAAAAACGGCACCAGCATACGTCATGATGGCAGAGGAGGAATCCGATGGAAAACCTTGGTTCCATGACATCAAGAACTTTCTTAAGAATCAAGAGTATCCGGCTGATGCCTCTAAAATTGAAAAGAAGGTTATATGAATATTGTCATCTAAGTCTTCATCAGCAACAACGTTATCTACAAAAGAAACCATGATATGGTTCTGCTTCGACACTCATGCGAGTGGGCATGCCATGGAAAATAATTTTGAGGGATGGTTATTATTGGTTGACCCTGGAAACAGATTGCATCCTTTTCGCTCGGAGATGCCACAAATGTCAGATCTACGCTGACAAGGTGCATGTTCCTCCACATCCTCTTAGTGTATTGACATCGCCTTGGCCATTCGCAATATGGGGCATAGATATGATTGGGGCAATTGAGCCCAAAGCGTCCAACGGTCACCGTTTCATCCTCGTCGCTATCGACTAATTCACCAAATGGGTAGGAGTTGCATCCTACACAAATGTAACCAAACAGGTGGTTGCCTGTTTTATCAAGAAAGAGATCATCTACCGATACGGCTGTCGCTACTCGAAAAATGCAACGACGGGAGGCAAAAAAGATAGACAGAAGAGTCGCCACCGAACTTTATTTATCCCATGATGGGAAAGGAAAATATTGAGAAAACCTTAAGAAAGAAACGGATAAGATGGTATCGCGACCAAGAACAGGTTCGGAAGCCGGTTATGCAAAGGGAAGGTATTAGCACCTCTCTCATCCATCGTATTCGATGGGAACCATTTGTTTGTCAACGTGTGAAGGTATTTGCTAAAATATACTGCTTTTTATGAGTGTTCCAAAGGATAAAGAGTAGGGTTGAAAACAGGGAAAAAGGAGATAACGGGGAAAAAGGAATCGGTAGGACTTCGCGGTCCTATGCCTACGTATTCTCAATAGATATGAGAAAATCAGAGTCGATGTAGTTCTGGGGACTACGGATATAGAGGGGAATATGCTCAGCAAGGATTGTGGCCTTTATGCCTACGTATCTTTACCTACAAGAGGTAAAGAATCAGAGCAGCTGTAGTTCGGCCTACTACAGTTGAATGGGATGTTCTGGTAGACGATGCTAACATATGCATTCTAGTAGTTTAGGTGTATTGCTGCTCGCTCGCTGGAGACTTAGGCGTTACCTGTTTGCAGTAGAATGGGCGTAGCATGTCCTTTTTGAAAGATTAATTTTCTCCATGCGAGGCAAGGTGTCACGTTTGGTTTGTGAGAGTTGTTTTTTAGGAGTGAGATATGTCATCGGATAGTAACCCCTTGAGGGTAATACCCAATTCTTTATCTCAAAGTTTTTGTTATGAAAAGGTGTGGCGAACGTAGCGTCTTCGTATTGAAAGACGAGTATCAAGACCACACACACTTTCATAGGATACAGATAACCAACAATCCACCAATTAGGATTTTATGGTTTCGATATTTATTAAGTTTTTTAAAAGAATGTACAAATAAAAAAGGGGGTTAGATGACAATATGCACAATATGATAATATGAAGTATGACATTGATGATAATATGAACAAGATAAAGTCAATAGAAATATAAACAGAAGAATATGTGCGGAAATATAACATAATGAAATATTAACAGAATATTAAAGTCGAGAGTTAGTAATCGGTGGAATGGAGAAAGTCAAGAAAACTCAAACCTCATCTTAATCGCAAATTTCAAGTTAATTTAATCAAAGGGAACCTTTCGCGATCCCAAAGTAAGGAAAATGACCCAAATGGTCATTCTCCTTAGGTTTGAAATAACGAAGGTTTCAACATCCTCGAGGATTAACATTTGACGAATCGGAGACTTCATCGGTTCGAAAATAAATTTGAAATGAAATGTCCAATGATAAACGAGAAAAAAATCTAAACTCTAAAAGAATATGAATTAAAAGTCTGAGAAAATATTTATAACTAGAACTTAGAAAAATAAATATTAACAAAAAATAATTAAAAAAAAATTAAATAAAATATATATAAATCTTAACAAAAAAGCTAAATAGTATATATATACATATACAATATAAACAAACTATTTTTATTTACAAATTAATAATACATTAACAATTAGTTCTTATTATAAATCCTAAAAAAATTTACATTTTTTAAAAGAAAACAAAAAAAGATAATATAAAAAAGAAGGGGGGTTGAATAAAAAAGGGTGTGTGTCTAGAGAAATCATATGGGAAACCAACATCCATCATTCGTCAAAGAAAGGACACAGTTGGTGTTAAAAAAAAAGGAACAGATTCCAATGACAAACCAAGCCCAATGTTAATATAAGCCTGTACCGGGCTTGTCTTAAAGGATACCATCACCCTTATCACGATGCACAAAGGTAGCAAGAAAACAATTTCAGTTCAGAACAGAAAAGAAAACCACGGCAGAAAACTAGTTTCACAAAAATGGAATAAAATATCAACGTCACAACCCAAAAATCATAAGCATCAACCTCTCTCCCTGAATGGTTTTTCGGACACTTCTGTCTTGATCCACGACTTTGTCTCAATGAAAGCTTCGATTCAATCGGGATGTGCTCGATTTGAACGAAGAGAGTGGGTGTCTGTTCTGGTTGGGATTCAAAGAAGGTTGTGTTGAGTTCAAGATCTGAAAGCGGCTGTTGTGCATTTCGAATGGGTTTGGTTGTTGGCTGTTAGAGGTTGGGTTTTGTTGAATATTGATGAATGGAGGTTTTCGGTGAAGGATGAGATGATGTTGAAAGGATGATGATGATGATGATTTTCGAAGGATAAAGGATGTGACGGCTGAGTTGATGGCGTTTTTCTCTTTGGGTTGAGTACTGACGGTCAAGCAGATGAAGATGGGGATGATCATTGAAGATGAGGGTTGAAAGAGGTGAGGGCGGCTAGGGTTTTTTGGAGAGTTGGGAGGTAGGAGACAATGAATAGGAACATGCCCTATAGCGCCGCCACATGGCATTTATGACCCTTTTTTATTTATTTTTAATTAAAACTGTAGTGAAAGAAATAGTTGGGTTAATGAAATTGAAAAAACCTAATTAAATACTAAATTAATCTAAATCAATCTAAACTTAATTAATACACCTATTTCTAAAAACTAATCCTAATTAACTAATAAATTAATAAAGAGCTAGCTATTATAATAAAAACTTTTAATTAGTCCTAAATAAAAAATCTATTTAAGAACTAAAATAAATTAAATCCTAATTAATTAAAATAAAATCTATTCTAAAAGAGTTTAATAAACTATTTAAAACAACTATTTTTAAGACTATCTGAAAAGTGAAAAGTAATTTTAAAAAAAAATGCTAAATTAAAGCTAAACTAAAACTATTTCTAAATTAATTAAAAAATATATATTTTTTCTAAAAAAAACAATAATAAATAAATAAAAATCATTCTAAAATAAAATTCTAAATAAATACTAAATAAATAAATAATCTAAATTCTAAGCCTACTTAATAAAATTCTAAAAACTATTCCATTCTAAAAAATAAATTTAAACTATATTTTAATTCTAAATAAATATGATGCAAAAAGAGCAATAAAATGCAAAATGCCATGGAAATAGAAATAAGAAATAAAAAAAAAATGGGCGGACACCGACATGCGTCAAATTATCAGCACAGACTGAATCATCAAGAAGAGAGTAACTTTCACTCGATTTTGACACGGAACTTCTCATTTGAATTGATTTGAATCGTCTAAAATGCGAGTAGAGCAATTGTAATCTCGATAAATTCAACTCGGCTGATAACACTGGCGGGATACGGCATAAATGATATGCAGATGAAAACGAAACAAAAGCTAAAAAAAAGGGCTGGAAAATTTAGAGTATGACAACGACATCCCTAATCAAATTATCACTGAGAATGGTCCAAATTTGAACAAAAAAATGATAAAAGAGCTTTGTGATAGTAACAAGATCAAACACCACAACTCTTCACCATACAGACCAAAGATGAACAATGTTGTTGAAGCTGCGAACAAAAATATCAAGATGATAATGCAAAAGATGGTTGTAACCTACAAAGACTGGAACGAAATGTACTATTTACCTTGCACGGATACAGAACATTAGTATGCACTTCAACAGGGGAAACCCCATTTTCCCTTGTCTATGGGATAGACGCAGTATTACCTGTCGGGGTTGAGATACCTTCGTTAAGGGTCTTGATGGAAGAAGAGCTCGAAGAAGCTAAATGGATAAAGGAAAGATTATACTCTCTAAATCTCATCGATGAAAAGTGGATGACCGTGATGTGTCACAGTCAAATATATCAGCAAAGGATGAAGAGAAATTGTGATAAAAGGGTGCACCTCAAAGAATACAAGGAAGGAGAACTTGTGGTCAAAAAGATCCTGCCAATTCAGAAGGATATGCGTGGAAAATGGATGCCCAACTACGATGGCCCCTTTGTTGTGAAACTGTTTTCTCTGGAAGCTTTATAATTCTCGAGACAATGGACGACGAACAACTTAAGTACCCCGTCAACTCGGGTGCTGTAAGGAAATACTATGCCTAAAAGAGAGCTCGCTGAGTTGAAAACCTAGAAAGGCGACTTAGACGAAAAAGAGTGTCCCGGTGAATTGAAAACCCGAAAGGGAAGTTCAGACAAAATTTAGGCGTAAGGCTTTCCCTGCATAAAAAGTTGTTAAGCCCACAAAAGATAATCAAGAGGATCACTATCCACCATTCTCGTCAGAAGCAGCGAATCATATGGACAACTAGTTAGTAGTGTTGGATCATTGTTGGATTTTATAACCCATCTTGTTTTATTTTGCCATTTTTCCAATTGTAATTGTCCCGAGACCTCGCCTTTGGTAAGGTTCTTTCCCATTAATGAAATAAGATTTTGGACCAATCTTTGTCGAGATCTGTGTTTTTCTTGTTATGCAAATTTCACTTATTCATTAATAATGGGTTTTGAAAGCAAAGTGTTTTTGAAAAACAAAACTGTTTTGAAAAATTAATCTAACTAACAAGTCATAACTTTAAAGGTGTGACATGACGGTATTAGACTCATCTCGTGAGAGTAGAGCAATAGAAAGCTTAACACCATCTTCAGATAAGGTTTCACTCAGAGACCGCCATGCTATAGAAGTCGTGACTTCTCCTCTGCAATATTGCCAAAGCAGTGACCAGATTCCTTCTGGAGAATTGATTTTCTCTCCCAGTGAAAGATTTTATTCTGAGTAGTAACATTGGGACTCGGTGTGATTAGTCTCCCCTCCAGTGAAGTTAGATTTTCATCTTTCCTTTATTTTCCTTCTCTCCCGTGAGTCGATCTACATTTACATTTGCATCATACCATTAGCACACGCATTTGTTTGCATGTTTCTATTCTGGTTGTAGCCTTTAAGATCATTTGGTCATTACCAATCCTTTTGCTCCAAACCTGTTGTCACAGGCTCACTTGGTCAAGTTACCTGGATTAAGTATTATTGTGATAAATGCTTATATCCCTAGGGAGACTAGTTGTAACTAGCAATATCTGATACTGCTTATTGGTGTCTACCAAGATGTTAGTTTTTACTAATACTTATCTTTGAGATCCGGTGTTTACCTAAATCTATGCCCAGCTGGAGTTCTGTTGGTTAATAGACTCTGTTGAGACATAGTAGTTACTATGTTTTCAAAATCCAATTGCTATTGGTATAAGATATGGTAGTTACTTATCTCCCATTTGAAGTCCAATAGTTACTAGCATTGTTTGAAATCCAATTGTTATTGGTACTTTGATTTGGTTGTCACCAACCTTTCCCAGGAAGCCCAGTTGTTACTAGAACGTCTTGATAAATCCAATTGTTATTGGTATGGTATGTGGTTCGGTTGTTACCAACTTCCCTAGTATAAGTCCAGTAGTTACTGGCATTGCTTGAAATCCAATTGTTATTGGTACTTTGATTTGGTTGTCACCAATCTTTCCCAGCAAATCTAGTTGTTACTGCCACGTCTTCATAAATCCAATTGGAGCATGGTCGTTACCCGTTTTCCCAATGTAAGTCTAGTGATTACTGGCATTGCTTTTAAAGCCAATTGTTATTGTTATGAAACGTGGTCGTTACTCGTTCTCCCCAGTTAAGCCCAATAGTTACTGGCATCATTTGAAATCCAATTATTATTGGTACCTTGACATTGGTTGTTGCTTGTCTCCCTATTGAAGTCCAGTAGTTACTGGAATTGTTTGAAAATCCAATTGTTATTGACATGAAGCATGGTCGTTACCCATTTTTCCAGTGTAAGTCCAATAGTTACTGGCATTGTTTGAAAATCCAATTGTTATTGGTATGATATCTGGTTGTTACCGATCTACTTTTCTAAAGTCTAGTTGTTACTAGCATCATTTAAAGTCTGTTGGTTATTAGAAATGCTCACCTATCTCTAAACTCAGGATGTTTGGTTGTTACCAATATCCCCAGTGGAGCCTCAGATGATTGGTTATTACCAACACCCCCAACATGTCTGTATTCTTCAGCAAAATCCCGGAGATCTGATAGTTACTAGCTTCCTCGGTGGATCCAGTCTTGTTTCTAGTCTCCTCCCGAAGATCTCGTTTAAACTATTCATTAAAGGAATCCCTTTGGTTTGTCACAAATAGGAGTCATGTCTCGTCTTTTGAATCTCCAGTTGGGGTCCGAGTCTGTTGACTCTTGTTCCCCTGTGTGGTTTCTTATTTGTGCTTCCTTTGATGCATCTTCCCACTGGATTTGCAATTCCCCTTTAAAGATTTTGTTCTCCCGAAGTGAGGTTGGATTTCCCTAGTGGAAATTTGGCTTTCCCAATGGAGTTTCTATTTCCTATCCCCTGCGAAGGGTCCCCTTTGGGCTATCATCATCTAGTCATGTCTGAACTATTGTTTTATATGCTTCAAATTTTTCCCCAGTGTGTCGGGTCCCCGGTGAGTGGTTACTCGTTGTTTTGCTTTTCTTTTCGTTTGCTCATGTGTCAGCATTGTCTTGCATTCAAGCATAATTTTAGAATTCTTTGCATTTTAGCATTTGTCCCTGTTGCATACCATTGTATCTAAAGGAAAAATTTTTGGTTAGCTATATTTAAATACCGTTCACCATAAATCTATGGAGATTGTCATCTCTCATTGCCATTTCGTAAAGATATTTAAATAGGGGCAACTGTTATACCCCAAATTTTGATCCCTAGATCACATCACCATTCTAGGAGCATCAAAATTGATTATTTAACCATAACCTATTTCAAGTTTAGTCTTTGTCAAGATGCAGATGAACTAGGGTTTCTTCCAATTAGAAATCAGGGTTTCAAGGGATTGATCAGTCAAAGTTTTGGATTGATCCTCCATATATCAAGTCTTCATGTCATCAAGGATATCACATTTGATCAAGAATGAATCCAATCTGAGGTTGTCACCCAAGAAAGAAGAACAGTGCAGTACAAGAACCCTAATTAGGGTTTCTAATTGGGAAAGTCAATTGTAACTTAAATTTTGATCTAAAGGGAGTTCCAAAGCTCTAATCATGGTCCATGAGGCTCATATTACCCAAGTAAGTCTACCCAAGAAGTTTCAAGGCCTTAGAGAACCCATGACACCAACAGTCAATTCAGAAGTTTTTGATCGTTCGGTTCGTCTAAATGAAAAGTTAACCCATTGACCATTAGGATTTTAACCCAAAATTGAAGCCAACTATGTTCTCAACATCATTTAATATCTAATCATGAAGTTTGGTGACCAATTGATCAAGAATTGAGAAGTAATCGAAAAGTCGGGATATTAAGGTTTTGAAAAACGCTAAGCCATAACTTCCTAACTACACATCCAAATGGAGTGGTTCAAAACTTGTTGGAAAGGCCTCAATGAGTTATTCAAAAGTGATAAATGAATTCATGAGCATAAAATTCATGGATTTTGAGTTATGAGCAAAAACAAGGCAAGAGGGGGAAAATACAATTAGAAATATCAAGAATTCTTGACTTGTAAGTCAAGTTTTCAGCATTTTCACAAGGGTTTTTGACCCTGTTTTAAGTGGAATGGGTTCCTACCTCAAACATAAATGTTGTAATACCTAATGAGGGCTTTCTAAAACGTATAAGTGGGTTTCATAACTCTTCATGGTTAGAAAGAACCAAGGTCCAGAAGTTGGAAAAAACTCACTTTTGCAAAACTAGTTCAGCATGAGTGTTTTGATTCCAACGCTTCCCAAATCAATTCTAATCAAAGACTAAGCCTTATTTATGATGTTTAAGTTGTTAATAAACATGTTTAACATCAACTCCCACGAAATTGGTATAAGAAATGAAATAAATAATTGTTTAATGCAAGTTGCAAGCATGAATAGTGTAGAAAGAGAAAAATGGTGGCTGCCCCTCTTCACATCATTAACTTGGATGAGACCAATCACCTCTTACCCTATCAAGCATGATTAAAATAACCTATAGGGCATGGAAAAGCTCTTGGTAGAGTGGTTTGAGGTCAGAGATGGAGATTGCATTGAAAAACTTCAAGATTTTCATGATGGAAGGGTAAACTTGGCAATTTGCTTCATTCTGCCCATACCTCTTACTCAAGACACTTTCCTATAAATTGAACCTTATTATCACATAAAAACACACCATTTATATACTAATAACCAGCTGAAACTCTCCCTCCCACTCAATCTCAAGTTCTTGCAAAATTGTGCTAAGTTTCTAAAACTTCACAAAATCTGCCTTGCATTTTCACTTCTCAAACCTTTTCCAAAAAATTTCCAAATCAAACCACATTCCAAACACATCACAAATGAAGCACTACAGCTGCACAAACCCTAACATTGGCCAGAAACTCATCTAATCAAAAAGTCAATGGTTGAAACCTCTTTTGTTGACTTTTTTGCCTTTTAGAGAACAACCACTGATCCCTTGCACTTCCACACTCTCTAAGACATCTAACACTTCATAAATAACATATATAAATTGTCCATGATGGTTCCACACTTCTATAACAAGGATTGAGTGAGTTGGCTTTGGAAATCTTTGGATTTTGGAAGTTTTTCTTCACTTACAAGGCATTCTGCCCACCAACTGGCTTGAGGGTTACTTGGAGCACATATTCATCATCCTTGGAGAACTTTTAGACCTTGGAAGAGCTCTCGAGATCTCTAGTTTTCTTATTTCTCAAGCTTGCTTCAAGAGGAAACCCTAAAACTCATAAATGCGAACTTTTCACTTGCATTTCACATGCTACAATGACTTCTAGCTATGATTCTATGTTGTAAATTATTTTAACATATTTTATGTATGTTATGTGTCATGTATGAACCATTTCTTGCAGCAAAACTTGTAACTTTTGGACTGTAAAAAAACCAGGTCATAAACTAGGTCCAACCTAGTCATTTTTTGCATGATGAATCCAATATGTCAAACCATGTGTGTATTTCTTGATTTATTTTGTGCTAACCTTTATATATGATTTATATGTGATGTTTGTACACTTTTTTCACAAAGCACACCACTACACATGATTGTCCACATGTTCTTGCATTTGGTTGTAACCAAAGATGCCTAAACCTTGATGTTATTGAATTTTCTTGTGGGTTCATGGTATAGAAAAACAAATGGTACCATTGAATTCCTTTTTCAAAAATACACAATTTCCACTTTTGTTTCACCTCATTTGGTTAAGTTTTGACTGAGTTTCAATCCTTCATGCAAATGACCTAAAGTTGCCTTACCTTGTACTGACCTAGTTTTGCCCTCTTGGTGCACCAACTTCCAATGATCATAACTTGCTCATTTTTATGCTATTGATTCCATTCTTTTTTCAAACAAATCCTTAACATTTCTATTTTCATTTAGTGAAGAAATAATTCAAGGATTGTTATCCTAGAAATACTTTGGTGTTCTTGAAATTTTTCAACTTTTAACATGATTTTTTCTTGTTATATTTATCTTGTATGATTCATATATGTTTGTTAACATGTTTAAATGTTCAAATATGTTTGATTCATTTCCTTACCATGTTCATACTTGCTTTTATGAATGTATATATGTGAAAATGGCTTGTTGAACTTCATCTGTGAACTTTGCCATGATTCTTGATGTTGTAACCTCTTGAATATGCCCATACCTAATTCTACTTGTTTATGTGTCTTTTTATAACCATAACATGCTAGGTTTTGATCGTTGTCTTGGTTGTTACCATGAAACTTGCTTACTTTTCCCCCATGAAATCATGAATTCATACTTGAACTGTTGTAACATTTCATGTATTCTTGCTTGTTTGAATGTCATCAATACATGTTTAGTTGGTCTTGTGTTGTTACATTTGATATCATTTTATCCTTATAACATTCTTGCTTCAAGTTGTCACTTGTTTGCATTAATCTTGTTTGAATGTTATAGATGAACTTGTTACACATGTTTTTTACTTGCATTGATGGTTGTTACCTCTTTGCTTGTTGATCTTTGTTAAGATGTTAAATGTTGATCTTGATTATTGTTACATGTACTTGCTTTATTTCTTCAACTTTGTCAAGTTATTCTCCAATGATGGAACTTTCTAGTTCACATCTAGTTGTCTGTGTCCTTGTGTCCAAAGGAAAGTCTCTCTATTGACCATTCAGTCATAGATAGTTTATTATCCTCCCTCTGACTTTGTTAAGTCATTTTGAACCCTAGCTTAGCTAAGTTAGCACCTACTAGCGATTAGACTTTGCTTAAGCCTAAAAGACTCACCTTTTACTAGGAGTGTTCTTCAACTAGAATCCTAGGATAAAGTTTGTCAACTCTATGTAAGAATCATGGTGATGATTACTTACTCCCCCCTTGGCTTTAGTCAAAGTCAATCCCCTTGAGTGTACAACTTGGAATAGTGAGTTTTGTTAAAACTTTACACAAGCATTGTTATGTTTGTTCCTTTTTGAACCTTGGCCATAATCAAGTGTTCATTCATCCCTAGTGAGGTGAACTGCGATTGCTCTGATTTTATCCTAGTTAGGATACGTAGGCCGAAGATGCGATATCTTTGTAAGAAAACTAAGAAACATCAACCTTAGGCCTTTACCCTAACCCTAATCTCAAACCATAGCATAACCATTAGCAAGTTTATCATACACACACACACACACACAAAAGGTTCCTGTAGAGTACTACAGATGTTTAGGATGTGAAATACCTACCCTAGGCATAACCAACCCCCGATCTCCGAATCTCTTAGCGTTGTTATTACATCGCGCAAAATGTCTTTCTTTATTTAAACTTTCCTTTGGATAAATCAAAGTCCGGTTGTGAATTTAATGAATTAAGATTCAAGTTAACCAATAGCTTGACATCTGATTCACACCGCAATAATGAAGAAGGAAACAAGCCAGTGATCATTAGCGTGGAGCTAACCAAGAAGGAAGAGACAAATTAGTTGGTGTTTTGAAGAAAAATCAAGAGGCAATGGGTTGGACTCTTTTCGAATTGAAAGGTATAAGTCCATCCTATTATATGCACCGAATATTCATGGAGGAAGATTTCAAGTCAGTGGCTGAATCACAAAGAAGATTGAATCCTACCATGAAAGAAGTGGTAAGGAAAGAAGTGGTAAAAATGTTGGATTCCGAAATGATTTATCCTATCTCTGACAGTTTGTGGGTTAGTCTGGTACAAGTGGTACCGAAGAAGGGAGGAATGACAATTATCCGTAATGAGAAGAATGAGTTGATTCTAACAAAAGTTGCAATGGGGTGGAAGATGTGTATCGACTACCATAGGCTCAATCAAGCTACGAGGAAAGATCACTTCTCTCTTCCTTTCATGGATCAAATGCTCAAAAGGCTCTCCAGTCAAGAGTATTATTATTTTTTGAATGGATACTCAGGTTATAATCAAATCATTGTCAACCTGGAGGATCATGAAAAAACGACTTTCACTTGCCCTTTCGGAATCTTTGCTTATAGGAGGATGTCGTTTGGCCTGTGTAATGCACCGGTGACTTTTTAAAGGTGTATGCAAGTTATTTTCTCGGACTTGATCGAAAAGGCTATTGAGGTGTTTATGGATGACTTCTCAGTTTTCGGTCCGTCATTTGATCTTTGTCTGAAAATTTTGGATGTTGTTTTGGAGAGGTGTGTGGAGACTAACTTAGTACTCAACTGGGGAAAATGCAATTTTATGGTCACGGAAGGAATTGTGCTTGGACACAAAGTTTCTTCGAAAGGGCTTGAAGTTGATCGTGCCAAAGTGGAAGTCATTGAGAAGCTACCACCACCTTTGGATGTGAAAGGAATCAGAAGCTTTTTGGAAACTTTCTCAACAAAGATAAGTCTTTTATTTTTTATGAGTCTTGTATGACATCTTTCAATTCTTTAAAGCAAAGCTTAACCACCGCGCCCATAATCGTAGCACCTAATTGGAAAATTGATTTTGAACTCATGTGTGATGCTAGTGATTATATTGTTGGCACGGTGTTGGGTCAAAGAAAAACAAAATTTTTTCATGCTATACACTATGCGAGCAAATTTCTCAATGAAGCTCAAATAAACTACACAACAACTGAGAAAGAGTTGCTTGCAATAGTTTATACATTAGAAAAATTTTGGTCATACTTGATAGGGTCTAAAGTTGTGGCTTATACAGACCATGTGGCGATCAAGTATCTGCTCACCAAGCCGGATTCAAAATAAAGGCTAATTCGTTGGATCCTTTTGTTACAAGAATTTGATTTGGAAATTCGTGACAAAAAGAGATTTGAGAATTTGGTGGCGGATCACTTATCCCGTGTTTTGAATGTTGAGGTTACGAAACATGAAAATGAGGTAAAGGAAGAATTTCCTAATGAGAAGTTGTACATGGTACAAGTTAGACCTTGGTTTGCCGACATGGCTAACCACAAAGCCACCAGATTAATATCAGAAGGTCTAACTAGTAACCAAAAAAAGAAATTTTTGTCTGATGCCAAATATTTTATGTGGGATGAGCCTCAGTTGTTTAAGCTTGGTGTTAACAACATTTTGAGGAGATGTGTATCTCATGAAGAAGCCAAAGATATACTTTGGCATTGTCACAACTCTCCCTATGGAGGTCATTTCAATGATACAAGAACGGCAATGAAATTCCTCCAATCGGTCTTTTATTGGCCTTCTTTGTTCAAAGATGCGTATGCGCATACTAAAAGTTGTGACAAATTCCAAAGGAATGGTGGAATTTCACAAAGGAATGAAATGTCGTTACAAAATATGTTGGAAGTCGAAGTATTTGACTGTTGGGGCATAGATTCTGTTGACCCATTTCCACTGTCTTTTGGTAGTTAATACATCTTGGTAGGGGTTGATTACGTTTCAAAATGGGTTGAAGAAATAGCAAGTGCTAAGGTTGACGGAAAAAGCGTGATAAAATATTTGAAGAAAAATATTTTCTATCGATTTGGGGGATCCCACTTCTGCAACACTCAGCGAGAAAAAGCGTTGGAGCAGTACGGTGTTAAGCGAAAAGTTGCAACATCCTACCATCCACAAGCTAATGGGAAAGTAGAAGTATCAAATTGAAAAATCAAAAATAATTTTAAAAAACTGTGTCCGCTTCTAGAAAAGATTGGTCGAGCAAGTTAGATGATGCTTTGTGGGCTTATCAGACGGCTTTTAAGGCTCTGAATGCTCTCACTCCTTTCAAGATTGTCTATGATAAGAACTGTCACTTGCCGGTAGAGTTGGAACACAAGGCCTTTTGGGCATAAAAATTGTTGAATTTTGATCAAAAGCTAAGTGGTGAAAAAAGAAAAATCAAACTTCATGAATTGGAGGAATTGCGCTTGCAAGCCCAAGAATCCAACAAAGTTTACAAAGACCGGGTGAAGGGTTATCATGACAAGAAAATTGTGGCCAAGAAGTTTGAAGTGGGACAAATGGTTTTTCTTTTCAACTCTCGGTTGAAATTGTTTCTAGGAAAGGTGAATTCAAAGTGGTCGAGTCCGTTCCAGATTCGAGACATCATGAGCTATGGAGCAATCACAATTGAAGATGTGCAGTCAAAAGAGAGTTAGACAGTGAATGGCCAAAGATTGAAGATATATTTGGGTGGTGATTTCGAGCGGAACACTACATTTGTGCCTTTGTGCGATCCTTGATCACATTGGACCGTCGAGCTCCAACGACGTTAAACAAATCGCTTGTTGGGAGGCACCACAACATTGTAAGTATTCTCTGTTTTTTCTATTTTTGCTTAATGTATGTATGTTCAAGGATGTGGTAGGAAGAGTTGTGAAGAAGAATAAAATTATGAAATTCTATCATGTTCGCCAGCAAGTTCGTTGTGCGAACCTCTGGGCATGTCCTTCGCTAGCAAACTCGCAGTGTGAGTAAGGCGAAACAGGTATAGTGTTTTTCTGCCACATCATTTGTGTTTGGTTTGTTTTCCTTATTTGGCCAAATTTTGGGCCCACCCTCTTCTTTGCTAAATTTTCCCTTGAGGGTTAACACTTCCCCCTCCCTCACTTTCAAATTTTATCTCTCTCACTTGCTCTCACTCTCACACTTCCACTCTCACACAACAACAACTGCACCCAAGCTCTCTATGACAATATCTTCATCCTTCAACATTCTAGGTTTGAGTATTATTCTTTCATCTGATTTATTTCTTAGATTGTTGTTAGGTTTGTGAGTTGCAACTCGAAAGTAGTTGATTAGGGTTAGGTTTACATTGTTAAAGTCTATTGCATGTTGTTGTTAGTAGTTTAAAATTGTGACCCATATCATTATCTTTTGTGATTGCATGTGAAAATTGGGTACAAATGATTTTGGAACAAAACAGGGGCTGAAAAACTGAAATTCGCAGCCTTCGCTAGGAAGTTCGCACTGCAAACCTGGGGCGAGTTTTCTCCAGGAATTCGCACAGCGAATCTTCCATCGAACATGATAGATTATTTTTCTGATATTTTAGTGTTGCACCCCAAAATTTGCCCAACTTTTTCTTTGCTTGGTTTATGTTTCATTTGTTCTAGCATATTGCATTGCATAGCATTTTGCATTTTTTACAGGGGATCAAGATATGTGTGTGCAATAAGAGGGATGTGCCAAAGGTTCTAAACCTAGTCAAGAGGTTGTATTCAAGTCAACAAGAAGGTTATCATCATCAGAGACAAGGCAAAGCCCTTTGGATAGGCAGATAAGTGTATGTGGTTCACCTCCTGCCTAGGAGGCCATTTGAAGGTTACCTGAGGATCCCAAGCCCATGGTCATGAGGGGAGATTGTCATTTAAGCTCATTGGAGGCCTTGAGAGTCATTTTGGAGTTCATTCAAGTGTTTATACCAAGGGTGAAGAGCTACAGTTGAAGATGGTGCAATTAGGGTTTTCATCTGGTCAACCCTGAGTCAGCTGTGAAATTGAAGGAGATTAAGACTCAATTCCAAGTATTCATGGCCATGGAATGTTGTGTTAAGATACATGGGATATCATTTCAAAATACATTCATCAAGAATCAAAAGTATGAGAAGTGACTGAATTAGGGTTCTCAGGTTAAAATCCCATGTTCAGTGCCTAACTTCAAGACCACCTATCTCAAGATACAAGTCTTATCTCAACTTTTGACCAACATGGAACTTGTAGAGCATGTTCTTAGCTTTATTTTGAGTACTAGAAGTCCTTGATTGGATTTATAGAACTCAAGTTATGATCCATACAAGTTACAGGTCATCAGAGGGATGTGATTTTGGTCAACAAAGGTCAACTAACTTCCAATCCATTTTTGACCTAGAAGGATGTTTCTCCTCAACTTTTGGCCAACATGAAAGTTGTAGGGAATGGTCTTAGCTTTCTAAAAAGTACTAGAAGTCTTTCATCGGATTTGTAGAACTCAAGTTATGAGGCTTGCAAGGCAGGGGTATTTTAGGAAGGCAAGATTACAGGTCATTTTCATTATAGGTCATTTTCACCACTTTGCACACTTCAAATGGAAATCTCTCCAACATCAAACTTTCTCCAAATGGGGTCATTTGCATTTTCAAACATCAAGGTACCATTGCTTTGGCTTGGATTGAAGAATCCCTAATGAAATTTCCATGAAAAAGGCCTTAAAATGAGAAAATCATATTTAATTCATTTGGAATCATTTTGTATCAACTTTGTGCATTTTTTGAATGCAAGACACATTTGGAACACAATTCCAATCTTGGATGTGGAGTTTGAACTTAAATCAATGGACATTTTAACCCTTTCTTCAATGATAAGTAACATCTCAAAAGCACACCATAAGATGAAAACAAGGGATCCTTTTCAGCCCATTGATCAGCCTACTCGTTATGCAAGTCAGTCATGCCATCTTTACAGTTGGGCAAGGACAAATTCGTGTACCTTGCAAGTGGGAAGAGTTTGAAAAAGTGAAATTTGATTTGGGCTTAAGGAGCTTTTATTGGGCCTCCTCTTGATCTGAAGCCATCATATATAATCCCAGCAACATGTTCAATGTCTCAGAAGTGAATTTGGTGAGAGAAAGAGCAAGAACAGTTTGAAAAAAGTGAGGGTGAGAGCGAAAATCGTTTTCTGAGTTTCTTTGAGTTTCAACCAAAACTAAGTATCCAAAAACATTCCTTGAGTTGATTAGAACGTTTCTGGGCATTTTATTGCAAGCTTTGATAGCACACTGAGCTGTGTAGAAGCTTATTTTTTAGGTTACTAACTTTTCATTTTTTTCTCTCTATTCAAGCACTTTTATTGCGCCATTTTTACATATTATTAAACCTTGTGATGTGTAGATGATTTCTGGACAAGTTTGGTTGAGTTTTATGAACTTTGTTTTTTTGATCATCAAGCTTGTTGTTTGCGTTTTTATTTCATCTTGAGGTTTTAGAAAAAACCAATGACAGATTTGGATTCCCCACGACGCGTTGATGATTTTTGGTTTAAACTTTGTTGAAAACGGTTGAGTTTTGATGTTGACCGTGTTGTTGTTGTTGTAGCGTGGCCGGCCGGAAACTTGGTAGGGATGACCGGAAGTTCAGTCCGGCCGGTGGCTTTTCCCTCCAAGTTTGTGTGAGGAAGACGCTGATGTGGCGTCCTGTTATGCGTCCGATGTGATTACTTTCCATTATAACGGTCACGATTAAGACCCATCGTGTACCCGTGTTGACCGCACCACACCAGAGTTCTTTTGAATTCATTAATGTGTTGGCGCGCCCTCGTCCCTTAGATCCATTGACCAGTCCCTTCATCCGTTGGTTGTGGATTTTCCTTGCATTTTCTTTTAATATTTTCTTTTGTTCTTTGTTTCTATTTAATTCATTAATAATAGCTCCAATGTTCCAAAAATTTCACAAAAATATGTTTTAGAAACCTTGTGATGTCTATTATTTTTAGACATTTTTTATTTTATTTTTTAGATTATTTTTCAGTTTTTTTTTATAGAATTAAATATTGGAGTTGTTTTAAATGGATTAAATTGTGACATTGCTTGCTCTTTTAATTGTTTCTCTCATTTCCTTTGGGTCCAATGACTAAAATTCAGTCCTCATATCAATGATGAGTTGAGAAAAGTTTGAGGACCATTTTGCCCCTGTTAGTTGACTCTTGAGTTGACTTTTGATGCATTTCATTTGACCCTAAACAATCCTCCTTCACAATGGAGCACCCTTGTGAATCAATTTCTATGGTGATGTTGTGAAGAGAGTTTGATTGAGATCTCTTGTACTATGTTTGCCAACATGTTTATGAGCTTATTTCATTTTATTTATTAATTTTTGGATCATTTTCCTATTTTTAGAGTAGTTTGCAAGTCAAGCTATTTAAAGGAAGGTCCATACAAGCACATTGACCTAGTTTGCTTCGGATATGACATTTTTGGATCCTTTGAACCTTCAAAGCCTTTTGATTCATATTTCTAACATGTTGAGGATGATGCTTGTTCATTTTTAGGTCATTATATTATGTTTAGCTTGTTCTTTTGGTTGCTTACTTTTGAGCTTTCAATTAGGGTTTCTTTGTGAAACATGTGTGCTTCCCTTTGGGAATTGACTTGCACTCCTTTGTGCTTTTTTTTGCTTTGGCTTTTGAGAGATTTTAGTTTATATCCCTTGCTGTCCAATGACCTAGGAGTATCATTTAAGGTGGCTTGGTCTCTCCTTTGGAGGTACTTGAAGCATACCTAAAATGATGGAATCCTTGACGACATTTCTTGTTGATTTCTTTGTGCTTCTTTGTACTTTACTTGTCATGCTCATGGTTGAGTGTCTATTGTGAGTTCCTTGATGTCCTCACATGATCTCCCATCCTCACTTTGTCTTAAGTTTTTTTTATATTTCATTTGTATTTTGTTTTGTGCCTTATGGTCGATGTTGTTTGGTTTAGGCCATTTCATCCCATTTTAGTGCACTTGTTTGTTTTCATTGGTGCATTTGCTTGTCCTTTCTTCTATTGAATATTTCATATTGTTGTTTGAGGTTGAGATAAGCTTGTGGAGGTCTCTGCCCCACACCAATTTCCTCCCTCATTCCATGTTTTCATTCTTACATTGTTTATGTTGTTCTTGTTTCCTCTGTTGTCTCTTTTCCCTTAGGACCTCTAATCTCTCTTGTTCAAGAGAGGTTATGATAGACATTAGGATCTTAACCATGTATGAAAACATTAGGATAGTTTCATTCCCCTTTCATCCCAACTTTAGGAGCATTATGCATGACAACTTTAGGGTCCAGTTTCCCCTTAGTTTGTGTCTTTCTTTTCTCATCTCTTAAACAATCCAAAACATCTAATAAAGGTTAATGGATATTGTACGTTACGAGCCTTAAGCTACTTGGGAAATGGTTGTTGAAGGGTTTCCTTTCAATGGCTTGATTGTTTAGTATAGCACCCTTTGGGTGATATGCGACGCAATCACTCCTAAGTCATAGTCTCTAGTGCGATATGAATTACAAACCGTTCAAAAACACTTCTTCTCTAAAAAACACAAAAAACAATCATTCAAACTTCTTTTTGCTTGTTGGGGCCTTTAATCCTTTGATAGATCATTTTCATAACAAGAGTGTTGTTAACTTTTAGTTCTACCGCAAACGTAACGTTTAAGTCTCCCATGCTCGAGCTGCATACACCAACTGCTGGAACTACTTGTTAACCCAACTTGTTTAAAAACAGTTGAGCGAGCATGTGTCCCCCGTTAGCCCGAACTACGTTTGCTCTGATCTCTCATACCTGTTGAGAGTACATAGGCACAAGACGCGACGTCTTGGCGAGCAAACTTCCCCCCTTTTTTCACTCGTAGTTGGTCGAACTACGTTGACTTTGACTTCTCATTTCAGATGAGATACATAGGCACAAAGCGTCGTTGCTTTGCCGAGTCATTTCTTTTCCTTTGTCCTCAGGTCTGTAGTTAGATAGTTTCAATCACCCTTTTAGATAGACAACAAACGTGGATCCCGTCGAGTACGACGGACGCGAGGGGTGCTAATACCTTCCCCTTGCGTAACCGACTCCCGAACCCGAGATTTGGTTGTGATGACCGATCTTATTCTTCTTTTCGTTAGGTTTTCTTTGAGTGTTTCCTTTCCCTCTCTTGGGATAAATAACGCACGGTGGTGAGTCTTCTGTCATTATCGGCCCTCGATTTTCCCAGTAGCGACATTTAGTGATCCATGGGGTTGTTTAAGCTTGCTTGCTTGTTTTCTCTGGGCTAATCTGTTGTGTATTGGACGCTATTTATCTGTTTTGTTGGTGCATATCGCTCCTAAAGTTGTGGCGTCCAAGAAAAGAAGGATCGGGAGAACCTCACATCCACAACCAATTAAATACGACAGTGACCGCTTTGTAGGACCGAAACAGAAAGCAAGGCATGTGGCCTTGGAAAAGCGAAGAATATTGTCGAAAAAGCGTTTCAACATCAATCCTGAAGGGTCCTACAGAACTGTTGTTGCCATCATTCATAGCAAGCGGTGGAACGCTTTGGTTACACCTACGGACAACTGAAATATTGAGGTTGTTAGGGAATTTTATGTTAATTCTCTTCCAAACGATGATGAGCCATTCACCTGGACAACATGAGTGTTAGTCCGAGAGGTGAGCTTTGATAGAGACACTATTAAAAGAGTTCTTGGAAGGCACCTGAATCTAGGAGAAGATGAAATCGATGACTATCATATGGACTTAAGCCTCCACAGAGATACCGACCTAATTTCTGAGGCTTTGCTTTTGGAGGAGAAGTCAATTGAGTTGAACCCATCTAGGGTTCCAAGGTGTTATCACCGAGAGGATATGAAACCGTTGCCTCAATTGGTGCTTCTGTTGGTTTTGAAAAATATAAAACCAAAGTCGCACACTTCTACAATGTCGATCCCAGTGGCACACTTGGTTCACTTCATTCGTATAAATGTTTAGATTGATGTAGCTCGGATCATAGCAGATGAAATAAAATCTATGGTGGAGAGTAGTCTTAAGGATGGTGCTCGCGTTAATTGCCCCTTCGCCTTTCCATGACTCATCATGGCACTTTGTGTTCATGCGAGGGTTAAGCTACATTCGCGTCGACAGGTGATGATTCTGGCTGCTATTGATGATAGGTATATGGACAAGTATTGTCGTCCCAAAGGTTTGAAAGGAAGTTCTTCTACTGCAGTTGCTTCTGATGTCGGGGTTACTGAAGGCCCCGAGGTTACATTCTCTCAGGGTTTTGATCTATTTCAGCAGGTTGTATGCAACTATAATTGGGACCGGATGACAGCCACACAACATGCCATGATTGATATTCATGACTCTATGCAGGTACTCCAGTTGCAGTGCCGCGATCTCTCCGCCGAGTACAACATGATGACTAGGGAGAAATTCCTAGCCCATGCGAGTTGGCCTGAGGTCAGGTCTACGTTTGGAGAGGGGGTGGGTACTTCTGGTCCTGATGATGACAGTGCTGGTGTAGGCGATGGTGATGATGCTGAGGGATTCGAGGATGAGGAATCTGGTTCAGATAAAGGTTCAGAAAGTGTGGAGGCTACAGAGTTCGATGAGGACTGATTTTGTTTGTGTTTCTATTTTGTGAGCATGATCCTGAGTAACTTCCTTTGGTCTGCAATGTGAAGTTTTCTTGTACTTATATCATTGCTTTTATTATAATTATTGTATTGTTGTTTTGGATAATGTTTATGTACTATTTTGGGGTGTCTTCACACCTAAGCACATTTTTATCTATTATTATTAATGTTAATTAGTTTTTATGTTAAAAGTGTTGTTTATATTTTGTAGTGTAAATTTGTTTAAAATTTTTGGTGGTATTTAATGTTTCCCATGTTGTTGGGCCCTTAATGAACTTCTAGATTAGTTGCTCTCTGTAAAGAAGTATCCAATGAAGATTCGTCCAAGTTTTGATGGCGATGATAGTATGAAACAAGTGAATATTGTCAAGGTACATGGTTATCTTTGTTTAAAATTTTAGAATGCTTAAGAACTTAAGTCTTTGTGCAAATTAAATTTGTTCTTTTAGCAACTTGTTTGAATGATGGTTTCACTTAGGATCAAAAACCACAATTTGTGAGAAAGCTTCCATTGTTTACTAAATGTTGGATTACTAATAAACTTTGTTGATTCGTTTGGTTCATGCTTTATATTGTGATTATTGTGAATTTATAGAAGCATTAGAAATGATCAAGGCACTTGTTTTTATTGAGCACAACCATGTCCAAATGTAACTTACCCATGAGTAGAGTGAATTCATTAACCCCCTTTGAGCCTAAACAATGTGAATCTCATTCTAGATTTTGTGAGATTCTAAAAAAAATTCTTGAACCCTTGAATTTTGTTTAATTGTCCTCTTTGCCATAAAAAGTAAACAACGTTCACTTGAGGGTTGGATAAAAATAAATTTAGGGAGAATGAAAAAGAAGAATGGTAGGTTGCTATAACTTTTGTAAAATTCAAGCAAGCATTAAAAAAATTGTATGAATATGAACGTAAAAAAAAATAAAGGAAGAAGAATCCTTATTATTTATCTTAAGAATATTTTAATATTTTATATTAAATACATATAAATTCTAAAGGATGCCCACTCAAACTTCCATTTAATATATACAATAGTTAATACATATTTGTAAAGTGTTGCAGTAGCAATTTGTATTTTGAATTCGGAAATAGGAAATACTTTTGACCTGTTGTTGTAGGTGAAATAATACAACATTTGGTAAAAGAGTTGTTGAAACTGTTTGTTTCATCAAGGGACACAACCTTGTGAAACAACACTACCTGACATGTAAATTTAGTATTCTGGATTAAGAAAAATATATTTTAAAAGCTGTTATGGGTGAGAAGTGCTCAATTGATAAAAATGATGTGAATGAGGAATTGGATGATGAAGTGGCAAATGATAAGGAAATAAGGCACAACAATAGAATAAAAAAAAGCATCCAAGGTGGACCCAGTTTGTTAGTGAGTGAGAGCATATTAGTAGTGGGTAGCTTTAAGCCTGTGGGTGTGAATTTGTATGAGATCATTCTCTCTCTCTCTCTCTCTCTCATTCACCATAGCCATTTTTGTATTTGTCTCTGAATATTGCTATATAGATTAATTTGTCATTAACTGGTGCTTTCATTCCATTCATGGCCGACAACACCAGAATGAAAGAGCTTGCAACAGAGGTACAATGTCAAGGTGAAGTTCTGGAGCAGAACGAAATGGTCAATGCTACTCGTTTTGAGCGAATGGAGAAGATGCAACAGGCATCGGAGTCACGATTTGCAGAGCTGTCCACATCGATGGAGATGATGCTGAAATAAATGCAAGCTTTAGTCGTCACCCATGGAAACCAGAACGTAGAGACACGCTCAACATTGTCAGGGAATGCTTATACCCCACCCCTTTTTCATGTTCGCAACATCAAACTGGAGTTTCCAAGATTTAATGGTAAGAATGTTCTTGATTGGATTTTTAAGGCTGAACAATTTTTTGGTTATTATCACATTCTAGATCCAGAGAGATTGACTATAGCTTCTGTTCACCTAGAACACGAAGTTATTCCGTGGGTCCAAATGGTTACTAGATCTCAACCATTTCAATCATGGCATGATTTCACAATAGCTCTGGAATTTTCTTTTGGCCTCTCAATTTATGATTGCCCCAGAGCATCCTTGTTTAAACTGCAACAAACAAAATCAGTTAATGATTATTACTTTGAATTCACTACTTTTTCCAATCATGTTTATGGATTAAGTAATGATGCATTAATTGATTGTTTTGTAAGTGGATTGAAAGAGGAAATTCGTAGAGATGTTATGTTGCATTGTCCTATTTCAATTGTGAAAGCTGTGTCAATTGCCAAGTTATTTGAGGAAAAATTGACTGCTCAGAAATATGTATCTGCTCCATAGAAATCAGCTTTTCCCCAAAATAGAACTCACTTCAATCCAACCAGAAATGACCAAACACAAACTACCGAAAAAGCACCCAACCCACCATTACTTCCCACACCACCTACTCGACCTATGAGCCAATTCCAAAAGAACCCTGCAATCAAAAGGATTTGTCCAGCAAAGATGCAATTAAGAAGGGAGAAAGGCTTGTGTTACTTTTGCGATGACAAATTCTCTTTTTCACATAAGTGCCCAAACAAGCATTTGATGTTACTGGAGCTGCATGATGATCCTGAAAATCTCGATTCACATACTTCAGCAGACATAACTAGTGCAACCGAGTCAGAAGAGGTGACAGAACATCACTTATCTTTTAATGCTTTCCATGGAGCTACAGGAATGGGTGTTATCCGATTTAAGGGCTATATTGGTCCTATCTGTGTTTCGATTCTGCTGGATGGAGGAAGTTTAGATAGTTTTATTCAACCACGTATTGTTAAGTACCTAAATTTAGATGTGGAACCGACTAAAGGGTGCAAGGTTCTGGTTGGAAATGGACAGAACATGCAGACTGAAGGTGTGGTCAAGAAACTGTCTCTGAAGATACAGGGCATTGAGGTTACTGTGCCTTCTTATCTCTTGCCTGTAGCAAAGGCATATGTCATCTTAGGCGCCCCATGGTTAGCTTCATTGGGACCTCATATAGCTGAATATGCTACATCTATGTTAAAATTTTACCTAGATGGAAAGTTTGTCACATTGCAAGGTGAAATTGGTAACAAACCGGTTGTTGCACAGCTGAATCTTTTCAAGAGATTAAACTAGATAAATGCAATTAGTGAGTTGTTTACTATCCAAAAGATTGATCCTGTTGTTATAGAGGATAATTGGAATGACAGACTCGTGGATCTTGATCCTGAAATGAGTACATTGTTGCATACATACAGAGAAATATTTCAAATACCTAAAGGACTACCTCCTACGAGAGAATTGAGTCATGAGATATTATTGAAAGATGGAGCACAACCTGTGAAAGTGAGACCATATAGATATCCACATAGCCAGAAACAACAAATTGAAAAGATGGTGCAGGACATGCTTGAAGAAGGTATAATCCAACCAAGTCTTAGTCCATTTTCATCCCCAATTATTCTAGTGAAGAAGAAAGATGGAACTTGGAGATGTTGTACATATTATAGGGCTTTGAATGCTATAACTATCAAGGACAGTTTTCCCATGCCTACTGTGGATGAATTTCTTGATGAATTACATGGAGCAAAATATTTTTCTAAGTTGGACCTTCAATCTGGTTATCATCAGATACTTCTCAGGAAAGAGGACAGACAGAAAACGACTTTTAGAATGCATCAAGGCCATTATGAATGGTTAGTGATGTCGTTCGGGCTTACCAACGCCCCAGCTACATTCCAAAGACTTATGAATCAGCTTTTATAACCATTGCTAAGGAAGTGTGTTCTTGTTTTCTTTGATGACATCCTAATTTATAGCCCTTCATGGCATTCACATTTGCAACATGTAGAAACTGTGTTTCAAATCTTAAGTCAAAATGTCTTATATGCAAAACTCCCAAAATGTTCATTTGGCTTAACTGAAGTAGAGTACCTTGGTCACATAGTTTCTGGGGATAGGGTATCAATGGATAGAACAAAGTTTCAAACGGTGTTAGATTGGCTTATACCGACAAACTTGAAATAGCTACAAGGATTCCTTGGCTCACCGGATATTATAGAAGATTTATTAAGTCTTATGCGACCTTCATCGGCCCTCTTACTAATCTTTTGAAGAAAGATTCTTTTATGTGGGATGAAAATACGCAAAAAGCTTTTGCACAGTTAAAAAGAGCAACCACTTCAGCCCATGTCTTAGTGTTACCAGATTTTTTGCAAATTTTTATCCTTGAGACAGATGCTTCTGGTACAGGAGTGGGAGCAGTGCTAAGTCAAGGAAGGCATCCCATAGCTTTCTTTTCTAAGAAGATGACACCGAGAATGCAGCTACAATCAGCGTATACGCGAGAGTTTTATGCAATCACAGCGGTGTCACTTCCGCGAAAATAAGGTGCCGGCAAAACAGAAAATTCGCCACCTTTCGTTATTTATCCCTCAGAGCGGGAAAGGAAACGATCGGAAAAACCTGACGAAAAGGGTATAAGACAAGGTCATCGCAACCGTTGTCTGGGTTCGGGAGTCGGTTACCCAAGGGGAAGGTATTAGCACCCCTCACGTCTGTCGTACTCGACGGGATCCACGCTTGTTGTGTTTACTAGACGGGTTGGTTTTATCTATCTACCTATCAAGTCTGGCTTAGAAAAAAAAGTGACTCGGCAAAGCGTCACACTTTATGCCTACGTATTCCCATCAGAGAATGAGAAATCAGAGTCAACGTAGTTCGACTAACTACGGGTTACGGGGGAGGTGGCTCGCCAATACATCAGTATTGTGCCTACGTACTCTCAACAACTATGAGAGATCAGAGCTTACGTAGTTCGGGATAATACGGATTATGGGAATTCAGATTCATCTGTTTTATCGAGTAGGGTTAAACAACAATTCCAGCAGTTAGGGACAAAGCCTGTTTGCGGTGGCGCTGAAGTTTAACGACACTCTTTTCTTCAGAAAAACTTCCTTTGAATTATGGGCCCACGGGGCAAAAGGTTTGAAGTTTGTTTTCTGTCTTTTACGGAAGAACTGTTTTTTATGGATGTTTGCAACTAGTATCGCACTAGAGACTATGACCTGAGAGTGAATGCGTCGTATGTCACCCAAAGGGTACCATACTAAACATCCAGATTGTTGAAAAGAAACTCTCCAACAATCCTTTCTCAGATAGCTTAAGGCTTGTAACGTACGACGTCAGTTAACCTTTATCACTGTATTTTGCTGTTGTTTTGAGATGAGAAGAGAAAGGGGCTCCACTAAAGGGAGACTATCAAGTCCTAATGTTGTCATGCCAAGGATTCATCCTATGGTTGAGGTTTAAAACAGGGAACTCCTAGAAGTTATCATGCATAGGTTTCAACCTAAAGTTCTAATCCTCACTTCCTTATCAAAGGAAATGAGATTCCTAGGGGATCATCTCAATGATAAATAGAAAATAAAGCATCAGCTTAAACAGTAAACAGATATACAGTAAAATGCATGCAATGCAAGTGAGGGAGGAAATGTGTGTGGGGCAGCAGCCTCCACAAGCTCATCTCAACCTCAAGCCAGATATGAATAACTGCAATCATACAGAGGAAATAAAATAAAGTGCTATCAAGCAAGATATCGGTGACTGCAATCATACAGAAGAAATAAAATGCTATCAAGCAAACACAAACCACATGGACAAGGGAGCTGGGCTCTATCGAATACCCGCAAGCAAAGCCACACAGTAAAAATACAAGCAGAGGGAGCAACTCAACCTCTAGTGCAATCATGCTCCTAGCTTACATCAGTCTAGATATGGACTTATTCTAATGCATCAAGCAACTCAAACAAGTCACATCAATACAGAAAAGAAAATAGACAGGAAAGAAAACAGATCAACAGCTTCCCCAGCTTCACAGCAAAGCAATCTTCTGACAGCAGTTCAGTCTTCAGACTTCAATCACCCTTCAAGGCTATCATCCTTCATGACAAGTATCAACTTGCTCCTCCCTCAAGCTTCAGCTTTACAATCAATTCCACCTTCAGGCTTCACTCCTAACTGCTTGTATCAACTTGATTCCTTCAGGCTCTCAATGCATCAATGCAGGTGTCAACTTATCCTTTATTCCTCTAGCCTCAGCTCTTCACTCAATCTCAATTGGATCTCCTTCACAAGCATCAACTTGGTCTTCTTGCTTCAGCTCTCTTTTCTTTACCAGTATCAACTAGCTTTCCTCTTCATCTATAAGCTTCAGCTTCTCAGAGTAGTCTTCAATCACCTGGAAGTGTAACTTCACTATTCAATCTTCTTCAATCAAGGAACTCCATCCTCTAACAAGGGAGAAATATGCATCTATCAAGAGCAAAGTTTGGATGGTTGGTAGCAGAGTGAAGACCAAAGGTCACCACTGAGCATCCTGTCATCAGAGAAAGGGACCCTCAAAGGTTCTACCAATTTGCAAAGAACCACACATCCTACCAAAGGAGGTATGAGGCCTTTACAAGGGACCTTACATCATAGGGAAGAATGGAATTGATCAACATATTCCATGTTTATGAAGGAAGAGAACTATCTAGAAGCTCTGCCTACAAAACCCTAATCTTAACCTAATCAGGACTACACCACAAGAAGGGAAGATCTTCAAATTCAAGCCTCTTCAAGCAATCCAATGCATCTTCAACTTGTCTTCATCATCATCCAAGAACAAGCAAAGCAAAACCCTAATCTAAGGGAACTAAAGATGTTAATCTAGTTGAGTTAGTGCCTTAGAATCATCTAAAACTAGCACCTAAACCAAAATCAATCAAAAATAGTTAATTATCTTATAAATTTCTACAAAAATTCCTAAGGGATCCTAATTCAATTAAGACTGCCTCATACAAAAACCAGGGACTAAATCATCTATTAATTCCTACAATTAAGTCCTAAATCCAAAGGTATCAACCATAAACCCTAAAAATGGAGCTTCTAAAGGTTTCAACCTAAACTACCACCTATGTTCATCACAAAAAAGTGAGAAAATTCTATAGGGAGCATGCATATCTATTCTAACAACTCACAAAAAATCAGGATCAAAATCATCATCACATGATCACACAAAATTCCAAAAAATCAAGTATCAACATTACTATTTTAATATCAATTAAAATTTGAAAATTCCCATAAAAATCAGAAAATGCATGAAATAAAAATATTTTTCCTCTAAAAAATACTAGACCCTATCATGAATCTAATGCAAAAAGAATGGGATCAATTGACTTATTTTTCAATTTTATATGATTTTATCAAAAACCATGAATAAAGTGAAAAAATAAAGAAAATTAAAAGAAAAAGATAAATGCACGGTGCAGATAGTAATGAAAATCAATTCATTTTGGAGATTGGGCCATGAGGGGGGTGCTGATATCAATCTTTTCATTAAGCCCAAAACCATAAATAAATGAAACGCTGCGTTCCATTTAGCTCAGACCCTTCACAAATTGAGAAGCTCGCGTGGCCGTTGGATGGGGTCTTTGGTCCAAGTCAAACCTTGATCTGATGGCTATCAAGTCATCTTCTCCAATTCAAACCTCTGAAGCTCAGGTCACCTGTGCGCCCAAAACCACCGCCGGTGACTTTCTCCGGTCACCATTCCACAACCCTAGTTCAACATAGAGTCCATCATAGGCCACGATCCCTTAATGAAACATGTCCCAAATTCCCTCACGAATTCATTCATGCCATTTATTCTCTCTGAAACCTCAAGATTCGCCATAACCAATTCTCAACCGAAAATGGTAACATCCTTATTTGGTCACTAATTCTCAAATTAATGGTCTGAAATCATTCCTACACCGTTCTACAATGCATCTAACATCCTAATTCGTATTGATTCTACCTAATTCATGCTGGAGGAAGAAGTTTACATACCTGTCAATTCTTGATGAACAGATGCACTAAACCTTCAAATCAAGCTCTCCAACCTTCCAGGCACGATCAATGGATCATTTCCTTGCTTCTGTATGCAATAGAACTGGTTGAAAACTCCTGAAACTTGAAACCCGATGGTGAGTTGTAGGTGGAAAAATCTGAGCTCAAGAACACCAATCAGCCACGAATTTCTCTTGATTATGATCTAGAATTAATCCCTACCACCCATGGAAGAGATTGCAATCAAGAAAATGGATGGAAAGTGAAGAAATTGGTGAAACCAAATTCAGTTACAAGCCATGAAATCTCAATCTCTATCTCTGCTCTCTCCTTCAATCATCACCAACCTTTTCTTTGGATCACCTCTACTCAATATATAGAACATGTATGAGTGATCTAGAACCCTCTAGATCCTTCTAATGAGAATCCAATCTCTCATGTCATGAGAATTTCAACCATATGCCATGGTATGCATAGTTCTGTTTGCAGCTTGAAATCCATCCCATTCTCTTCCAATTTCTCCTCTAGTGACATTTTGGAAGTGTTTTGCTTGCAAGGGGCTTTGGTTGTACCTTGATTCTAGGTTTTGCAAATGTTACTTAAGAGGTAAGTAACTACTTTTGAAAGCAAGTCCACAAATTAAATTTCAACTCAAAAATGTGGCTAAACCAATGTTCTTAAAATGTTTTCTAGAGTCAAATGACCTATTACATGCCTTGGTTTGGATGTGTAGGTCAAAAGTATCAATTTCCATCTTTGATTCATTTAACTTATACCCTTATTTTAGGTTATTTTTGTAACTTTGAGCTACAAGCATTTCCAACATCTCACGACCTCTTCACTAGCCTTAAAACATCACTTTGAACAAGTTTTATGTTGAACATTTTCTCATTTGAAGCTTGGAAATAGGAGTTATGGCCTTATGCTTGAAATGACCTATAATCTCCAAATGACCAAAATGCCCTTGACTTGTCAAAGCCATAACTTGAGCTCTACAAATCCTATCAAGGACTTCTAGTACTCTCTAGAAAGCTAAGGGGATAAGAAACAACATTCATGTTGACCAAAAGTCCATAGGAATCATCCTTCTAGGGAAACAGTTTGATGCAAGTTGGGTAACTTTCAAGCTCCCAAATTCACATACCTCAGATGACCTGTAACTTGTCAAAGTCATAACTTGAGTTCTACAAATCTTACGAAGTACTTCTAGCACTCAAATTAAAGCTAAGACCATGCTCTACAACATTCATGTTGGGGGCAAGATGAGATAACAATCACATCTTGAGCTAAAATGCCTTGAAGATACGAGTCAAACTAGGGGATTTTACACTGTCAAGCCTTAGAAACCCTAGCTTGAAACTTCTCAAACTCTTCAATCATGATGAGTTGACCTTGGAATCATCCTTATAACATATCAATGTATCAATCCATGATCACATGGCTCTTGGATTAGGTCTCAACCCTCTCCAAATCATCAGTTGACCTAGGGTTGACCTAGTCAAACCCTAACTGCACCACTCATGGCTGAGCCTTCTTAATCTTGCACAATGACCTGTCTAGGCATCAAAGTGATCTTTAAAACTTCTCATGAGCTCTCTCAAGACCTCAAGTCTAGCCTCATGGCTTCAGAATCATCTGATGACTTCCCACAACTCTCAGGCTAGGATACCTGCACACTTGGCTTCAATCACTCTCTCTGAGGATCTCTTAACTTCTCTGACAAGGATATCAACCCTTGAATACTTGAATGACCTTCTTAGCTAGCTTCATAGTCTTGTGTAGCTCTTGATTGGTAATCATACCTCTTGATCTCCTACATACATGTCAATGAAATGCAAATGATAATGCTAATGTGAATGAAATGAAACATAAGCTAGGTAAAGAAATGGCCGGCAAATTTTGGGGTGCAACAGCTGCCCCTATTCAAACGGCTTGAACCTGACTGGGTGAGAAGCGAACGTCTCTCAAACAATCAAGGTACGAGACGGTTGAATACCAACAAACCCGGAAATTTGCCAAATGCACCAGTACACGGTACTCCGATAGGGACAAATCTTCGGAAACTGAAATATTAGCTGCCCGACAACTAGCTGGGGAATTGGTCACACGGTAACCGGTGATACATGGTCGATCATGCCGTCAGGCATCGGAATCCCTCGGGACTTATCAAATCAACAATCAAGTTAATCATGCCATCGGGTATTCAAAGAAATTTTTGGGCGTCAACCGGACTTCATCACTAAGTCAGGAATAGAATTCTCAGTCAATCATGAACCAATTGGGGATATCCAAACTTCTACCATCAGGCACTCCGCATCAGCTGAGAGAACTGCTTCGTCAATACGGATAGACTTCAATCATCAAGTCTTCAAGGGAAGTTTCAACTTCGCTGTTCAGGAACCTGCTGGGGATGACACATCTCCGCTGGGAGATTCTGGAGAACCGTTAAGTTACTCTGCTTCGGGGTCCGGGAATCATTCTGGGTGAGTCATCTCTGCTGAGGAAATCAAGAGTCATCTTGAACAAATGACTCCGCGGGGACGTCAAGAATCATCCTGAACCAATAACTCTGCTGGAGGTTTCGGGAATCATCCCGAGCACTCACTCTGCCGGGGGCTCTAGGCATCAACTTGAGCAACCAACTCTGGCGACTTCACTGGGGTTTTAAGAGTCATCTTGAGCAAGCGACTTTGCTGGGGAGAATTCAAGAATCATCTTGAGCAAGCGACTTTGTTGGGGAGAATTCAAGAATCATCTTGATCAAATCATTCTGCGGAGGAACACCTGCAAAACAAGAACGGTAACGACCTAGCTCAAGTTTCATATGCGTATGCTTTGGCAATGGCGCAATGCTCCACACGGTGGAAATGCTATGCGTTTAGGGTAAATGCTATGCAATCATGCAAAATGCTACGATCCCATCAGCAAAATAAATGCTGAAGGGCGAATCCTCCTGTCAAGGAGAAAGAACCACTCTGGTGGAGGAAGGACTCATCCTGCCAAGGAGAAAAAGTCACGCCAATCTCAAACGGACTCCACCTGGGGAAATGAACCTCAGTCGACTGCTGCGGGGGAACAAAGCTCCACGAGAACCTGGCCCTGCTGAGGAAGGCGATGTCAATCGCAGAAACAAACTGCACGGCATTCGCAGCCAACCTTTCCTGGAGGTAACGACTCCGGCGGGGAAATACAGCATCAGCTATTCAACACTCTACTGGGGAAAACCAATCATGGCCCGAACTGCTTTCCAAGGACTCGGCTCCCGTGGGGAACTGCAAACTCGGCTGGGGCAGTAGGAATCATCCTGCATGCCGGGGAGAGTACAACTCTGCGGGGAATTTCAATTCTGCTGAAGACTTCAGTCTGGAACTATCAATTGCTGCACACTTCAGTATGTGACTCAGCTAGGGAGGTGATGACCCTTCGGGATGCATCTGATTGGGGAGAGAATCCTCTCTTCCTGGGGAAAACATATCAATGCTTACGATCTCACGTTCAGACTCTGCGGGGAGAGGCTGCTGAACTCTGCTGGAGAAGAAGGAATCATCCTGCTTGGGGACGCATACGGCGTACCACCTGGTATATGCTACACCTGCGACAACACAAACAAACAGACAAGATACCCTTCTCAAAGGGGCCTATCAAGGTTATCATCTTGTGACAATGTTCAAGTAATTCATTGTTTCAACAATCAGTGGCCTAGGCCAATAAGTTTATGTATGCGCATTTTATCAAAAACATCGGCGTTCTTTTTCGCAAACAAAACAGATAAATGCGAAACAAACAAACATAATTGCTGAATGGTATACATTTTATTGATAACGAACCCCTGAATGGGTAAAAATGTTTTACAACAGATGCAAGCTCCTGGAATGAGGAAGCTGCGCGAATATAAAAACATAAATATACATCAGTATATACACATGTCGGCAACGAGGCGTAGACAAACACCATGAGTTGATCCCTCTATGACCCACTCGACTTTGATACTTCTCCGACGCTTCAGCTTCAGAAGAGATTGATTCAGATAAACGGCCCTCAGGTCTTCCAAACCACTAAACAATGAAAGTCCACACGCGGAACGCAGTCATTTGCTTTTTCAAATCCCTAACTTTTGCCTAAATCGCCCTTCCGGGTTTTCGATTCACCGGGATACCCTTTTTTGCCAAAGTCGCCCTTCCAGGTTTTCGACTTTGCGCGTGTACATTTTTTCAATTTATATCCCAAATTTTTGCCCGAACCTTTCTCCTTTTTTATGGTTCGTCGGGATGCCCCATTTTTTCCTGGATGCTCTTTTTCTTTCCAGCGGGTCATTTTTTAAGCAAAGTATTTTTTAACTGCGTCCGCGTTCACAGGGGATGCAAAATATTCACCATCCATCGTGGATAACAACAAAGCTCCTCCCGAGAAGACCTTGCTGACGACGTACGGACCTTCGTAATTAGGAGTCCACTTACCCCGGTGATCGGAGTGTGGAGGAAGAATCTTCTTCAGGACAAGATCACCCATCTGAAAGCTTCTAGGGCGCACCTTCTTATCATAAGCTTTCTTCATTCGGCTTTGGTACAGACGACCATCAGGCTGAGTTGGTTTAGTCGGTTCTTAATCCATTATGCCTCATCGAGTTTCACGTCAACCAAAACTCGCAAAGAAGGGATCTCCACCTCTAACGGTAGGACAGCTTCCATACCGTACACTAAGGAGAAAGGAGTTGCCCCGGTTGATGTACATACCGTTGTACGATAACCGTGCAATGCGAATGGCAAAATCACGTGCCAATCTTTGTAGGTCACAACCATCTTCTATACAATCTTCTTAATGTTCTTATTGGCCGCTTCAACGGCTCCATTCATCTTCGGCCGGTAAGGAGATGAGTTGTGGTGTTCAATCTTGAAACTCTGGCACAGCTCCTTCATCATCTTGTTATTCAGATTCGAACCATTATCAGTAATGATCCGCTCGGGAATTTTGTAACGACAGATGATGTCCCTCTTTATGAATTTAGCCACCACCTGCTTGGTCACATTAGCATATGAGGCTGCCTCCACCCACTTGGTGAAGTAGTCGATAGCTACTAGAATGAAGCGATGACCGTTAGATGCAGTGGGCTCGATCTTGCCTATCATGTCGATGCCCCACATGGAGAACGGCCACGGGGAGGACATGACATTCAACGGGCACTGCGGCACATGAATCTTATCAGCATAAATCTGGCCTTTATGACATCTCTTCGCGAATTTAAAGCAATCCGATTCCATTATCAGCCAGTAGTATCCTGCTCTCAGGATCTTTCTCGTCATAGCATGCCCGCTGGCGTACGTACCGAATGTGCCTTCATGGACTTCTTCAATGAGCGTACTCACCTCTTTCTCATCTACACATCTGAGTAGCACGAGTTCGTGGTTTCTTTTATACAAAACTCCATCAGGATTGAGATAAAAATTTCCAGACAGCCTCCTCAGAGTCTTCTTATCCTGGGTTGACGCTCCCGCAGGATACTCCTTAGTCATAAGGAAGGTCTGGATATCATGGAACCATGGTTTGCCGTCGGAGGCTTCCTCGATCGCAAAGATGAATGCAGGTCTATCAAGACGAGAAAGGACAATTCTTGGAGCTTCATTCCTAAAATTGACTTTATACATCGAAGCCAACGTGGCTAAGGCATCAGCCATCTGGTTTTCAGCCCTGGGCACATGATGGAGTTCCACTCGATCAAAGAACGGAAGTAGCCTTCTGGCATAATTCATGTACGGCACCAAATTCGATTAGCGAGTCTCCCACTCCCCTTTAATCTGGTTGATCACAAGCGCCGAGTCACCATATACGTCTAGGTTCTTGATTCTCAAATCAATTGCCTCCTATAGACCCATGATGCATGCTTCATACTCCGCTTCATTATTGGTGACTGGAAACGCCAGTCTCGCAGTGAACGGGATGTGGGATCCGTGGGGAGTCGTGATGATCTCCCCAATGCCACTTCCATAAGAATTAACCGCCCCGTCAAATATCAATTTCCACTGGGATTTCCTATCTGGACCCTCGTCGGGCAACGGTTCATCACAATATTTCGCTTTAAGAAACATGATATCCTCATCAGGGAATTCAAATTTCATCGGCTGATAATCCTCGATCGGCTGTTCGGCAAGGTACTCAGACAATACGCTTCCCTTGATGGCCTTCTGGGAAACGTACTGAATGTCGTATTCCGTCAACACCATTTGCCATCTGGCAATCCTGCCCAAAAGTGCTTGCTTCTCGAAGACGTACTTGATCGGATCCATCTTCGAAATTAGCATGGTGGTGTGATTGAGCATGTATTGTCGTAAACGTTTGGCAGCCCAGGCTAGTGCACAACACGTTTTCTCCAGCATTGAGTAGCGAGATTCACAGTCTGTGAACTTTTTACTCAAGTAGTAAATGGCATGCTCTTTTCTGCCCGTCTCGTCATGCTGACCGAGAACACACCCCATATTATTCTCAAGAACTGTCAAGTACATGATTAGTGGTCGTCCGGCCACTAGGGGTATCAAGATTGGAGGTTCCTGCAGATACTACTTTATCTTATCAAATGCCTTCTGGAATTCCTCGTTCCAGATAATCGCCTGATCTTTCTTTAACAGTTTGAACATCGGTTCACACGTGGCCGTGAGCTGAGAAATAAACCTTGCAATGTAGTTTATTCTGCCCAGGAAACCACGAACTTCTTTTTCTGTTTTTGGCGCTGGCATTTCTTGTATTGCTTTTATCTTCCCAGGATCAACCTCAATGCCTCTTTCACTCACGATAAACCCCAGTAGTTTTCCAGACCGTACTCCGAAAGTACATTTGTTAGGATTCAGCCTCAACCTGAACTTCCTAAGCCTCTCAAAAAGCTTCAACAAATTGACCAGATGTCCCTCCTCCGTTTGGGACTTCGCAATCATGTCATCAACATAGACTTCAATCTCATGATGAATCATATCATGAAACAAAGTTACCATTGCTCGTTGGTAAGTGGCCCCTGCGTTCTTCAGACCGAAAGTCATTACCTTATAGCAAAATGTCCCCCAAGGGGTGATAAACGTAGTTTTCTCCATGTCCTCCGGTGCCATCTTGATTTGATTGTAACCGGAGAAGCCATTCATGAATGAAAACACGGAGAACTGAGCTGTATTTTCAACCAACACATCGATATGAGGCAGCGGGAAATCATCTTTAGGGCTCGCCCTATTCAAATCCCGATAATCGACTCACATTCGTACCTTACCGTCCTTCTTCAGTACAAGCACTATGTTAGCGACCCACGGAGGGTAAGTAGTGACCGCTAAGAAGCCGACATCAAGTTGCTTTTGCACTTCTTCTTTGATCTTAACGGCCATATCTGGTTGTGTCCTTCTAAGCTTCTGCTTAACAGGAGGGCAATCTTCTCGCAGCGGCAAGTGGTGGACCACGATGTCAGTGTCAAGTCCGGGCATATCTTCGTATGACCAAGCAAAGACGTCACTATACTCTCTCAGCATCTCGACCAATCTCTGCTTGACATCACTCTGCAATGCAGCCCCTATCCTGACGTTCCTGACTAGTTCTTCAGAACCCAGATTCACAATCTCGATTTCTTCTTTGTGAAGCAGAATAACTTTCTCTTCTTGTTTCATCAAGCGGGCCAACTCTTCGGGAAGGTCTTCGTCTTCATCAATCTCTTCTTCGGCTTGATAGATCGGGAAATCAAAGTCGAAGTGAGTCGTAGAAGGTCCAGAGTCGATGTCATCTGTTATGTGGATCCTGCAATAACAAGGGTTAAGCTTAAAACAAGGATATGCAGTTTAGCACAAACCCCATTGCCATTTTGTTGTTTTTCAAAACAAGTATAAAACAGGAATAACAGAGATCACAATATTTGAATACAAAGAAAAACGCCTTTTGATTTATTGATAAAATGCATGTACATAATCAAACGAGGCCCTGACAATAAAACCACCATGCCCCGGGTAGGACATAGGGTTGTACAATGATTGGAAAAAGTAAATCATTACTCTTTGCTTGTCATCTGGATGATATCCTTGACGGACCAGTTGTTGAGGCCCTCGCCTGGCTTGCTTGGCTGGATCCAAGAGTCTAAGTCACAATCGCTATCTCCGCTGTCTTCAGACACTGCGTTGACGCTTTCAAATATCACCCTGCCACTGGTAAACTGGATCGGCCCTTTACCTCGCGACGCACTGCTAGAAGAGGAGGCTTCAGCCGCAGGAGAGTACCCCAACCCAAACTTGTCTTGCTTTTTAGGTATCTCCAAAATTCGCCCCCAGCCTGGGGTAGATCCGGCTTGAACAACGGCTCGGGCTTCCTTGAAGGACGAGAGAGTCATCTCTGGTTTCTCGGTGATTACAGGAGCTACGTTCTTGACCTTAACAGCTTCGAACGCTTGGCATAGGGTTTCGTGGATTTCCCCATCCATCTCAACATATTTGAAGGACGACAAATGGCTCACCATTATGTCTTCCTCGCCACATATAGTCACGATGTTACCTCCGACAGCGTACTTGAGTTTCTGGTGCAATGTGGAGGTCACGGCACCCGCAGAATGGATCCATGGCCGACCTAAGAGACAGCTGTAGGCAGGCATGATGTCCATGATGTAAAAAACTGCATCGAATGTTTCCGGCCCGACTTGGATTGGCAACGTCACCTCCCCGAAAACATGGCATTTGGTTCCATCGAACGCTTTCACAACCAGATCACTGGGTGTGCACATCACTCCACGAGTATCCAACTTCATCAATGCCTTCTTCGAAAGAACATTGAGCGATGACCCTGTGTCGACCAACACGTGAGACATAATCGTTCCCCTACACTCTATCGAGATGTGCAGGGCGCTATTGTGGTTCCTCCCCTTCGGCGTCAGCTCTAGGTCAGTGAACCCTAACCCATTTCCAGCATTCACGTGGGCTACGACCTCCTCTAACTTGTTTACCGATATTTCCTGCTGTACATATGTGGCGTTCAATACCTTCAGCAGCGCGTTGCGGTGTGCCTCAGAACACAGCAACAGATTCAGGATGGAAATCTTCGAGGGTGTCTGATGGAGGTGATCCACAATCTTGTAGTCACTCTTTTTAATCAACCTCATAAATTCCTCGGCGTCTTTAACGAGTAAGTCTTTTTCTACCCCGCAAGGGATCTCTTTGACGACTTTACTTTTACCTTTATCAGTTGCATCAGCTCTGTCCGCTTTATCCGTTACGACCTCAGGCGGTGCAAACACTCTCCCGCTGCGAGTGATTCCGCTAACGCTCGCTAGGTTCTCCACAGACGACCCAAACGATTCTAGTTCCAACCTCTGTCCATTGCAGTAGACCTCTACCCCATAATGCCATGGGACAGCGTTGGTGCTTTTGAAAGGTATCGGCCCAGCTTTGGTGATAGTAATTGTGGGCGGTCTGGGTGCATAAATAGTTATCGTCTGGCGAGGGATGGTGATGGTGGCAACCTCATCACCTTGCTTCAGCATTACCTCTCCCGATCCGCATTCGGCCCTCCGGCTAAACTGCAGGATTCCCTTAGTCATCAGACTTTGAATCCCCTCTATCAACTGTTCACATCCATCAGGACTTGTCGCACAGCCCATGCACAGTTCTCCACAACCTGGAAAGAAACCTCTTTTCATCAGCTTAGCTTTAACGAAGCTAAGTGGTGCCTTCAGATCTCTGATGTCAGCCAATAAATCCAAGCTCTCGTCTTCAATAATGGCATTTACTCCACCTCCCCTGTGATTCGGCATAGGGTTCTTCGTGACCTTTGGCACATTATCTGAGAAGTTGATGATCTTAGCGTCCACCATGTCCTGCACCTTGTGCTTGAAGGCTTTGCAATTTTCTATTGTGTGGCCTGGTGCCCCTGAGTGAAACTCACAAGTTGCATTCGCGACATAACCTGGCGGAGGTGCCCCTGTCAAGGGAGCCAAGGTTCTCTTCTGGATCAACTGTAGCTGGAGCAGAGTCTGCAAGAGTTGAGCGTACGACATGGGCGGTGTCTCGAGGTGACAGCTCGACAGAGGTGCCCTGTTCTGCTACTTTATGTACCCTTGCTGATTCGGCTGTTGCTGCTTCTGCTGCTGCTGTGGCTGTTGAACTGCCGGAATAGTTATGCTGGCCACCTGTTGGTGAGGGCCTTTACCCTTCCTTCGAGCGTTGGTCACAGCGCTCGTTTCTCCTTCCCGTCTTTTGCCACCATAAGGTTTCTTTCCGCCTCCTCCAGCTAAGGATGAATCACCTTGAATTTTCCCCAGTTTGATCCCATTTTCAATGTGCTCACCTGTGATAATGAGATCTGAGAAGGTTCCAGACATACCGCTGACCAATTTCTCATAATAAATCCCTGGGAGAGTGGCTACGAACATTTGCACAAGCTCGCGTTCAACCATCGGTGGCTGAACCCTGGCTGCCAATTCACGCCACCGCTGGGCGTATTCCTTAAACCCTTCATTGTTCCTTTGCGACAGATTCTGTAGTTGGACTCGGTTCAGAGCCAAGTCATTGTTATATTGGTAGTGGTGCACGAACGCTTCAGCAAGTTCCTTCCACGTGCGCACGCTGGTAGGTTCCAGACTCATGTACCATTCCAGGGAGGGCCCGGACAGACTGTCTTAAAAGAAGTGCATCAGCAACTTCTCGTCCTTAGAATGAGCGGACATTTTCCGGTAGTATGATCTCAGATGAACGCGAGGGCAAGTGGTGCCCTTATACTTTTCAAAGTCAGGTACCTTGAACTTGGGAGGCACCTTGAAATCAGCAATCAGTCCCAACTTGGACATATCAACGCCCAGGGTGTTCTAGTTCTCGATATTCCTCATCTTATCCTCGAGTGCCTTGAACCTTAGACGTGCTTCAGCAGTCAGCTCCCCTTCGGCACCTCTCTGAGAGAACACATCGTCTTGACGATCTTCTAACCACGGCTGAGGCCCAAACAGATTTCCAACACCCGCATTGCCATTGCCCAGCCCAACATTGACGTTAGCTTCGAAATTCCCATTACCGACGCCCTTCGTATTACCATTGAGTCCCATGTTAGCTATCACATTGCCGTTGGCACTGCCATTCCCCCCGGTCACGGGGACGCCATTCTGAGGAGTTTCAACTGGTGGAGGGGTAGGCACGGTCCCACCATGGAGTACGCCATTGCTATCGACCCTTGAAATCAGAGGTTGAACCAAGGTTCTGAGCTGATCCTGGCCATTGGCAACCACTTGCATGAGCTCCATGAAGAGGTCCATTCTCTCTCGGAGTTCATGAACGTCAGTCTGCACTTGCTCCATGATTCTGGTTTGGTTTGCTCTGGTCGGATAGCGGTGGATAGGTCTCTGATCAATCCTGGAACAACCTGAAACAACCTGTAAACACAAAAGGGTTAGGAAAAACGACAAAGTGCTCATTATGCAAATGCTTCATGCAAATGAAAACGTGTGTCTGTGCGTTGGGGAGATTTCCCCCGATCCTAGTGCCTGAGTGCCAGTGCTGATAATAAGAAGTCTGAGTCCAGTCATGGAAATAACGTCTCATATATATAAAGAAAGCCCATCAAGGCAGTACACAACATCAGTGAGTACAAGATGAATCAATAGCATGACCTCAGCCAACAGGCCTGGTGATGGTCAGCATGCAACAATGATCAAACAAAAGGAACACAAATAGTCAAGTACGGCCACGGGCGCGAAACTCTTCTAACAAATTCCTCGTTTCTGGATGATCAGGCCGAGTGAGTAACCCTTCGACGAGTAACTCTCTCTGCATAGTGGTGTACTAAAGACCTTCGACCGAATCTTCCCATGCTCCTTCGCCGAAACAATCTTCTAGCTTCCGCTTCTTGGACTCAAACATCAATTTGCGCTCCTTCAAGTTAGCGAGAGCTCTGTTGAGCTGGCCTTCAGCGGCATATCTGCGAGCGGTTTCTTCATCAAACCTCTTCTCACTAGCCTTCACCTGGGCTTTCAGCTTGGAGATCTGTTGCATCAGCTTATCCTCCCACTCTTTCCTGTTGTCCAGGGAGGCCTTCCAATGTTGGTTAAACTTGGATATCCTCTGGTACGCTTCGTCCAAGTGCTGCTTCTTCGTGGCCAGCACATCGTTGACAGCCTTGAAGTCTCGACCCATGCGCTCGCGCTCAGCTATCTGCTTAGTCAAATCCGTACCTAGCTGGTTCACCAGCTCTGTCTGCCTCTTGAAAGAATGAACGACTTCGCTTCTCTCGCCTCTGAGTTGAGCCAATTCTTTCTCCAGTTCTTCATTTGCCCTCTTCAATTCATCTCTCTCAGCTAACACCTAATTATGCTGCTGAATAGGCACGGTGGTAGGCTCTACAATCATTGGAGGGCTTTCTGGCTTGGCAGGAGGAAACAGCATCCCTATAGCATCTGCTCTGGCTCTGATCCAAGTCACATACGGAGTGTAGGCTTGGCTATTGCTTTTCCCCAGCAATGGTTTTCCCCTCTTACTGATACCATTCCAAGCACGCTGAAGCTTAGATAACATATCCCCCTCTCGAAGACCAGTGAGGTACAGAGATTCCTGCACCTCTTCATCCTTCGGCGGAGCTCTCAAAGCATAAGCAAACTGTCGGACTAGCAGAGACGGATTATAGTTTATACAGCCCTTCCTGCCTATCAAAGGCACGTTCGGAAACCCGATGCAGCTGAAGATGATCTCGGTGCCCAACCTATCTCTGTCAAACCAGTCAACATCCTGTGCTGATAGACTCATCAAATGCTCAGACCACTCATCCGTGGCTGCAGACGAAACAAAGGGACCCCTCTTAGGTAGATGACTATCAAGCCATTTATAGAGCAAGGGCACACAACACGAGACATTCTTACCCCTTCTGTTCTCGTTTTTGTAGTGGATGGAATGGTAGGCGTCTCCTATCAAGGTAGGGACTGGATTCCCCGAAGCAAAGATGTGGAAGGCGTCGAAGTCCACAAAGTCGGGCATATTGGGGAACAGAATGATGCCATATATGCACAGAGCGAGAATGGCGTTGAACACGACCCAACATCTGTCTTTGGCGCACTGCTGAGCCTTTCCCACTAAGAACTGCAAGGAGAAACCGGGAACCTTGTTCCAACTAGTCAATACCAACTCGGAGGCATCCAGATGAAGTGAAGGAGCTAGACTAGCCAGATTAGGCTCAGCATCCATATGAACAAAGGGCATCTGACTCTTGATAGGCACACCTAACAAATCAACATACTCCTCTAGTGTGGGTGCAAGAACAAAGTCCTGGAAAGTAAAGCATCTCAACGGAGGATCGTAGAACTGCAGCAGAGCATGCAACCCGTTCAACTTAAACACAGAGGGTTTACGAACCAAATTGAGCAATTTGCCGTAAGACTTTCTGAACTCATCTCTCACAGAATCATCTGCTAAAGCAATCAAACCAGTTAGCTGAACGACATCAGGAGCAGAGAGCTTGTAAGCCACGGTCTTCCTCAGAGGACCCATAATAATAGAACAGAAGGCCAGAAATCCTGAATCGGGGGAAAACGGTACCTGCAACACAGACACACGTTAATGAAGTGCAAATGGGTATGCAAAGCAGTGTAAAATGCAATCATGCAGCAGGAGATCAAGGCAACTGTGCTGTGGAGATTCTGTATCAACAAAACCATAATGCTGCTCTATCAAGAACAACCACTATATCTGATAAGAAGAAAATCCTGGTATCGGACCACAAATCTGCTCTGTCAAGAACACACACACATAGGGCCATAAATCTGCTATGTCAAGAACAACCATCTGATAATAAGGACCTCTGATACAGGACCAGAACTCTGCTCTGTCAAGAACAAACATCTGATAATAAGGACCTCTGATACAAGACCAAAACTCTGCTCTGTCAAGAACAAACGCACATCTGATAATAAGGACCTCTGATACAGGACCAAAACTCTGCTATGTCAAGAACAAACATACATCTGCTAATGAGATCCTCTGACACAAAACTGATTCACTATCAAGAAAATCAGGTAGTCTGAAGGTTAGGGTTTCCTGCAACAAACCCAACCCTGCTCACAGGTATGGACCTAAATTGACACAAGTTCGGCATCCTATGCGGTCATCACCGTCACAGACATTCAAGAGGGGTGATACGATACCCAGAAGGTGTGGCATCACCAGCTCATGAAGCGGCCTCACTCGGCTGAATCCTAAATGATTGGTCCCCAGAGTCGACAATCCCCCAAACCAACAACCCCCTCAACCCAAAGGGTTGAAAAAGAAGTCAACCGAGAGAACCTCGTCTGAGAGTGGATTTCATGAGACACTAGTGCCTGCAAAGCAAGCACGCGCCCACTAATTTCCACAACTAATGCTAAGTACACTCAAGCCTGGGTCTGGCTTCTCACTCATCAGAATGCCCCTCCCACAACAGCACATATAATCATATCATACTAAAAATAAACTGCGGGAAGTAAAAATGCGATAAAGAAACACAACCCAACAAGTAATCATACAAGCGCTAGGATTGACTCTCGCAGGGGACGTCGGATCCCCAAACTGACTCGCATTCGGGACGTTGGATCCCAGGAAACTATCAAGTCCCCAGCAGAGTCGCCAGTTGTCGCTTCCGCGAAAATAAGGTGCCGGAAAAACAAAAGAGTCGCCACCTTTCATTATTTATCCCTCAGAGCGGGAAAGGAAACGATCGGAAAAACCTGACGAAAAGGGTATAAGACAAGGTCATCGCAACCGTTGTCTGGGTTCGGGAGTCGGTTACACAAGGGGAAGGTATTAGCACCCCTCATGTCCGTCTTACTCGACGGGATCCACGCTTGTTGTGTTTACTGGACAGGTTGGTTTTATCTATCTACCTATCAAGGCTGGCTTAGAAAAGAAAAGTGACTCGGCAAAGCGTGGCACTTTATGCCTACGTATTCCCATCATAGAATGAGAAATCAGAGTCAACGTAGTTCGACTAACTACGGGTTACGGGGGAGGTGGCTCGCCAATACATCAGTATTGTGCCTACGTACTCTCAACAGGTATGAGAGATCAGAGCTTACGTAGTTCAGGATAATACGGATTACGGGAATTCAGATTCATCTGTTTTATCGAGTAGGGTTAAACAGCAATTCCAGCAGTTACGGACAAAGCCTGTTTGCGGTGGCGCTGAAGTTTAACGACACTCTTTTCTTTAAAAAAACTTCCTTTGAATTATGGGCCCACGGGGCAAAAGGTTTGAAGTTTGTTTTCTGTCTTTTACGGAAGAACTGTTTTTTATGGATGTTTGCAACTAGTATCGCACTAGAGACTATGACCTGAGAGTGAATGCGTCGTATGTCACCCAAAGGGTACCATACTAAACATCCAGATTGTTGAAAAGAAACTCTCCAACAATCCTTTCTCAGATAGCTTAAGGCTCGTAACGTACGACGTCAGTTAACCTTTATCACTGTATTTTGCTGTTGTTTTGAAATGAGAAGAGAAAGGGGCTCCACTAACGGGAGACTATCAAGTCCTAATGTTGTCATGCCAAGGATTCATCCTATGGTTGAGGTTTAAAACAGGGAACTCCTAGAAGTTATCATGCATAGGTTTCAACCTAAAGTTCTAATCCTCACTTCCTTATCAAAGGAAATGAGATTCCTAGGGGATCATGTCAATGATAAACAGAAAATAAAGCATCAGCTTAAATAGTAAACAGATATACAGTAAAATGCATGCAATGAAAGTGAGGGAGGAAATGTGTGTGGGGCAGCAGCCTCCACAAGCTCATCTCAACCTCAAGCCAGATATGAATAACTGCAATCATACAGAGGAAATAAAATAAAGTGTTATCAAGCAAGATATCGGTGACTGCAATCATACAGAAGAAATAAAATGCTATCAAGCAAACACAAACCACATGGGCAAGGGAGCTGGGCTCTACCGAATACCCGCAAGCAAAGCCACACAGTAAAAATACAAGCAGAGGGAGCAACTCAACCTCTAGTGCAATCATGCTCCTAGCTTACATCAGTCTAGATATGGACTTATTCTAATGCATCAAGCAAGTCAAACAAGTCACATCAATACAGAAAAGAAAACAGACAGGAAAGAAAACAGATCAACAGCTTCCCCAGCTTCACAGCAAAGCAATCTTCTGACAGCAGTTCAGTCTTCAGACTTCAATCACCCTTCAAGGCTATCATCCTTCATGACAAGTATCAACTTGCTCCTCCCTCAAGCTTCAGCTTTACAGTCAATTCCACCTTCAGGCTTCACTCCTAACTGCTTGTATCAACTTGATTCCTTCAGGCTCTCAATGCATCAATGCAGGTGTCAACTTATCCTTTATTCCTCTAGCCTCAGCTCTTCACTCAATCTCAATTGGATCTCCTTCACAAGCATCAACTTGGTCTTCTTGCTTCAGCTCTCTTTTCTTTACCAGTATCAACTAGCTTTCCTCTTCATCTATAAGCTTCAGCTTCTCAGAGTAGTCTTCAATCACCTGGAAGTGTCAACTTCACTATTCAATCTTCTTCAAGCAAGGAACTCCATCCTCTAACAAGGGAGAAAGATGCATCTATCAAGAGCAAAGTTTGGATGGTTGGTAGCAGAGTGAAGACCCTAATCTTAACCTAATCAGGACTACACCACAAGAAGGGAAGATCTTAAAATCCAAGCCTCTTCAAGCAATCCAATGCATCTTCAACTTGTCTTCATCATCATCCAAGAACAAGAAAAGCAAAACCCTAATCTAAGGGAACTAAAGATGTTAATCTAGTTGAGTTAGTGCCTTAGAATCATCTAAAACTAGCACCTAAACCAAAATCAATCAAAAATAGTTAACTATCTTATAAATTTCTACAAAAATTCCTAAGGGATCCTAATTCAATTAAGAATGCCTCATACAAAAACCAAGGACTAAATCATCTATTAAGTCCTACAATTAAGTCCTAAATCCAAAGGTATCAACCATAAACCCTAAAAATGGAGCTTCTAAAGGTTTCAACCTAAACTACCACCTATGTTCATCACAAAAAAGTGAGAAAATTCTATGGGGAGCATGCATATCTATGCTAACAACTCACAAAAAATCAGGATCAAAATCATCATCACATGATCACACAAAATTCCACAAAATCAAGTATCAACATAACTATTTTAATATCAATTAAAATGTGAAAATTCCCATAAAAATCAGAAAATGCATGAAATAAAAATATTTTTTCTCTAAACAATACTATACCCTATCATGAATCTAATGCAAAAAGAATGGGATCAATTGACTTATTTTTCAATTTTATATGATTTTATCAAAAACCATGAATAAAGTGAAAAAATAAAGAAAATTAAAAGAAAAAGATAAGTGCACGGTGCAGACAGTAATGAAAATCAGTTCATTTGGGAGATTGGGCCATGAGGGGGGGTGCTGATATCAATCTTTTCATTAAGCCCAAAACCACAAATAAGTGAAACGTTGCGTTCCATTTAGCTCAGACCCTTCACAAATTGAGAAGCTCGCGTGGCCGTTGGATGGGGTCTTTGGTCCAAGTCAAACCTTGATCTGATGGCTATCAAGTCATCTTCTCCAATTCAAACCTCTGAAGCTCAGGTCATCTGCGCGCCCAAAACCACCGCCGGTGACTTTCTCCGGTCACCATTCCACAACCCTAGTTCAACATAGAGTCCACCATAGGCCACGATCCCTTAATGAAACATGTCCCAAATTCCCTCACGAATTCATTCATGCCCTTTATTCTCTCTGAAACCTCAAGATTCGCCATAACCAATTCTCAACCGAAAATGTTAACATCCTTAATTGGTCACTAATTCTCAAATTAATGGTCTGAAATCATTCCTACACCGTTCTACAATGCATCTAACATCCTAATTCGTATTGATTCTACCTAATTCATGCTGGAGGAAGAAGTTTACATACCTGACAATTCTTGATGAACAGATGCACTAAACCTTCAAATCAAGCTCTCCAACCTTCCAGGCACGATCAATGGATCATTTCCTTGCTTCTGTATGCAATAGAACTGGTTGAAAACTCCTGAAACTTGAAACTCGATGGTGAGTTGCAGGTGGAAAAATCTGAGCTCAAGAACACCGATCAGCCACGAATTCCTCTTGATTATGATATGGAATTAATCCCTACCACCCATGGAAGAGATTGCAATCAAGAAAATGGATGGAAAGTGAAGAAATTGGTGAAAACGAATTCAGTTACAAGCCATGAAATCTCAATCTCTATCTCTGCTCTCTCCTTCAATCATCACCAACCTTTGCTTTGGATCACCTCTACTCAATATATAGAACATGTATGAGTGATCTAGAACCCTCTAGATCCTTCTAATGAGAAATCCAATCTCTCATGTCATGAGAATTTCAACCATATGCCATGGTATGCATAGTTCTGTTTGCAGCTTGAAATCCATCCCATTCTCTTCCAATTTCTCCTCTAGTGACATTTTGGAAGTGTTTTGCTTGCAAGGGGCTTTGGTTGTACCTTGATTCTAGGTTTTGCAAATGTTACTTAAGAGGTAAGTAACTACTTTTCAAAGCAAGTCCATAAATTAAATTTCAACTCAAAAATATGGCTAAACCAATGTTCTTAAAATGTTTATAGAGTCAGAATGACCTATTACATGCCTTGGTTTGGATGTGTAGGTCAAAAGCATCAATTTCCATCTTTGATTCATTTAACTTATACCCTTAATTTAGGTCATTTTTGTAACTTTGAGCTACAAGAATTTCCAACATCTCATTACCTCTTTACTAGCCTTAAAACATCATTTTGAACAAGTTTGATGTTGAACATTTTCTCATTTGAAGCGTGGAAATAGGAGTTATGGCCTTATGCTTGAAATGACCTATAATCTCCAAATGACCAAAACGCCCTTGACTTGTCAAAGCCATAACTTGAGTTCTACAAATCCTATCAAGGACTTCTAGTACTCTATAGAAAGCTAAGGGGATAAGGAACAACATTTATGTTGACCAAAAGTCCATAGGAATCATCCTTCTAGGGCAAAGGTTTGATGCAAGTTGGGTAACTTTCAAGCTCCCAAATTCACATACCTCAGATGACCTGTAACTTGTCAAAGTCATAACTTGAGTTCTACAAATCCTACCAAGGACTTCTAGCACTAAAATTAAAGCTAAGACCATGCTCTACAACATTCATGTTGGGGGCAAGATGAGATAACAATCACATCTTGAGCTAAAATGCCTTGAAGATACGAGTCAAACTAGGGGATTTTACACTGTCAAGCCTTAGAAACCCTAGCTTGAAACTTCTCAAACTCTTCAATCATGATGATTTGACCTTGGAATCATCCTTATAACATCTCAATGTATGAATCCATGATCACATGGCTCTTGGATTAGGTCTCAACCCTCTCCAAATCATTAGTTGACCTAGGGTTGACCTAGTCAAACCCTAACTGCACCACTCATGGCTGAGCCTTCTTAATCTTGCACAATGACCTGTCTAGGCATCAAAGTGATCTTCAAAACTTCTCATGAGCTCTCTCAAGACCTCAAGTCTAGCCTCATGGCTTCAGAATCATCTGATGACTTCCCACAACTCTCAGGCTAGGATACCTGCACACTTGGGTTCAATCACTCTCTCTGAGGATCTCTTAACTTCTCTGACAAGGATATCAACCCTTGAATACTTGAATGACCTTCTTATCTAGCTTCATAGTCTTGTGTAGCTCTTGATTGGTAATCATACCTCTTGATCTCCTGCATACATGTCAATGAAATGCAAATGATAATGCTAATGTGAATGAAATGATACATAAGCTAGGTAAAGAAATGTTGGGAAAATTTTGGGGTGCAACAGCTGCCCCTATTCAAACGGCTTGAACCTGACTGGGTGAGAAGCGAACGGCTCTCAAACAATCAAGGTACGAGACAGTTGAATACCAACAAACCCGGAAATTTGCCAACTGCACCAGTACACGGTACTCCGATAGGGACAAATCTTCGGAAACTGAAATATTAGCTGCCCGGCAACTAGCTAGGGAATTGGTCACACGGTAACCGGTGATACATGGTCGACCATGCCGTCAGGCATCGGAATCCCTCGGGACTTATTAGATAAACAATCAAGTTAATCATGCCATCGGGTATTTAAAGAAATTTTTGGGTGTCAGCCGGACTTCATCACTAAGTCGGGAATAGAATTCTCAGTCAATCATGAACCAATTGGGGATATCCAAACTTCTACCATCAGGCACTCCGCATCAGCTGAGAGAACTGCTTCGTCAATACGGATGGACTTCAATCATCAAGTCTTCAAGGGAAGTTTCAACTTCGCTGTTCAGGAACCTGCTGGGGATGACACATCTCCGCTGGGGGATTCTGGAGAACCGTTAAGTTACTCTGCTTCGGGGTCCAGGAATCATTCTGGGTGAGTCATCTCTGCTGAGGAAATCAAGAGTCATCTTGAACAAATGACTCCGCGGGGACGTCAAGAATCATCCTGAACCAATAACTCTGCTGGAGGTTTCGGGAATCATCCCAAGCACTCACTCTGCCGGGGGCTCTAGGCATCAACTTGAGCAACCAACTCTGGCGACTTCACTGGGGTTTTAAGAGTCATCTTGAGCAAGCGACTTTTCTGGGGAGAATTCAAGAATCATCTTGAGCAAGCGACTTTGCTGGGGAGAATTCAAGAATCATCTTGATCAAATCATTCTGCGGAGGAACACCTGCAAAACAAGAACGGTAATGACCTAGCTCAGGTTTCATATGCGTATGCTTTGGCAATGGCGCAATGCTCCACACGGTGGAAATGCTACGCATTTAGGGTAAATGCTATGCAATCATGCAAAATGCTACGATCCCATCAGCAAAATAAATGTTGAAGGGCGAATCCTCCTGTCAAGGAGAAAGAACCACTCTGGTGGAGGAAGGACTCATCCTGCCAAGGAGAAAAAGTCACGCCAATCTCAATCGGACTCCGCCTGGGGAAATGAACCTCAGTCGACTGCTGCGGGGGAACGAAGCTCCACGAGAACCTGGCCCTGCTGAGGAAAGCGATGTCAATCGCAGAAACAAACTGCACGGCATTCGCAGCCAACCTTTCCTGGAGGTAACGACTCCGGCGGGGAAATACAACATCATCTATTTAACACTCTACTGGGGAAAACCAATCATGGCCCGAACTGCTTTCCAAGGACTCGACTCCCGTGGGGAACTGCAAACTCGGCTGGGGCAGTAGGAATCATCCTGTATGCCGGGGAGAGTACAACTCTGCGGGGAATTTCAATTCTGCTGAAGACTTTAGTCTGGAACTATCAATTGCTGCACACTTCAGTATGTGACTCAGCTAGGGAGGTGATGACCCTTCGGGATGCATCTGATTGGGGAGAGAATCCTCTCTTCCTGGGGAAAACATATCAATGCTTACGATCTCACGTTCAGACTCTGCGGGGAGAGGCTGCTGAACTCTGCTGGAGAAGAAGGAATCATCCTGCTTGGGGACGCATACGGCGTACCACCTGGTATATGCTACACCTGCGACAACACAAACAAACAGACAAGATACCCTTCTCAAAGGGGCCTATCAAGGTTATCATCTTGTGACAATGTTCAAGTAATTCATTGTTTCAACAATCAGTGGCCTAGGCCAATAAGTTTATGTATGCGCATTTTATCAAAAACATCGGCGTTCTTTTTCGCAAACAAAACAGATAAATGCGAAACAAACAAACATAATTGCTGAATGGTATACATTTTATTGATAACGAACCCCTGAATGGGTAAAAATGTTTTACAACAGATGCAAGCTCCTGGAATGAGGAAGCTGCGCGAATATAAAAACATAAATATACATCAGTATATACACATGTCGGCAACGAGGCGTAGACAAACACCATGAGTTGATCCCTCTATGACCCACTCGACTTTGATACTTCTCCGACGCTTCAGCTTCAGAAGAGATTGATTCAGATAAACGGTCCTCAGGTCTTCCAAACCACTAAACAATGAAAGTCCACACGCGGAACGCAGTCATTTGCTTTTTCAAATCCCTAACTTTTGCCTGAATCGCCCTTCCGGGTTTTCGATTCACCGGGATACCCTTTTTTGCCAAAGTCGCCCTTCCATGTTTTCGACTTTGCGGGTGTACATTTTTTCAATTTATATCCCTAATTTTTGCCCGAACCTTTTTCCTTTTTTATGGTTCGTCGGGATGCCCCATTTTTGCCTGGATGCTCTTTTTCTTTCCAGCGGGTCATTTTTTAAGCAAATTATTTTTTAACTGCGTCCGCGTTCACCGGGGATGCAAAATCTTCACCATCCATCATGGATAACAACAAAGCTCCTCCCGAGAAGACCTTGCTGACGATGTACGGACCTTCGTAATTAGGAGTCCACTTGCCCCGGTGATCGGAGTGTGGAGGAAGAATCTTCTTCAGGACGAGATCATCCGTCTGAAAGCTTCTAGGGCGCACCTTCTTATCATAAGCTTTCTTCATTCGGCTTTGGTACAGACGACCATATGCAATCAATGCTAACCTCTTCTCGTCCATCAAGCTGAGTTGGTTTAGTCGGTTCTTAATCCATTCTGCCTCATCGAGTTCCACGTCAACCAAAACTCGCAAAGAAGGGATCTCCACCTCTAACGGTAGGACAACTTCCATACCGTACACTAAGGAGAAAGGAGTTGCCCCAGTTGATGTACGTACCGTTGTACGATAACCGTGCAATGCGAATGGCAACATCTCGTGCCAATCTTTGTAGGTCACAACCATCTTCTATACAATCTTCTTAATGTTCTTATTGGCCGCTTCAACGGCGCCATTCATCTTCGGCCGGTAAGGAGATGAGTTGTGGTGTTCAATCTTGAAACTCTAGCACAGCTCCTTCATCATCTTGTTATTCAGATTCGAACCATTATCAGTAATGATCCACTCGGGAATTCTGTAACGACAGATGATGTCCCTCTTTATGAATTTAGCCACCACCTGCTTGGTCACATTAGCATATGAGGTTGCCTCCACCCACTTGGTGAAGTAGTCGATAGCTACTAGAATGAAGCGATGACCGTTAGATGCAGTGGGCTCAATCTTGCCTATCATGTCGATGCCCCACATGGAGAACGGCCACGGGGAGGACATGACATTCAACGGGCACGGCGGCACATGAATCTTATCAGCATAAATCTGGCATTTATGACATCTCTTCGCGAATTTAAAGCAATCTGATTCCATTATCAGCCAGTAGTATCCTGCTCTCAGGATCTTTCTCGTCATAGCATGCCCGCCGGCGTGCGTACCGAATGTGCCTTCATGGACTTCTTCCATGAGCGTACTCGCCTCTTTCTCATCTACACATCTGAGTAGCACGAGATCGTGGTTTCTTTTATACAAAACTCCATCAGGATTGAGATAAAAATTTCCAGACAGCCTCCTCAGAGTCTTCTTATCCTGGGTTGATGCTCCCGCAGGATACTCCTTAGTCATAAGGAAGGTCTGGATATCATGGAACCATGGTTTGCCGTCGGAGGATTCCTCGATCGCAAAGACGAATGCAGGTCTATCAAGACGAGAAAGGACAATTCTTGGAGCTTCATTCCAAAAATTGACTTTATACATCGAAGCCAACGTGGATAAGGCATCAGCCATCTGGTTTTCAGCCCTGGGCACATGATGGAGTTCCACTCGATCAAAGAACGGAAGTAGCCTTCTGGCATAATTCATGTACGACACCAAATTCGATTGGCAAGTCTCCCACTCCCCTTTAATCTGGTTGATCACAAGCGCCGAGTCACCATATACGTCTAGGTTCTTGATTCTCAAATCAATTGCCTCCTCTAGACCCATGATGCATGCTTCGTACTCCGCTTCATTATTGGTGACTGGAAACGTCAGTCTCGCAGTGAACGGGATGTGGGATCCGTGGGGAGTCGTGATGATCTCCCCAATGCCACTTCCATAAGAATTAACCGCCCCGTTAAATATCAATTTCCACTGGGATTTCCTATCTGGACCCTCGTCGGGCAACGGTTCATCACAATTTTTCGCTTTAAGAAACATGATATCCTCATCAGGGAATTCAAATTTCATCGGCTGATAATCCTCGATCAGCTGTTCGGCAAGGTACTCAGACAATACGCTTCCCTTGATGGCCTCCTGGGAAACATACTGAATGTCGTATTCCGTCAACACCATTTGCCATCTGGCAATCCTGCCCGAAAGCGCTTGCTTCTCGAAGACGTACTTGATCGGATCCATCTTCGAAATTAGCATGGTAGTGTGATTGAGCATGTACTGTCGTAAACGTTTGGCAGCCCAGGCTAGTGCACAACACGTTTTCTCCAGCATTGAGTAGCGAGATTCACAGTCTGTGAACTTTTTACTCAAGTAGTAAATGGCATGCTCCTTTCTGCCCGTCTCTTCGTGCTGACCGAGAACACACCCCATACTATTCTCAAGAACTGTCAAGTACATGATTAGTGGTCGTCCGGCCACTGGGGGTATCAAGATTGGAGGTTCCTGCAGATACTGCTTCATCTTATCAAATGCCTTCTGGCAATCCTCGTTCCAGATAATCGCCTGATCTTTCTTTAACAGTTTGAACATCGGTTCACACGTGGCCGTGAGCTGAGAAATAAACCTTGCAATGTAGTTTATTCTGCCCAGGAAACCACGAACTTCTTTTTCTGTTTTTGGCGCTGGCATTTCTTGTATTGCTTTTATCTTCGCAGGATCAACCTCAATGCCTCTTTCACTCACGATAAACCCCAGTAGTTTTCCAGACCGTACTCTGAAAGTACATTTGTTAGGATTCAGCCTCAACCTGAACTTCCTAAGCCTCTCAAAAAGCTTCAGCAAATTGACCAGATGTCCCTCCTCCATTTGGGACTTCGCAATCATGTCATCAACATAGACTTCAATCTCATGATGAATCATATCATGAAACAAAGTTACCATTGCTCGTTAGTAAGTGGCCCCTGCGTTCTTCAGATCGAAAGACATTACCTTATAGCAAAATGTCCCCCAAGGGGTGATAAACACAGTTTTCTCCATGTCCTCCGGTGCCATCTTGATCTGATTGTAACCGGAGATTCCATCCATGATGAAAACACGGAGAACTGAGCTGTATTGTCGACCAACACATTGATATGAGGCAGCGGGAAATCATCTTTAGGGCTCTCCCTATTCAAATCCCGATAATCGACGCACATTCGTACCTTACCGTCCTTCTTCGGTACAAGAACTATGTTGGTGACCCACGGAGAGTAAGTAGTGACTGCTAAGAAGCCGGCATCAAGCTGCTTTTGCACTTCTTCTTTGATCTTAACGGCCATATCTGGTCGTGTCCTTCTAAGCTTCTGCTTAACGGGAGGACAATCTTCTCGCAGCGGCAAGTGGTGGACCACGATGTCAGTGTCAAGTCCGGGCATATCTTTGTATGACCAAGCAAAGACGTCACTATACTCTCTCAGCATCTCGACCAATCTCTGCTTGACATCACTCTGCAATGCAGCCCCTATCCTGACGTTCCTGACTAGTTCTTCAGAACCCAGATTCACAATCTCGATTTCTTCTTCGTGAGGCAGAATAACTTTCTCTTCTTGTTTCAACAAGCGGGCCAACTCTTCGGGAAGGTCTTCGTCTTCATCAATCTCTTCTTCGGCTTGATAGATCGGGCAATCGAAGTCGAAGTGAGTCGTAGAAGGTCCAGAGTCGATGTCATCTGTTATGTGGATCCTGCAATAACAAGGGTTAAGCTTAAAACAAGGATATGCAGGTTAGCACAAACCCCATTGCCATTTTTTTGTTTTTCAAATCAAGTATAAAACAGGAATAACAAAGATCACAATATTTGAATATGAAGAAAAACGCCTTTTGATTTATTGATAAAATGCATGTACATAATCAAACGAGGCCCTGACAATAAAACCACCATGCCCCGGGTAGGACATAGGGTTGTACAATGATTGGAAAAAGTAAATCATTACTCTTCGCTTGTCATCTGGATGATATCCTTGACGGACCAGTTGTTGAGGCCCTCACCTGGCTTGCTTGGCTGGATCCAAGAGTCTAAGTCACAATCGCTATCTCCGTTGTCTTCAGACACTGCGTTGACGCTTTCAAATATCACCCTGCCACTGGTAAACTGGATCGGCCCTTTACCTCGCGACGCACTGCTAGAAGAGGAGGCTTCAGCCGCAGAAGAGTACCCCAACCCAAACTTGTCTTGCTTGTTAGGTATCTCCAAAATTCGCCCCCAGCCTGGGGTAGATCCGGCTTGAACAACGGCCCGGGTTTCCTTGAAGGACGAGAGAGTCATCTCTGGTTTCTCGGTGATTACAGGAGCTACGTTCTTGACCTTAACAGCTTCGAACGCTTGGCATAGGGTTTCGTGGATTTCCCCATCCATCTCAACATATTTGAAGGACGACAAATGGCTCACCATTATGTCTTCCTCGCCACATACAGTCACGATGTTACCTCCGACAGCGTACTTGAGTTTCTAGTGTAATGTGGAGGTCACGGCACCCGCAGAATGGATCCATGGCCGGCCTAAGAGACAGCTGTAGGCAGGCATGATGTCCATGATGTAAACAACCGTATCGAATGTTTCCGGCCCGACTTGGATTGGCAACGTCACCTCCCCGAAAACATGGCGTTTGGTTTTATCGAACGCTTTCACAACCAGATCACTGGGTGTGCACATCACTCCACGAGTATCCAACTTCATCAATGCCTTCTTCGGAAGAACATTGAGCGATGACCCTGTGTCGACCAACACGTGAGACATAATCGTTCCCCTACACTCTATCGAGATGTGCAGGGCGCTATTGTGGTTCCTCCCCTTCGGCGTCAGCTCTAGGTCAGTGAACCCTAACCCATTTCCAGCATTCACGTGGGCTACGACCTCGTCTAACTGATTTACCGATATTTCCTGCGGTACATATGCGGCGTTCAATACCTTCAGCAGCGCGTTGCGGTGTGCCTCAGAATACAGCAACAGATTCAGGATGGAAATCTTCGAGGGTGTCTGATGGAGGTGATCCACAATCTTGTAGTCACTCTTTTTAATCAACCTCATAAATTCCTCGGCGTCTTTAACGAGTAAGTCTTTTTCTACCCCGCAAGGGATCTCTTTGATGACTTTACTTTTACCTTTATCAGTTGCATCAGCTCTGTCCGCTTTATCCGTTACGACCTCAGGCGGTGCAAACACTCTCCCGCTGCGAGTGATTCCGCTAACGCCCGCTAGGTTCTCCACAGACGACCCAAACGGTTCTAGTTCCAACCTCTGTCCATTGCAGTAGACCTCTGCCCCATAATGCCATGGGACAGTGTTGGTGCTTTCGAAAGGTATCGGCCCAGCTTTGGTGATAGTAATTGTGGGCGGTCTGGGTGCAGAAATAGTTATCGTCTGGCGAGGGATGGTGATGGTGGCAACCTCATCACCTTGCTTCAGCATAACCTCTCCCGATCCGCATTCGGCCCTCCGGCTAAACTGCAGGATTCCCTCAGTCATCAGACTTTGAATCCCCTCTATCAACTGTTCACATCCATCAGGACTATTCGCACAGCCCATGCACAGTTCTCCACAACCTGGAAAGAAACCTCTTTTCATCAGCTTAGCTTTAACGAAGCTAAGTGGTGCCTTCAGATCTCTGACGTCAGTCAACAAATCCAAGCTCTCGTCTTCAATAATGGCATTTACTCCACCTCCTCTGTGATTCGGCATAGGGTTCTTCGTGACCTTTGTCACATTATCTAAGAAGTTGATGATCTTAGCGTCCACCATGTCCTGCACCTTGTGCTTGAAGGCTTTGCAATTTTCTATTGTGTGGCCTGGTGCCCCTGAGTGAAACTCACAAGTTGCATTCGCGACATAACCTGGCGGAGGTGCCCCTGTCAAGGGAGCCAAGGTTCTCTTCTGGATCAACTGTAGCTGGAGCAGAGTCTACAAGAGTTGAGCATACGACATGGGCGGTGTCTCGAGGTGACGGCTCGACAGAGGTGCCCTGTTCTGGTACTTTATGTACCCTTGCTGATTCGGCTGTTGCTGCTTCTGCTGCTGCTGTGGCTGTTGAACTGCCGGGATAGTTATGCTGGCCACCTGCTGGTGAGGGCCTTTACCCTTCCTTCGAGCGTTGGTCACGGCGCTCGTTTCTCCTTCCCGTCTTTTGCCACCATAAGGTTTCTTTCCGCCTCCTCCAGCTGAGGATAAATCACCTTGAATTTTCCCCAGTTTGATCCCATTTTCAATGTGCTCACCTGTGATAATGAGATCTGAGAAGGTTCCAGACATATCGCTGACCAATTTCTCATAATAAACCCCTGGGAGGGTGGCTACGAACAATTGCACAAGCTCGCGTTCAACCATCGGAGGCTGAACCCTGGCTGCCAATTCACGCCACCGCTGGGGGTATTCATTAAAGCCTTCATTGTTCCTTTGCGACAGATTCTGCAGTTGGACTCGGTTCGGAGCCAAGTCACTGTTATATTGGTAGTGGTGCACGAACGTTTCAGCAAGTTCCTTCCACGTGCGCACGCTGGTAGGTTCCAGACTCATGTACCATTCCAGGGACGGCCCGGACAGACTGTCTTGAAAGAAGTGCATCAGCAACTTCTCGTCCTCAGAATGAGCGGACATTTTCCGGTAGTATGATCTCAGATGAACGCGAGGGCAAGTGGTGCCCTTATACTTTTCAAAGTCAGGTACCTTGAACTTGGGAGGCACCTCGAAATCAGCAATCAGTCCCAACTTGGACATATCAACGCCCAGGGTGTTCTAGTTCTCGATATTCCTCATCTTATCCTCGAGTGCCTTGAACCTTAGACGTGCTTCAGCAGTCAGCTCCCCTTCGGCACCTCTCTGAGAGAACACATCTTCTTGACGATCTTCTAACCATGGTTGAGGCCCAAACATATTTCCAACACCCGCATTGTCGTTGCCCAGCCCAACATTGACGTTAGCTTCAAAATTCCCATTACCGACGCCCGTCGTATTACCATTGAGTCCCATGTTAGCTATCACATTGCCGTTGGCACTGCCATTCCCCCTGTTCACGGGGACGCCATTCTGAGGAGTTTCAACTGGTGGAGGGGTAGGCACGGTCCCACCATGGAGTACGCCATTGCTATCGACCCTTGAAATCAGAGGCTGAACCAAGGTTCTGAGCTGATCCTGGCCATTGGCAACCACTTGCATGAGCTCCATGAAGCGGTCCATCCTCTCTCGGATTTCTTGAACGTCAGTCTACACTTGCTCCATGATTCTGGTTTGGTTTGCTCTGGTCGGATAACGGTGGATAGGTCTCTGATCAATCTTGGAACAACCTGAAACAACCTGTAAACACAAAAGGGTTAGGAAAAATGACAAAGTGCTCGTTATGCAAATGCTTCATGCAAATGCAAACGTGTGTCTGTGCGTTGGGGAGATTTCCCCCGATCCTAGTGCCTGAGTGCCAGTGCTGATAATAAGAAGTCTGAGTCCAGTCATGGAAATAACGTCTCATATATATAAAGAAAGCCCATCAAGGCAGTACACAACATCAGTGAGTACAAGATGAATCAATAGCATGACCTCAGCCAACAGGCCTGGTGATGGTCAGCATGCAACAATGATCAAACAAAAGGAACACAAATAGTCAAGTACGACCACGGGCGCAAAACTCTTCTAACAAATTCCTCGTTTCTGGATGATCAGGCCGAGTGAGTAACCCTTCGACGAGTAACTCTCTCTGCATAATGGTGTACTGAAGACCTTCGACCGAATCTTCCCATGCTCCTTCGCCGAAACAATCTTCTAACTTCCGCTTCTTGGACTCAAACATCAGTTTGCGCTCCTTCAAGTTAGCAAGAGCTCTGTTGAGCTGGCCTTCAGCGGCATATCTGCGAGCGGTTTCTTCATCAAACCTCTTCTCACTAGCCTTCACCTGGGCTTTCAGCTTGGAGATCTGTTGCATCAGCTTATCCTCCCGCTCTTTCCTGTTGGCCAGGGAGGCCTTCCAATGTTGGTTAAACTTGGATATCCTCCGGTATGCTTCGTCCAAGTGCTGCTTCTTCGTGGCCAGTACATCGTTGACAGCTTTGAAGTCTCGACCCATGCGCTCGCGCTCAGCTATCTGCTTAGTCAAATCCATACCTAGCTGGTTCACCAGCTCTGTCTGCCTCTTGAAAGAATGAACGGCTTCGCTTCTCTCGCCTCTGAGTTGAGCCAATTCTTTCTCCAGTTCTTCATTTGCCCTCTTCAATTCATCCCTCTCAGCTAACACCTGATTATGCTGCTGAATAGGCACGGTGGTAGGCTCTACAATCATTGGAGGGCTTTCTGGCTTGGCAGGAGGAAACAACATCCCTATAGAATCTGCTCTGGCTCTGATCCAAGTCACATACAGAGTGTAGACTTGGCTATTGCTTTTCCCCAGCAATGGTTTTCCCCTCTTACTGATACCTTTCCAAGCACGCTGAAGCTTAGATAACATATCCCCCTCTCGAAGACCAGTGAGGTACAGAGATTCCTGCACCTCTTCATCCTTCGGTGGAGCTCTCAAAGCATAAGCAAACTGTCGGACTAGCAGAGACGGATTATAGTTTATACAGCCCTTCCTGCCTATCAAAGGCACGTTCGGAAACCCGCTGCAGATGAAGATGATCTCGGTGCCCAACCTATCTCTGTCAAACCAGTCAACATCTTGTGCTGATAGACTCATCAAATGCTCAGACCACTCATCTGTGGCTGCAGACGAAGCAAAGGGACCCCTCTTGGGTAGATGACTATCAAGCCATTTATAGAGCAAGGGCACACAGCACGAGACATTCTTACCCCTTCTGTTCTCGTTTTTGTAGTGGATGGAATGGTAGACGTCTCCTATCAAGGTAGGGACTGGATTCCCCGAAGCAAAGATGTGGAAGGCGTCGAAGTCCACAAAGTCGGGCATATTGGGGAACAGAATGATGCCATATATGCACAGAGCGAGAATGGCGTTGAACACGACCCAACATCCATCTTTGGTGCACTGCTGAGCATTTCCCACTAAGAACTGCAAGGAGAAACCGGGAACCTTGTTCCAACTAGACAATACCAACTCGGAGGCATCCAGATGAAGTGAAGGAGCTAGACTAGCCAGATTGGGCTCAGCATCTATATGAGCAAAGGGCATCTGACTCTTGATAGGCACACCTAACAAATCAACATACTCTTCTAGTGTGGGTCCAAGAACAAAGTCCTGGAAAGTAAAGCATCTCAACGGAGGATCGTAGAACTGCAGCAGAGCATGCAACCCGTTCAACTCAAACACAGAGGGTTTACGAACCAAACTGAGCAATTTGCCGTAAGACTTTATGAACTCATCTCTCACAGAATCATCTACTAAAGCAATCAAACCAGTTAGCTGAACAACATCAGGAGCAGGGAGCTTGTAAGCCACGGTCTTCCTCAGAGGACCCATAATAATAGAACAGAAGGCCAGAAATCCTGAATCGGGGGAAAACGGTACCTGCAACACAGACACACGTTAATGAAATGCAAATGGGTATGCAAAGCAGTGTAAAATGCAATCATGCAGCAGGAGATCAAGGCAACTGTGCTGTGGAGATTCTGTATCAACAAAACCATAATGTTGCTTTATTAAGAACAACCACTATATCTGATAAGAAGAAAACCCCGGTATCGGACCACAAATCTGCTCTGTCAAGAACACACACACATAGGGCCATAAATCTGCTCTGTCAAGAATAACCATCTGATAATAAGGACCTCTGATACAGGACCAGAACTCTGCTCTGTCAAGAACAAACATCTAATAATAAGGACCTCTGATACAGGACCAAAACTCTGCTCTGTCAAGAACAAACGCACATCTGATAATAAGGACCTCTGATACAGGACCAAAACTCTGCTCTGTCAAGAACAAACATACATCTGCTGATGAGATCCTCTGACACAAAACTGATTCACTATCAAGAAAACCAGGTAGTCTGAAGGTTAGGGTTTCCTGCAACAAACCCAACCCTGCTCACAGGTATGGACCTAAACTGACACAAGTTCGGCATCCTATACGGTCATCACCGTCACAGACATTCAAGAGGGGTGATACGATACCCAGAAGGTGTGGCATCACCAGCTCATGAAGCGGCCTCACTCGGCTGAATCCCAAATGATCGGTCCCTAGAGTCGACAATCCTCCAAACCAACAACCCCCTTAACCCAAAGGGTTGAAAAAGAAGTCAACCGGGAGAACCTCGTCTAAGCATGGATTTCATGAGACACTAGTGCCTGCAAAGCAAGCACGCGTCCACTAATTTCCACAACTAATGCTAAGTACACTCAAGTCTGGGTCTGACTTCTCACTCATCAGAATGCCCCTCCCACAACAGCACAGATAATCATATCATACTGAAAATAAACTGCGGGAAGTAAAAATGCGATAAATAAACACAACCCAACAAGTAATCATACAAGCGCTAGGATTGACTCTCGCAGGGGATGTCGGATCCCCAAACTGACTCGCATTCGGGACATTGGATCCCAGGAAACTATCAAGTCCCCAGCAGAGTCGCCAGCTGTCGCTTCCGCGAAAATAAGGTGCCGACAAAACAGAAGAGTTGCCACCTTTCGTTATTTATCCCTCAGAGCGGGAAAGGAAACGATCGGAAAAACCTGACGAAAAGGGTATAAGACAAGGTCATCGCAACCGTTGTCTGGGTTCGGGAGTCGGTTACGCAAGGGGAAGGTATTAGCACCCCTCACGTCTGTCGTACTCGACGGGATCCATGCTTGTTGTGTTTACTGGACGGGTTGGTTTTATCTATCTACCTATCAAGGCTGGCTTAGAAAAGAAAAGTGACTCGGCAAAGCGTCGCACTTTATGCCTACGTATTCCCATCAGAGAATGAGAAATCAGAGTCAACGTAGTTCGACTAACTACGGGTTACGGGGGAGATGGCTCGCCAATACATCAGTATTGTGCCTACGTACTCTCAACAGGTATGAGAGATCAGAGCTTACGTAGTTCGGGATAATACGGATTACGGGAATTCAGATTCATCTGTTTTATCGAGTAGGGTTAAACAGCAATTCCAGCAGTTAGGGACAAAGCCTATTTGCGGTGGCGCTGAAGTTTAACGACACTCTTTTCTTCAGAAAAACTTCCTTTGAATTATGGGCCCACGGGGCAAAAGGTTTGAAGTTTATTTTCTGTATTTTACGGAAGAACTGTTTTTTATGGATGTTTGCAACTAGTATCGCACTAGAGACTATGACCTGAGAGTGAATGCGTCGTATGTCACCCAAAGGGTACCATACTAAACATCCAGATTGTTGAAAAGAAACTCTCCAACAATCCTTTCTCAGATAGCTTAAGGATCGTAACGTACGACGTCAGTTAACCTTTATCACTGTATTTTGCTGTTGTTTTGAGATGAGAAGAGAAAGGGGCTCCACTAAAGGGAGACTATCAAGTCCTAATGTTGTCATGCCAAGGATTCATCCTATGGTTGAGGTTTAAAACAGGGAACTCCTAGAAGTTATCATGCATAAGTTTCAACCTAAAGTTCTAATCCTCACTTCCTTATCAAAGGAAATGAGATTCCTAGGGAATCATGTCAATGATAAACATAAAATAAAGCATCAGCTTAAACAGTAAACAGATATACAGTAAAATGCATGCAATACAAGTGAGGGAGGAAATGTGTGTGGGGCAGCAGCCTCCACAACCTCATCTCAACCTCAAGCCAGATATGAATAACTGCAATCATACAGAGGAAATAAAATAAAGTGCTATCAAGCAAGATATCGGTGATTGCAATTATACAGAAGAAATAAAATGCTATCAAGCAAACACAAACCACATGGGCAAGGGAGTTGGGCTCTACCGAATACCCGCAAGCAAAGCCACACAGTAAAAATACAAGCAGAGGGAGCAACTCAACCTCTAGTGCAATCATGCTCCTAGCTTACATCAGTCTAGATATGGACTTATTCTAATGCATCAAGCAAGTCAAACAAGTCACATCAATACATAAAAGAAAACAGACAGGAAAGAAAACAGATCAACAGCTTCCCCAACTTCATAGCAAAGCAATCTTCTGACAGCGGTTCAGTCTTCAGACTTCAATCACCCTTCAAGGCTATCATCCTTCATGACAAGTATCAACTTGCTCCTCCCTCAAGCTTCAGCTTTACAGTCAATTCCACCTTCAGGCTTCACTCCTAACTGCAGGTATCAACTTGATTCCTTCAGGCTCTCAATGCATCAATGCAGGTGTCAACTTATCCTTTATTCCTCTAGCCTCAGCTCTTCACTCAATCTCAATTGGATCTCCTTCACAAGCATCAACTTGGTCTTCTTGCTTCAGCTCTCTTTTCTTTACCAGTATCAACTAACTTTCCTCTTCATCTATAAGCTTCAGCTTCTCAGAGTAGTCTTCAATCACTTGGAAGTGTCAACTTCACTATTCAATCTTCTTCAAGCAAGTAACTCCATCCTCTAACAAGGGAGAAAGATGCATCTATCAAGAGCAAAGTTTGGATGGTTGGTAGCAGAGTGAAGACCAAAGGTCACCACTGAGCATCCTGTCATCAGAGAAAGGGACCCTCAAAGGTTCTACCAATTTGCAAAGAACCACACATCCTACCAAAGGAGGTATGAGGCCTTTACAAGAGACCTTACATCATAGGGAAGAATGGAAATGATCAACATATTCCATGTTTATGAAGGAAGAGAACTATCTAGAAGCTCTACCTACAAAACCCTAATCTTAACCTAATCAGGACTACACCACAAGAAGGGAAGATCTTCAAATCCAAGCCTCTTCAAGCAATCCAATGCATCTTCAAGTTGTCTTCATCATCATCCAAGAACAAGCAAAGCAAAACCCTAATCTAAGGGAACTAAAGATGTTAATCTAGTTGAGTTAGTGCCTTAGAATCATCTAAAACTAGCACCTAAACCAAAATCAATCAAAAATAGTTAACTATCTTATAAATTTCTACAAAAATTCCTAAGGGATCCTAATTCAATTAAGAATGCCTCATACAAAAACCAGGGACTAAATCATCTATTAAGTCCTACAATTAAGTCCTAAATCCAAAGGTATCAACCATAAACCTTAAAAATGGAGCTTCTAAAGGTTTCAACCTAAACTACCACCTATGTTCATCACAAAAAAGTGAGAAAATTCTATGGGGAGCATGCATATCTATGCTAACAACTCACAAAAAATCAGGATCAAAATTATCATCACATGATCACACAAAATTCCACAAAATCAAGTATCAACATAACTATTTTAATATCAATTAAAATGTGAAAATTCCCATAAAAATCAGAAAATGCATGAAATAAAAAAATTTTCCTCTAAAAAATACTAGACCCTATCATGAATCTAATGCAAAAAGAATGGGATCAATTGACTTATTTTTCAATTTTATATGATTTTATCAAAAACCATGAATAAAGTGAAAAAATAAAGAAAATTAAAAGAAAAAGATAAATGCACGGTGCAGATAGTAATGAAAATCAGTTCATTTGGGAGATTGGGCCATGAGGGGGGTGCTGATATCAATCTTTGCATTAAGCCCAAAACCACAAATAAATGAAACGCTGCGTTCCATTTAGCTCAGACCCTTCACAAATTGAGAAGTTTGCGTGGCCGTTGGATGGGGTCTTTGGTCCAAGTCAAACCTTGATCTGATGGCTATCAAGTCATCTTCTCCAATGCAAACCTCTGAAGCTCAGGTCACCTGCGCGCCCAAAACCACCACCGGTGACTTTCTCCGGTCACCATTCCACAACCCTAGTTCAACATAGAGTCCACCATAGGCCACGATCCCTTAATGAAACATGTCCCAAATTCCCTCACGAATTCATTCATGCCCTTTATTCTCTCTGAAACCTCAAGATTCGCCATAACCAATTCTCAACCGAAAATGGTAACATCCTTAATTGGTCACTAATTCTCAAATTAATGGTCTGAAATCATTCCTACACCGTTCTACAATGCATCTAACATCCTAATTCGTATTGATTCTACCTAATTCATGCTGGAGGAAGAAGTTTACATACCTGTCAATTCTTGATGAACAGATGCACTAAACCTTCAAATCAAGCTCTCCAACCTTCCAGGCACGATCAATGGATCATTTCCTTGCTTCTGTATGCAATAGAACTAGTTGAAAACTCCTGAAACTTGAAACCCGATGGTGAGTTGCAGGTGGAAAAATCTGAGCTCAAGAACACCAATCAGCCACGAATTCCTCTTGATTATGATCTGGAATTAATCCCTACCACCCATGGAAGAGATTGCAATCAAGAAAATGGATGGAAAGTGAAGAAATTGGTGAAACCGAATTCAGTTACAAGCCATGAAATCTCAATCTCTATCTCTGCTCTCTCCTTCAATCATCACCAACCTTTGCTTTGGATCACCTCTACTCAATATATAGAACATGTATGAGTGATCTAGAACCCTCTAGATCCTTCTAATGAGAAATCCAATCTCTCATGTCATGAGAATTTCAACCATATGCCATGGTATGCATAGTTCTGTTTGCAGCTTGAAATCCATCCCATTCTCTTCCAATTTCTCCTCTAGTGACATTTTGGAAGTGTTTTGCTTGCAAGGTGCTTTGGTTGTACCTTGATTCTAGGTTTTGCAAATGTTACTTAAGAGGTAAGTAACTACTTTTCAAAGCAAGTCCACAAATTAAATTTCAAATCAAAAATGTGGCTAAATCAATGTTCTTAAAATGTTTTCTAGAGTCAAAATGACCTATTACATGCCTTGGTTTGGATGTGTAGGTCAAAAGTATCAATTTCCATCTTTGATTCATTTAACTTATACCCTTATTTTAGGTCATTTTTGTAACTTTGAGCTACAAGCATTTCCAACATCTCATGACCTCTTTACTAGCCTTAAAACATCATTTTGAACAAGTTTTATGTTGAACATTTTCTCATTTGAAGCTTGGAAATAGGAGTTATGGCCTTATGCTTGAAATGACCTATAATCTCCAAATGACCAAAATACCCTTGACTTGTCAAAGCCATAACTTGAGTTCTACAAATCCTATCAAGGACTTCTAGTACTCTCTAGAAAGCTAAGGGGATAAGGAACAACATTCATGTTGACCAAAAGTCCATAGGAATCATCCTTCTAGGTCAAAAGTTTGATGCAAGTTGGGTAACTTTCAAGCTCCCAAATTCACATACCTCAGATGACCTGTAACTTGTCAAAGTCATAACTTGAGTTCTACAAATCCTACCAAGTACTTCTAGCACTAAAACTAAAGCTAAGACCATGCTCTATAACATTCATGTTGGGGGAAAGATGAGATAACAATCACATCTTGAGCTAAAATGCCTTGAAGAGAGGGGTCAAACTAGGGGATTTTACACTGTCAAGCCTTAGAAACCCTAGCTTGAAACATCTCAAACTCTTCAATCATGATGAGTTGACCTTGGAATCATCCTTATAACATCTCAATGTATGAATCCATGATCACATGGCTCTTGGATTAGGTCTCAACCCTCTCCAAATCATCAGTTGACCTAGGGTTGACCTAGTTAAACCCTAACTGCACCACTCATGGTTGAGCCTTCTTAATCTTGCACAATGACCTGTCTAGGCATCAAAGTGATCTTCAAAACTTCTCATGAGCTCTCTCAAGACCTCAAGTCTAGCCTCATGGCTTCAGAATCATCTGATGACTTCCCACAACTCTCAGGCTAGGATACCTGCACACTTGGCTTCAATCACTCTCTCCGAGGATCTCTTAACTTCTCTGACAAGGATATCAACCCTTGAATACTTGAATGACCTTCTTAGCTAGCTTCATAGTCTTGTGTAGCTCTTTATTGGTAATCATACCTCTTGATCTTCTGCATACATGTCAATGAAATGCAAATGATAATGCTAATGTGAATGAAATGAAACATAAGCTAGGTAAAGAAATGTTGGGCAAATTTTGGGGTGCAACAAGCGGCATTAGCTAAGTTCCGGCACTATCTACTTGGTCACAGATTCATCCTAAAAACATACCAAAAGAGCTTGAAAAGTTTGTTAGATCAATCTCTTCAAACCCCTGAGCAGAAAACTTGGCTTCATAAATTCATTGGCTTTGATTTTCAAATCGAATACAAGCCAGGAAAGGATAATCAAGCGGAGGATGCATTATCTAGAATGATGTCCTTGTCATTACCATCATCGCAATGTGATTTTTTCGATGAATTAAAGAAAGCAATTGTTAAAGATGCGCATTTTCAATTAATTGTTCAACAATGCCTTAACAATAATGTGAACAATGGTAATTATACTGTGAAGGATGGTTTATTATATTGGAAACACAGATTGATAGTTCCGGTTGAGAGTAGTTTGATTCACAAAATTCTCACGGAATATTATGACACACCTATGAGACAACATGTGCAGAAATTCGTTGCAGCTTGTATCATCTACCAACAAGCTAAGTCTGTCAATAAGCCTTATGCTCGGCTGTTGCAACCATTGCCGATTCCTGAGCAAGTTTGGGAAGATA